>JAUBOD010000560.1:1589316-1607154 GCA_032353885.1 Nothura maculosa
TTGCCTGCCTTATTTGCA
Organism: Nothura maculosa; assembly: GCA_032353885.1. Classification (NCBI taxonomy): domain Eukaryota; kingdom Metazoa; phylum Chordata; class Aves; order Tinamiformes; family Tinamidae; genus Nothura; species Nothura maculosa. The sequence goes on from JAUBOD010000560.1 coordinate 1,589,335, forward strand.
GTATAGCCAGTTAAGTGCTTTACTTATTGCAATACTTAGAGACACTTTTCCTTGTGAAATATGTGCCGCTGGAGCTCTGGTTTCTACCCTCAATACGTGGTGATTTTTGGAGCTCAGTGGCAGAATAGAAACCTTAGGGTAATGACTGGCTGGCTTTTCTCACATCAGGAGCTGGCTGTTTATGACTGCAGTTTTCTCTGCCTACACAAAAGCTCAGGGAATGACTCTTCTCACCTCCTTCCAGAGATGGACCTAAAAAGACATTTTAAAAGCCACTATATGTAACACACTGCTGGTTATTGGTGGGTACCTGGGAACTTCAGAAAAATGCAGATTGCTCTGCTTCTTTATGCTACAGTGGCGATAACTGCAGGGATATAGAAAGTCGTTGTGTAATGTTGTTTCTGGACAGGAAAATGTAGAACCAAAGGGAAATTTTATTAAACATCCCTGGACAAGTCAGGCTAATCAAGATGAGTACTATATCTGGATACCAGGATTGCAAAATTACTCATAATGTGACATTGGCTGTGAGCAGCCAAGGTTAGTAAGGAAACTGATTTTCGTTCTGTGCAGAACTTGCAGCAGTTTTTTGACTGGATGAAAATGGGGGCATGTTGTAGAGGTTTTATTGCACAAACATGCATTCCCACAGGAGAAGCCATCCTCTGACAGTTGTATTTCCTGCTTATAGATCACTTCAAAGCCTGTGGCTTCAGTAAGCATCTAATAGCTTTCTCTGATTCTCCTTCCAGTCACTTCACATTGCACTTGATCTTCCTTCATTTCTCTGTGCACATGCATACCTGCATGCACATGCACACACATAACAAACCATTAAGTGCAGACTTGAGTACGTAAGGACTGCTTGCAACCAGGACCTTCAGCCCTGAGAACGTGCGCCGCTGCATACCTGAGCTAAAGAAACAGCTGGTTTGACTTAAAACATTCCTGGTCTCACTCTGACCAATAAACAGCCACAGCTTGGGTTTCTATCTGGATGGAAAGAGGAATTGTGACTTGATAGGAGCTGTTGAGAACAATGTTCCTAAAATGACCAGCCTATGTCAGTGCTCTGTGTTTTTCCTGTCTGTCCTCCTTTGTGTAGCCCAAAGAGTTGTGGGATTTGCAATTTCCTATGGCATCCCCCTGCACCGTCTGATCAGAGCTTATGGTTAGGTAACTGATGGGATGAACTGCCCTATCTGTCCTTTTCTCCTCCTCAGCTTTCTCCTCAGAGTAAGTACATCCAAGCACCAGACAAATTCATCTCGAGACTTAACCTGGAGAAACCACCGAGCCAGCTGTGCCTGTTTCTCATGCCACTGAAAGTGTGCATGCAACAAAAAGCATGTTGGTGACCCACACATGGAAAGGGTCATCCATGCTTCTCTGTGTGTCCCTAGGTTTCCCTCCCCTCCTCAAAGGAAACAGGTGGGCATTCTTTGCGTACACTAGTTTTTTTCTTCTTGGGCTGGCTGAAAGTTATCCTGGGGAAGGGTGGTTTGTTTTAGGTCTGTGAGTGCAGGAAGAAAAGCTGAAGGAAAAAGTGAACTTCCCAGCAAACCTTTCTCCTCACTTTACTGCTCCAGAGAGCCTTTCCCCAAAGTACAACCTGCAGTGAGTGGAGAGATTTGCCTGCCTAGTGAAAAGTGAAGTAGAGGGAATGAGGAACATTGACTAGAAGTAGGGGAACTGAGAAGGGTCTGTGCCAAGGAGCACTGGTATGGCCGTCTCTGCACCTACTTGGTAGCTGCCTCTAAGTACTGGCCCCATGCTCTTTTTTGATCCCAAAGAAAAGCCACAGGAACACATTCATTTTCTAGGTTCTTTTTGTTTCTTTCTTTTGTTTAAATAAATAGTAGAGCAGTCATTGGAGGTCTTAGCTTTGAGTACTGAAAACCGTTGGTTGTAGAACAGCAGCACCTTTCATTTGTCCTTCAAATGATTTAGAAACCTGGTAATTACAAAAGGAGGGTCAGGGCTGACTGGAACTTGTTGCTGGTCTAAGAGATAAGAAAGTTGAGCTCTGGCTCTGCTTCCTTCCCTGGGAAAGGGCTGGAAATACGTCCTGGGAAATGGCAACCCCAGCCACAACAGGGAGGAAGGTGGTGGGCTCAAGTGAGCAGCGGGGAAGATAAAAAGATAAAACAGCTCCAGACAAGGAACTTCACAGTATGGTGTCCCCCTGCCCATATCGACGCTCTCATGCTCTGGAGAGCCTGTAGTTCATCATGGATCGAGGGGCACTGATGCCCTGGGAGGAGAATCCAGGGTGGTCACCACGTGCCTTGGCTCAGTGAGGAGGCAGTCATCTTGCCAAGCAGCTATCCCAGCAGGCCGCCACCATCCCAGGAAGAAGTGGCTTCTCTCCTGCCGCACGGCCAGCTAGGGAAGAAGAGAGGGAAGCCAAGGCATGCGAGAGGGCGCATCAGGAAGAAACAGTCCTAGCGAGATGGGCCCAGCATTGAGGGCACAGCTTAGACACGGGTGTGTCTACAGGTTCGCGAGGTGCCTGAGGCCGAGGGGGTGGCGGAGGTGGAGGGGGACTCCTCGTCTGTCGTGTCCCCCGGCTCCTCCTTGTGCAGGCCGAGGCTGATGTGGCTCTGCAGGGCCGCCGGTGTCAGCCACTCCTTGGGCAGGCAGCTCTGGAGGAAGGGGATGCACGAGCTGAAGTAGGCCAGGCGGTTCACCCAGCGCGGGATCTCCTTCCCACATAGGATCTGCAGAGCGAACGGGAAAGGAACATGGTTAATAGAGTCAAAGTATACGTATAGCAGCAATAGCATCCTCATCAGCACCACTGTCTCAACAGGACAAAGAGAGCTATTTGAAAGCAGGGCAGTCAGAAAACAGCTTTACACTCAAGCAATGAGCCTACTAGACACATAGCAAGCCCTGCCAGTCACAGCCCTGGATCAGCAACACAGAGGATACGGGCGAATACGGTCCTTGGCCACCAACTCCTTTGACTACTCTGATCTCCAGCTCTTCTTTCTGCTTGCCTTTCTTCCTCATGTGAGCATGCTAGGTCAGCAACGCCATAAATCACTGTATCTAAGTCTCATTTAGGTACTGTAGCACATTGCCTTATAATTGCTTTTATACTGTTTTCTACATATGAGAAAAAAAAAATAAAAAGCATAAATAGCTAGGATCTCTCAAAGCTTGTTTTATGCCCTTGGCATTGATTTGAGTTACATGCTGCTAGCAAAGATACTGTTTAGCTGGCAGTTGTATCATATTCAGCAGAACAAAACAATTTAGTGCATACTGCAGACCCTTTCCTCTCTCACATTTGGCCATATATACACACAGGTGCCAGATTTCAGTAACTATATCTGTGTTAGGCCACATAAGGAAAATTTCCTTTGGCATTTTACCATTTCCCTTACCAGACACAGAAGGAGCATCTGCAACTAACCAGCTGGGTTGCTTCAAAAATCAATCTGTAGTAAATATACTGCCTGTGTATGTGCCCTATATTGGCACGCTAGAGTCTGAAGCAGCTTCAACATTCATGATGTCTGAGCTCTCCTTCCCTCTCACAACTGTCCCCTCTAAAGCAAGACAAAGGAAATTGTACCCTACAGATATTGTTTCATGTTTTATGTGAATCAGTGGTCCTAGAAGTTGCCCATACTGTGTGCTAATAATAAATTCCCTTGCTCCGCATCCCATATTCTCCAAGCTTAAAATTATGCTTAGTTAATTAAATACTAATTGCTGCAAAAACTAAGAGGATGTCTGATTGTTGAAAATAATATTTGTTGAGATGTTTGCTGCTGATAATAGAAATATATTACTTAGACATTTAAAAAAGGTTTCAGGTTTTCTGTGCAACCAAAGCAATTCTTGAGGATGGGCCATGTGTGACACTATGACTTTTATGGCAAAAGAACAGCAGATGTGTCTGTCTGAGGTAGAAAAATATAAGTCCTGCTCCACTAGTCACCTTGAGTCCAAGGAAATTAGCTTATTCCAGCAGCGTGGAATTGCCAGTAAAGTGGAGAAAGCAAAACTCTGACTGTGCTAATTTGACTAGGAAAATCACTTTACTTCAGCCTGCATTGTTTCAAAGTAAAGAAATCAATTTGTGAAATTGAAGACATTGTTACTAAAGATAAAACAGAATGATTTGACTGCTAACATTACTTGCAAGCATAGATGCCCCACTTCTTTACCCACCACTTTATAAATTAAAACCTGAATTCTCAGTAATGCTGCACTCTACTTAATCTCAGACACAATCATATGTATATGTATTCTTAAATTTTCTTTCTGGGACAATTTCTTTATTAGTAGACTTAGTTTTCATTGTTAAAATCTGTCATAAACTTATGTTTTCCTCACATGCCTTTTAGACTCGTTCATAGAAATGTTAGTCTGATTTTCTCATCAGATACATCTGATCATTTTCAAATGAATACTGCTGAATCACCCATCACTTAAAAAACTGAGCTAAAGCCAACAAATACAGTAGAATTATCTCTGGATTCTGCAGCATTTCTCTTTCTCCTCTCTAGGAACTTAGGCAACATACAACTGAAGCACGTAAATATGTGCATGCATGTGTGCATCTGAGTAGAGTTCTCAAACAGTCATAAGTCATTAAGGATTTCCCACAGACATTACTAGGATAACAATTATGTTTTGAAAAAAATAGCAGGAGCAACAGAATAGGAGAAGGTAAGAATATCTGGAATAGCAATACTGCTTTAAGATTTCTCTTTCTTTTCTAAGCAGATCCCTGGCAACTAAAATAGCACTTCCCACAATGGAAGTGATGCTGAGGACTTTTCTTTTTTTTATGGGAGCTGCTTCATCCAGAATGAATCAGTGAGGCGAGGAAGAGCCATAAAAAGAACTGAGAGGTGTGGGTGTTAGGCTATCAATCAGCAAAGGGCAGTTTGAGGAGCTTAAGAATAATGAAGTCAAAGTGTTTCCCTTTCCTCAGTCCTGCTTGTCCTTATCTCTTGCCAGATCAGCCTCTGTACTGCTCTATAGCAGAGCATGAAGCTCCACAGAGGCAAAAAGGCAACCGTAGCAAATGCCACTACATGCTCCTTTATTTACAGCTTCTTGTTTTGAAGTCAGTTGTTCTAGAGTATTCAGCACTACGTAGCTGATGGAGAAACTGCAAATAAACCCAATCATAATGGGTTTAAGCCAGCCAAGCTTAAACAAAACAGCACAAGCAAGATGAAGTAGGTATTCTCCAGTTGTAGCTGGATCGACATAAAAAGCTGCCTACCTACCTCTTCAGAGCGATTCTTGAATGAAAAAACTGCATATTAGAACAATAGTTCACATAACCATGAGTCACAGATTGTTTCCAACAGCAGAATTCTATTTATTTATTTATTTTTAGGCACATTTGCCAAACGATTGTTTTTCTTCAAGGAAGGCAACTCTGTCTGCAACAGGGCATGTGCACGTCCTTTCAGACTCAGCAGATAAACTGTTATAGGTCAGGAGCAACTGATGTCGACCTTCATATGAAATTAATCCACTATCATCCTTTCAGGAAACAGCAACCACTCAAGAAAACATAACACACCTGACCTTGACACTTCACAGGAAAGCAGTTGAGCCTGTACCTGGCTGACCAGAGAAGAAAGTTTAAGAAGCAAATAAGGAGAGAAAAGGGCTAAGCCTATGTGAGACATTACTCCAAACATGACCTCAGGTGCTAGTTTATAGTTGAGATAGCTATCTGAGACAGAACAGTGCTTGAGATGGGCAACCCCGAGGAGTACCTGAGAGGCTGGGCTACTAGTAGGAAAGCCTGAAGCACTTCAGCTAAGGAGGGGATTCCTAAGCTTTACAAACCCACTATGATTGCGTACACCCATCATTACTGAGCATAGGTTTTCCTCATCATTTCCTTGCTGTAAGGTCCCTAAAGGTTTTCTACTTACCCCGCCAAGTCCCTCACTGCCATAGGCTGAAATCCAGCATTATGTGATAGCGAGTGTAGCTTCTAATTACCCACGAAGAGCCCAGGCCCCGTTTCTGGCAGTAACTTCTCTGGAAGCTGCAGGTACTTTCAGCTTCCACTGTGAGGCACCTCACGATAGAGAGACAAGTCTCACAGCTACAGCTTCTTCTGTAGACTCTGCACAACAACTGCAAATGACCTAGCTCGTATCTGTAGAGTCAAGTGGAAACAGCAGTTCAGACATTCATGGCAGAAGCCAAATGTGAGGGAGAAATGGAACTTGACAGTTTGGGTGCTATTTCTGGGCAGCTGTCAAATCCACACCAGCATTTCAACTCATCAAGAAGCAACTAATTTGGGATATAAAAAGAGCCTCTAAGCATCTTAAGCCACACCATTTTGCACTAAACAGTCACTGGGTAAAATGAACGAACAGGCCTGGGAGTAAGGACTGCAACCTGAGACTCTTTCCTCCCCCAAATGCCCTAAAAACTAAGATTCACATAGTCACTCAACAAGACCTTTTCTGTAAAGCTTTACTATGTCCAGGGGAACATACTTAGCCCAGTAGCTGACATACATGGATGATACATAGGATGATGCTAATCAATGATTATATTTCCTTAAACAGTAGTGATACGCTCAGGTTTATAAAAGTATTTTCAAAAATCACATTGGACATTTCAATATTTATAAAATAAACTGGAAATAATAACATGAGATAGAGAAAATGATGCAGTCCAGATAGCAAGACACCATAAATAGATTGCATGTTTTATTATTATTATTACTAATTCAAGGCTATAGAGACCAGCAGACAAACACATGAATTAGTCCAATTTTTGCTTCTACACTGAGGCTTTAAGGGTTCTTAAACCCTTAAAGCAGTAGATGCACTGAGCATCTACTAAATTCCCCATTGCGATGCTGGTGGGTACGTGTCAGACACGTCTCTGCACCCCTGTGGCAGAGGGACAGAGCTGCCTCCACGCAGGATCTGCTTGCAGAGAGATGCCAAGGGCAGAGAAGATGCAGTAGATAACTGTGGGCCAAATGAGGCAGGTGTCTTACAGCACCTCAGCACTTAGGGTTCACCCTCACTGACCAGGCCTCCAGGGGAAAGGCAGAGGCTGCAAATGTGACTAAATGGCATCTTGATGAACCACGTTCAGAGCCAAACTAAAATGGCCTCGCTATTTAGTAATGTACCAACACTGCAGCAAGGCTATACCCACTCAGAGCATGAATGTCCTTATAACCAGCACTTGTAAGTACAGCCAGCAGCTGTAGGATGACATGGAAGCAAAGGGCTTCATAACATGACCACAGATTAATACAGTTAAGTCTGGGCTTGTTTGGTATATTTAAAATAACAGCTCTCACCACATGAATGAACAACTAATTCATTTGTATAATCATGCCATTCTTCATGGTGCAAACACAACCACAACATGCTTTCCCTAGCAGATGCTGCTTCCATCCTATGATTGAGAAGAGCCATGCCTCATATGGGCATACAGTCATCCCTTCAAGTGTTACAGCCATACTGAACATGACCAGGCCAACTTTTGCCCATAGAATGATGGGCATGAATAGCACCTTTTTTTTTCTCCCCTCTGAATAGCTAACCAAGAAAATCCTGTGTTTTGATCTCAAGCATTGTTTCCTGACATTAGTAAGCAGCAAGGTATTGAGAATGGGGATACATGGAGGAGGGAGATAGAGAGGGAGAGAGAAACTGCAAGAACATGCAGGGACAGAAACACATTCCATCATCCATAGTTCACTGAACTATTAAACAAGTCCTCAAAATCCTATCCACATACCTAGGTGGTATATTTACATTTCTGACATATTGCATTTATAACTGACATTAGTTAAAAGGACAGGTGTTTTCCTTGCCCTCTTCATTAGGGAAAAGAAGGCATCTGCTTTCATGCAGCTGCATACACATGGACTTGAAGGCTTCATGATGATGTGACTAGAGATTAATTCCCCAGCTGGTATGAACTGATTTAGCTCCAAGGAATTATGTTTATTTATAACAGGTAAGGACACGGGGCTTTTGGGTTTGCAAAAACAAAAAAAGCACACACAGATAAAGCAAGCTGCAAAATAGATGGTATAAAACTTCTAGATTGACATAAGCTCCAGAGAATTTTACTTTTCTTTCCCTCTCAAGTTTACTTTTAAAACATCTTCACATTCTGTCTCTTTGGCTTAGATGGACCACTTTAAAGTGAAAATCTGAATTAACTGTGGAGACATGCAACAAAATAAGACCAATTTCAATATAATTGAAATAATGTGCTAATAATGTGCCTTGGGGTGCAGTTGATTTCTAATTTGAATTACCATCTTGCCATCTAGTACCATCCATCTGTGCAAGTAGATAGAAGAGATTAAGGGATAAACACCTTTCAGCTCTCTTAGTTTATCTGAGTTATTCCACTAATCATTTGTTAGGCTAGAATACTCCTTCAGGACTGTAAAGGTAGAAAGATTAGGATGGAGAAGAAATTTATGCTTTTATAGCAGCCTTCATTCTGAGGTGTCCAAAAATATTTCATAAATTTGAATTGGTGTACAAACTATATCTAGAAATCTTTTTCCTGAAAAGGAGTCATGTTAAACTGGAATGCAATACAGCAGTCACTTAACGACTATGCAGTCAAACATACATACTCATAGACAGAAGTGAGATAAAAATTGTATCCATCTGAAACCATGAGGATAATTTATGGATGCAGGATGTCCTTATTAATAAACTTCTTCTAAATGTGTGCAGTATTTAAAAAATGGAAAACAAACACAGCCTGCTCCCCATAGAGCTAATGATATTCAAAGATTAGTGAAATCAAACAAGTATTTCCATCAGCCTCTGTGAGGCAGGCACAAGAAAATAAACTTTTTTATACCGTGTAGTTGTTCCCCCCACACACTTACTATCCATCTGATGTGCTCTGTCCCCACTGCAACAGAGCAGAACACCTGCTTTTACAGAACAAAGCAGCTTTCTCACAAAGCGACCCTTTCTTCTCATCACAAAAGAGACAGCTGAAAAGGAATTGTTACCTACAGAAACCACAGGTATTACTTGGCTACTTAGGATGTGCTGAAGTCTGGTTTAGAAAGCTGCTTCCTCTTTCAAATGTGACAAATGGCACCTGAAGTTTCCTTTACTGGTGTTTAATCCTTTCTCCCAATAGTTTTCAGGCTAGGGAAGGCTTCCTGGGTTTTAATAATGTTATGAATAGAGCTCACATGCATCTGGGGACAACCTTGAAAAGCTTTAGGATTGAATTATTCATTGATGGTTAAAAAGTTGTCCCCTTGTTCCTTTCGTGACTCAGCAAACCTGCCTTTTTCAGAGAATTTTCTGAAAGTCAAACTTCTTTAAGGAAAGCAGGACAGAAAGTTTATTACATGCCATCAGTTTTGCCTTGGTTAAGAAAGTAGGAGTGAATAGCTAGAGAGAAAAGAATATGCCCTGACTCCAAGCCCCTAGCACTTCAGCACAGCTGCAGGCACTCTGCCAATGAAGTAAATTCCCTTTCTACCAAGGCTCCAGCCATTGTGACAAAGGACAACCAAGGCACCTGCACCAATGCTGAAATACCTATCACCTTGGAAAGGTGGAATGTTTAGGGTTTAGAGGATTCTCATCTTCTCCTGCATCAAAGAAGAATGAGTCCAAGCTCACTTCATTAACTTTTATAAGTCATTCACCCAAGACCACCCATTCTCCAAAATACAGCTTATTTGTTTCTCTCTGAAAACTTTCACAAATCCCATGACATTAAAAATGACATTCCAAAACTGAAAGCATGCAAATTCCAGTTCAGTAAATCTTTCTACTCTTTCCCAAATATATTGTATCCCTTTTGTAAGTTAATGAGGTGGGATGATTTTCACAGGAAAGACTGAGACACTCTGCTCCAAAATGTTTCATTGCTAGTATTCAGGAGAACCCTTGCTGGAACACAAAAGAAAATGCGAATAAGTCTTTGGTCTGTTTTGCTCTCATGCATCCTGGTGACTTTCTCTCCATCCAGAGAGCTCTCAAGTCCCTTGAGGTCTTGTGTGCCCCTCCAGCAAAAGGACCCACAAAACTTGTCCTACTACAAGTTTTAACAAAACTGGCAAATTCCACTTTTGTTGAAATATTTTCAACTAAAAATGTTTGCTCAAATATCTGAAGTTTAGCTCTAGCAATGAGTTCAAGTTCTAACCATTTACCAAAATGGCATCTTTGAGCTCTGCCTCCCGGATTCTTAGGATGAGAAAATGCTGAGCAATTGAAGATGCAAATGAATAAGTTTAATATGTAAAAGAGTGAAAAGAATTTATTAGTACAAAAGGAAGCAGGATAATGAAATGCCAGTCTGTTTTCCTGAAGGGATTGGAATCCCTCATGTCCATATGGCCATGAGGAACCTTCTGGAGAATAATCACAAGGGAGCGTGTGCCATGCACTAACTGTAGGGTCTGTTCTAGTATTTTTAAGATAGTTTTCTCTAGGTATAAAATAAAATCATGCAGTCATTGAGGAAATGAATAGAGAGATGTAACTCTGCTCATGTCACTTAGCAGTCCTGACTCAAGTGGAATTCCTCCCAGTTCACTCAAGAATTTCTGATCCATGCTTTGTCCTAGGGACTGCTAGGGACCATGCTTTTAGGGACCCAGAGTGGTCCTGCTAACACAGACTCAGCATTCTTTAATATGTATGTGGAGCAATTTTACAGCAGCTGCAAGACAGATGAGTAACTCCAGGCTGAGAAACTTCTGCAAAATACTGAGGGCTGTGACCTTTTCTGTAATATCTAAATTATGCATAGGGATCAGAAAAAAGTCATACTCCTTTCCAGAATGGTGAGTGGAAATAAAAGAGTAAAACAGTGGTTTTCTGTTGCTGCAGTCCTCAAGTGAAGTTCCAACACTCTTCCAAGTGAGTCAATCAGTGCTTCTCAGTACATTTTCTAATTATGATAAGCATCATCTGCATATTTTGTCAAAAGACTCCATGAGACATTATTGCTGATTCATCATTGTTAAGACTACAGGGGAATAAAAGGGACCATCTTCTCTGGTGCCTGAAAGCTCCACTTCTTTGATAATGGTCTCCTGTGACTCAAAGCAAGGTGATGAAGAGTTTCCTTATATAGTGATCATTCCAGTTGCTTGGCAGTAATCACACTGATGAAGGGAGTAAGAGTGATTTCCTCGAGTCATTCTACTTATCTTCCAGTTCAGAGGTTGATTCAAGGGTGATTTTCTCCCTTCCAACAGTACTGAGTTGCCCTTTCTCAAGAAAGGCAGTAGCAACTATCATCCCTATGGTGAGAATGGAGCTCCCTGACTTAGCTAGGACAGAAAACTTCAGAAGCGTGGAAAATTGCTAATGGGAAGGCAAATGAGTGATCTTAAGTTTGCAAATGGGATGAGCACTGGTAATTTTTTCAGAATCTTTAAGTCACAGTGGTGTGGTATGATCCTCACCCACCACTGAAGGGCATCACCAAACTTAAGAATCTGGAACAGAAAACTTTCATAAAAGAAAACTCTAATCTTGAAGCTACTGTTATCCAAGCATTGCTGCAACCTGCTGCTTCTCTGAAGAGCTGGGAGTCAAACACCATACACTCACCATATGTCTGTGCATCAGCAGAGCTTATGTTCTTATATGCTCACATTGAACCCCTATGCCCAACCTTTCACCTTACATTTGGGGGTGCAAGCCTTAAAAATGCATTTGCCTTGCCTAATATCCCTCTTCTTTGGGTTCAAATTGCATTTTGGATGTGCAGCGCAGTCATGAGTCACACTCCTGCCTTGAAAAGAGCCTCTCTGACAAGCTGTTTCATGATTCCCTGTGTCTGCATTCACCTGCCCCTCTCTTTGCCCAAACAGCGTGGTGGTGACATGCCTTGGTGACAGTGTGTAGAACCCCATGTCTTTCTTGGTCTCTGACATTATTCACAGCATACTTCCATGTTGCCCATGGCTGTAATGAGGAGCACTCCTGCAAAGCATTGGTGTGATTGACTCCTCAAGTTAATGCTCCTTGCGGAAAAGCTTATAGCTAGCTGAGGAGTTACTCTGTTGGGCTTTTTCCTAAAGTACAGGTGGGTGCAGGTTGCCCAGCACAGGTAGATTTTTTCCACATCTATTTTTTAGCAGTTTAACTTCTTCCATATTGCATATCTTGTGCCTAATTGTATTGAAAAGCAGGATATTCAACAAGGAAGTTACAAAACACATTATAGCAGGAACTAATTATTTTAGCTTCTCTTTTTCTTTTTAAAGGTTATTCTAATGATAATTTTTCCTATATTGCAGTGTTTAAATAGCCTCTATTCAGCTTTAGAACTGCTCTGGTGTAATTCACAATGGTCCTCTGATCAATAATATTTGTAAGCAAAAGAGAAAAAAAATCTATGTTTTTCCAATACATTTTCTCCTCTGCTTTTTCATGGGTTTTGGATGGTGTATATTATATTTTTTATTTATATATATATATTTATATGTATATACAAAATATCCAAAAAGGCACTCCCTGAAAATTGCGAATTTGTATCAGAACATTGAAAAGTCACCTTTGCTTCTTTGCCATTAAAGAGTTTTGCAGATCATATAGAGTTGTTCGTCCTGTTTCATATGTACATTTGCATGCTAGACAGGCCTGGCATTTCAGTTCCTGCTTGGAAGCCTTTTCAGTGAGCCAGGATGCAGATACTCCTCATTTCTGTTTAAAGGAAACCTGCAATCAGCTTGCTACATCTCCACCATCCTCTTCTCATACTTTAAAATAGCAAAGGGCTTCCAAAACTGCTAATGGCAGAAACAGTAGATCCACCTATGGGCTGTGACCTCCAGGCTGTGGTGCATTTTCCCTTCAGTGAGTACTACTGCAGCCTTCAAGAAGCAAAGATACGGAAAGAATAGCTGTGCCAACCTCAGCAAGAGCAGCAGAGAAGTGATTGCAGTTCTTGTGCATCAGATGGTACGCGTTGCCTTTGTACTCCTTGCCCAGCTCTTCCATAATCTTATCCACGTCTTCTTCTGTGAAGTCTGTGGTGCCCAAGGCAATGGATTCTCTAGTTAAAAACAAAACACACAACAGGGGACATGGAAAGATATGGTGAAGATGCTGGACCCAGGCAAGAGAAGATAACAAGGCACTAATGCAAAGGCTAGGCTTAAAACATGAGCATGCATATCTGAGGCTAACAACCCTAACTAATCAAAATGGACCACCTATATCTTCAAATTATCCACAAAGCAGATACAGCTCAAGCAAAAGGCCAAGAGCTTCCTACTCACCACCTGGGAAGCCTCTGTTCTGAGGGTCTGCTTGCTTCCCACCTTGTCCTTAGTCTCAGCAGAAACTTCCAGTAGGACAGAAGTGCCCATGATGCATGATGTAGAAGATTTTTTCATGGTAGGGGCAAGGAAGAATCAAGCTGAGAACTTTATACACAAACATATATCTTAAGCCTATTGTTTCTCTCAGTACTCACTCAACACTGTCCGATCTACTAGCTGGCAGTCTCCAACACCCTATCATGTCAACCAGCAGTCTGTGCCAGTTGCCAGGGATCCCATCTCCCATCAACAGTTTCTTGAACCACAGCCCCAGTGACTGAGCACCTTGAGTTGTGTCTTAATGTGACCTTCTCTCAGCTAATCTGTTCCTTATGATGGAGTAGTAATAAAGACAGGACATGACTTCCACTATCTCTCTGTGCAATATCCATAAATAAGGCAGTACTCAAAGGAAGATCAGCTCTATTTTGCTGCACTCCAGCTCTGCACAACATACTGCGCTCCCTTTAAGACTGACATGAGAAACTCAAAATACTGGAAACAAACATAACAGGGAAGATAACTACTTAATTTATAAATACATTTTAAAACTCTGCTGAAGGCACTGTTTTCCATCTGGTGTACACCTTCAAAAATTGGACCCAGAGGACAAGATTTCCTCATATTCTGTAAGTTACAAAGTGGGAGAGGATGTGGAAAAGTACCCTTACTTGAATTTAAAGGTCTCGCCAAGTTCTACTGCACTGCCAGGTGTGATCTCGAAAATCCCACTGAAAGGGTAAGGATGCCCTCCATAGGCAAACTCTGACAAAGAAAGAAACATACTGTGAGTCATGAATGAAGACTTTGTCACAAAAAAAAAAAATCCAAAAACAAACAAACAAAAAAACCACCAACAACCCACTACTCTGTGGCAGCTGTAAACATGGCTTAATATCAGCAGCAGGGTCTGGGGTAACATGAAAAATCAATTTCAGCCAGAGTCCAAAAATCGTTTTCTTTGTCCAGTTACCTATAAACCTGAGCATATCCTCACAACTTCGCACCAGAGCAGATTCCATCAATGCTAATAATGTTAAGTTGCTGCAATTCCTGTAAAACTCTGAGTCTCCAAATTTGCACCTGTTCAAATGGTTTCCTGACAGTGAAGAGATCTACAGTGAACGTATCTAGAAATACTATGGAGGGATGTAATGTAGGGGTTTTTTTTGTTTGTTTGTTTTTTTGAATAGGGAGAAATCAGTTCTCTGCCAGAGAGATCTATAATCAATTGCTGAAAATTCTTTGCAGAAAACTGATTGCACTTCTTTAGCACATGACTCAAGTTTATAGGCCTCACCATGCCTTGTGATGGCCTTTGCAAGGCCACCTCACATCACCTGTGAAAGATTCTGTGTTCAACTTTGCACCCTAGAGCTTTTGTTTCCCAAGTAGCATCAGCAAAAAGTAAAAAAAGTGAGATATCCCAAGCTATTCCTGAAGGAAATTGAAAGCCTGTGATATTCAGTCCTTTGGCTTCACTACACTACATCCATTTTACCAGACTCCTTGACTGTTCCTTCTTGGCTTTAACATCATCCAACAGATACAGCTGATATTTTCCAATATTTTTAAGAGTAAGTTCTCCCATCTGAAGATAGAGATACAGCACCATGCTAAAGAAAGCCTGACACTTTCTTTTGGGGTGGTATTTTTTCCCCTCTCAGCTGAGGGGATAGTCTATGATGTGATTCACCCCAAATGTAGCATGAAAAGTCTCTTATACAAAGGGCATCTGCTGAGATTTTACTGTTGTAAGAGTCAGAGTGGGTTGACGATACTATGATAAAGGTCTTTCAAACATCATTTGAGCATCTTGCATGTTGCTGTGGCTATAGAAAGCATCACTTTCCAGTTGGGGTTTGACACACCAAGAGCACGCTAGAACAATAAGCTGCAGATTCCTGTCCATTCCTGTGGAACTGAACCAGCTCCGCATTTTTCTTGATGCCCTCTGCAGAATTTGGTGTATATCTAAAATCCCCATAGATATACCATGGGCTAGGACCTTCTGAATTTCCCCCCGATTTTGCTCTTGCAAGATAGAAGAACTGCTACAGAAGAACTGCTCTAATGCAACATGCCCTCTGAGATCTCTCACTACAGAATCACAGAACAGTTGAGTTTGGAAGGGACCTCTATAGATCATGTAGTCCAACCTCCCTGCTCAAGCAAGGATACCTAGAGCACATGGCACAGGATCACATCCATGTGAATTTTGAAGATCTGCAAACAAGGAGACTCCAAATCCTCTCTTGGAAGCCTGTTCCAGTGCTCTGTCATACTAGCAGTAAAGTTCTTCCTCATGTGGAGACGAAGCTTCTTGTGTTTCAGTTTATACCCATTATCCCTTGTTGTGTCACTGGCCACCACTGAGAAGGATTTAGCCCCATCCTCTTTACATTCTTCCCTCAGGTATTTGTACATGTTGGTAAGATCCCCTCTCAATCTTCTCCAGGCTACACCAACTCATCACTCCACTACACTTTGGAATTAGGCTAAATATACAACCATGTGCTCAAGTAGTGCAGGGAGATGAGCCTTGTTTCCTTCTGCTGTGAGGGATTCATAAAACTCACTGTGAACCCCATCCTGAACCAGTTGCTCATCATAGATATGTAATCCTAGCAAAGGAGCTGTACCGAAACTGGTCATTTCCACACTTACGAGCAACAACTCAAAGGTTCTTCAGAAGATACCATCCTTTTACTATCAGTGTAGGGCAGAACTCATGAGAAAAACAATGAAGAGAATTCCTAGTGCTCCTTTCTGCTCAACCCCCCTCTACCCTTCCAAACAGTAAGATCATTTTCTTCCCACCATGACAGAGAATAACTCCTGCCCAGACTGACTGAACTTCTGTCAATTTACTCATGCCACTCCATCTGACACTGTCACAATCCTTCACAACTGTGTGGCACTGCTGCTTTTCAGCTACTCTGATTTAGTGATTTAGCCAGGCTCTTGGGCTTTCAAGCAATCACAGGCAGCTGCAATAAATCCAAGATTTATCTTTTTACAAATCTCTTTTACAATCTCCTCTGCCCTAAACCGATTTCAAATTCAGCAATGCTGCAGCAGATCTTGCTGTTTAGCTAAAATTTCTCATGATACTCCTAATAAGAGTCAATATCAATACTTCTGTGGGGCTTCTCATACCTTTGCTTTTGCCTATGCTTATACTTCTGGCTTTCCTCAGTGAAAGTGACTTGTACATGAATGCCTAGAGCCAACATTATCTCCATTCCATAAGTGAACTGATTGACCTTTAGATTTCTGATCTGTTCAGGAAGCTTGGCATAGTTCAGTAGTTAGTAATATCAAATCTTCCCCCCACCACCCATAGCATTTTAAAAGTCTCATGAGGAGTTTTCTCCTCCTTATAATTCTGCTGTTTCAAAAAGACAGTTTTCAAGATCTGAATATCCAGATTCCAAAATTTCTAGATCATAGGGCATTGTTAAAGAATGATTTACCTAACACTGACGTATCCTAACACTGAATCAGCATTAAGTATCCGCTTCCATCTTCACCTCCTTCACTGCAGGGCATCTTTCCAACTTGCTTGGTCCCTCTTATCTGCCATTCTGCTACACATTCGTGCAAGCTCTAGAGGCTGAAGTCACAGGGTGCAAATGAGAAAGGCTACATATTCATGATTAAACTGCACGAGTTTCAGCTGGACTCAGCACTGGACTTTGAAAGAAAATTGGCTGAATTTTTAACTCCTCAATACATCTCCTGGCAAAACTATAAATTTGGGAGCCTTTTCTCTATCAAATTGGCCATGAAGTTGTCTCTAGGTTCTACAGGTAATGAAAAGGAAATACTTCATACCTCTGCCGTAGATCTCAATGCCAGAGTGGAAGACACCAATTCCCAAGGTTGAAGTGTATTCATTTATCCAGTACTACAGTAAGAGAAAAAACACATTTGAAAACATTTGAAGAAAAGAAACACAGAACCTTGACCTATGCTATATCACCCATCTCACTTAGGCAACTTCTGTAATGTCCAGAATGATTTGCAAGTTGTCCCAAAGCAAACAAACAGATAATCCTCATAAACCTCCAGAAGTGGGCACTGTATCTGTACAGCTGGCAGCAGTTAAATCAAACAAATATATAAAAGCTCATTTGATCCTCTTATGATCCTCTCAGAACACCACCTTTCCCTGTATTCATATATAACTAGACATGGACCTACATAGATCTAGCTGCTACAGGGTAGATGAATGTCTGATTTTTTGTATCTCTTCTTATTTAAATAATTAACACTAGGCCAATTTGACCAACTTCTTTTCAAGATCCTAAGCTAATGAATCCCAAAGTATTTTCTGCACACCATTTTATATAACCTTTCCCAAGGCTTCTTTATAACAAGTAGCTTTTGGGCGGGTATACTTATGCAATGAGTTCTTAGAGATTAATCTACTCCTCCCATAGTCCAGAGAAACACCATGCAGTACTTTTTTGGTGTGACAACAGTGGTTGCTTTACAGAAGAGAGAGA
>JAUBOD010000560.1:1607254-1622008 GCA_032353885.1 Nothura maculosa
ACAAAACACAAAAACAAAAAGAAGTTTGAGCAGATTAGTCAACATTTTGCTCAAATGCATATACTGTCAAGCACTGTTTTCTGAAAAGACAAGGGTCTGCGCTTGCAAAATTAGATCCAAGGTGATCACATCTCCACCCAGGTCAAAGGGTGAAGATTTTTCAGTAGCTGTTCAGCAGCTTCGTTGCTGTGAGGTGCATCGCTTTTCCATGACATTGATAGCAGAGGGCTAGCACAGTCCAGTACATGCATGTGCCCCTCCTCCACCAAGCACTGCTCAGGGCTCGTCTCTACCCTACCGTGAAGGACAGTGCAGACACCCAAACAGCTAAGCTAATTCTAGAGCAGTAGAGCCTTGCCAGGGCAGTGCTGTGCTGGAGATAATTAGCCCTGCTGCAAAGCACAAACATTTATCAGATTGGCTGCAGAGCTGAGCTGCTATAAATGATGTATTCAGGCTATGAGAGGAATCTGCCCTGCTCCAGGTATATTTACAGTTCACCAGGGGCTAACATGGAGGGAAAATGCATCCTTAGTAACTCAGAGTGGCCAAAATCTTATTTTTATCAAGTGCTGTGAGGACAGTAAGTGTCATTCACTTGTCACTGTGCAGTGACATGCATTCATTAAGCTAACATAAAAGAGATTCTTTTGGGTTGGAAGCAACTTCTAATTCAGCCAGAACATCAAAGCTGCTCCTTCTCCTGTGTCTGGCAGCTCTGGCACATGTAAGGACCAACTCTGTCAGGTAGCCAGGCCTTTGGCATGCTTCATCCACTTTCCTCGTGCTGCTTGTATCCTTATGTATTTACACACATGCATGCTTATGTATTCTTGATGACTGTATTGATTGCAGTAGCTCCATAAATCATCTGGAGATGCTTTCTCTGTAACCACAGCTAATCTGGAAAAACACAGTAGTTTGATTTGAAAAGTGCAGCCTCAGGGGTAACTTAGTGTTGGGTTCACCTTGATGTCCTAAACGTCTGTCTATAAAATTGCTTGCCCCTGGCAATGCAGCTGTTCCCTTTACTCTGGGAAATCCCGTAACACTGCTTGCTCTTTGTGAGTTTTGGCATTCTCATAGATGCCAAAAACTATGCCAACAATTACTGCACAAAGCCAGCAGGGCACCTGACCCTAGCGGGTCTCCTGCCCATTACTCTCTTCCTATTTAGCTAAAGCTTTGAATTTTACACACTCTTTTCTTTAGGACTGGATCAGAGCATTGAACTCGAGCTAGTTTAAGTAGCTCCCTTGCTGTTTGTTGCCCTTCTCCACACATTTCCACCTCCATGTCCTTCACTGCTCTCTAATCAGGGAGAAAACATGGGAGGTTGCACAAGGAAGACCACGATACACACGACATCTGCTGAGGAGAAAAAAGCACTTTTCCCACGGACGTATGACCCTCACTTCAGCTATTTTATCTCCCAGATCTCAAGAGTTAACTCCTCGAATTCTCAGAATTCTAGTAATTCTTCAGAGAAGCACTGGTTTCTACAGAGACCCATAGTAACAGTTCCCAGGGGACAGTTAGTAGGTTGTTGTCTTCCTTTGGACTGTGCTATTGTCTCACAACAACAAAACAAGAGCAAAACACACAGGCTATGACAGATGCTTTGTTTAGCTGAGTAACTAATGGGAAGACAAGTGAGATTTTTTTATTTAGAAGTGCATTTGCGAGCTTATCAAAGCCAGGGCCATTTTGAGAGGCTGATTTGCACAAAGTTTTGTATTATAAAAATTATTAAACTGAGATAAACTGAAGACTGCTTTCAGCTATGGCTTTTTCTTCTTCCATTTAAAATCACAAGTTGTATCCAAGTGACACCTAAACAGAGACCTCTCCTTAATTACCAGATCAGAATAATGCACTAATAAATCCATCCCTTAGCAATGGCCTTCTCACCTCAGGTGTGCAGAGCACCAGCAGATCAGCACCTATCCTTTATTCTTGCCCTGCCTGGCTCCCATTCCCAACACAGAGCTACAGCTCCTGAAACCCACCCTCACTCTGGGAGATGGGAGACAAGCTGCAGGACAGCTCTGGAAATCTGGCAGGATGCCAGGGCTCCAGGGAGAGGAAGAAAAGTATTTCTTCAGCTGACAGCAGGTGCTGGAGCTTTAGGACCATAATGTGGACTTTTCCATTTTCAAAGGATGCATTTTTTTTTAACAATGAACCTCTTAAACTATTATGGGCTGAACAGGAACAGCCTCTGCCATATCCAAATTTGAACCGAAAAGACAATTGTACTTGTTCAGTACTTTCTTTCAGATACCTTCAGTAATGCAGTGTTGTTATTGTCATTGATTTGATTTGGATCTTAGTACACTAAGAACGCAAAAGATCACCAGTATTATCTATCATCAAGACCAAAATGCAAAGCAGCTCTGACTCACGGCTGCCTCTGTCCTCATCTCACCCCTGTCTCGAGGGTGCTGCAGAATCTGGTGTGTGGTTGAACGCACAGCAAATGCCTCACAGCGCTTTGGCACAGCCCTCGGGTTTCCTCTAGAGAAAGCTGTGCTAAAGTGAACATGTCAGTCACTTGCTGAGCTGGAAAAGAGGATCCAAGACAGATTTGAGCCTTGGTTTGTACACAAAGGCACGAGCTGGCCTTGTTCGCCAAGGGCTTCACAGTGCTGAGTATAAGAATAGCAGCAAGAGTTAGCGAATGCTCCTCTCTCGAGAAAACTGGTTATTGCTTAGAGTGAAAAAAATAATTCTATAGCCTGTTCTGAGTCAGGTGAAAGAGCCAGGGAATAGAATTCAGCAGAACTTCAAAGGAAGTTTTGTGATTCATGCCTGCATTGCACGATGCCTGCAAAGGCGTACTGTAAACCCTCTGCAGAGAGGCTTAGGGCATTCTGTCTCACTTCCATTCTCAGCAGAGTCAAAGAACTGCTCGCAAGTGAGGAGAGTCAATGAGAAAAAGCTAACCAGACTGCATCCCACTTCACGAAAGCAACTCAGAGCCCAGGGCTCAAAATTCAAACCCGGAGAGGAATTTCCTCTCATTTACATTTTTGCAGTGCAAAGATTCCTGACAAGGTAGAGTTTCAAGTTCTCCAGTTCAGATTCAAGCCTTCTGTGATTTCATGTTTGCTTTTGTTCAGAGATTAAAATGTGAAAGTCTACCTCTGATACAGGCATGCAGAACAGTGGGCTGACCACAGAGCTTTTCCAAGCCACTTCAGTCATACTGCAGCAGTATTACTGATGCCCCACAGCCCTAGGCGTTCACACAGTTCTGCCAATATGTCTCAGTCCTTCTGCTCTTCGCTTCTGGCCTGGAGTTCTGGTAATAGAAACTCAGTAGCATGAGGAACGATGTCAAATTATGCAGCATGGCTCCTGTTAGCACAGTTCCTTTAGGATCTAGATGAGATGCCAGCTTATTTCATCGTGACCTATGTCTCCTTTGCAAGTCTTTGACCTCTGGAGAACCAAGTATATGCTAACCAAGCAAAAAAGTGCTACCTTCCTAGTGTACTGTGAATACAGATTAAGCATAAAAGGATTTAAAGACATATTAATAGTCACAAGTAGAAAAACAATTAAAAGAGAAACTTAACACAGTATTGGGAAGGGGACTGATGACCAACTATTGTTAGTACTTCATACCTAGGAAAAGTTTTTGGGGTGAATACTCTCTAAGCGGCATAAACAGACCACAACATTTCCTTAATGTAGGTAAAATTCCTGTGCCAGGTTCTCCTCACTGTTGGAAAAATATATCATTTTGCAAGTCCTCTGCTGCATGGATCACAGGTGCGATAACCCACCCCATCACTCCAAATACTGTTAGTTAAAAGTGCCTATTTTTGTCAGTTATACTTTCACAGAGAGCAACAGGCAACATTAAAGAAACAATCTAGTCCAGTAAGTGGGTCCCTCTTTCCTGAACAAATCCGTAGGTTCAGCCTCCAGGTGTGGCGACCAGTAACTGTCAAGTTTTAAGGAAAACAGTTCCCAAAGTGTTGCCCTTGGCATCTTTGCAAACATATGGCATCGGAATTCTGATGAAAGGATCTAAGATGGAGGAACTACCTCCAAAATTAGGAGATCGTCCTAATGCTGGGAAGTCTGCACTTTCTCTGCAGTCAGACAGCTTGATGCAACACCAAGATGAAGCAGGGATACAGGGTCATACAGGTGGAGCCGCAAGGAGTACCCTTCGGACTTGGTGTTTGACACAAAAATTTTTCAGAATTGACTGGAAAAATCATGATACAGCAAGAGTCATCTCTTGGCATGCAATTCTGATTATGCTTCACTACATTTTCAGTGAAAGAAATTTTAAATTCCCAAACGAGCCTTACACAGCTTCAGCCGAAGGCAGTTCTCCACCTTTCATGTTTATACATTTTAATCAATCAAGATCTTCCTGGCCAAATCTACCATTTCTCCTGCTATACACACATCCTCACATGAACTCACAAATCCTGCAAGGAGACACACAAGACAAGACAAAACGAATACCTCAGGAAATACCCATTTGCAAGCACAGCCCCCAGCTACATTCTGGAGAGGAACAACAGGCCAGGCATCTAAGACTTCAAGAACCAACACTGTCTCAGTAGCACTTGGTTTTTAGCCAGGTTTTGCTCTTCTAAAGATCTTTTCCTTTCGAGTTGGGCTAAACTCCTTAGCTGTCTCTTCAAGATGATTTTTTGGAGGTTGCTATGGCTTTCCAGAATTTTTTCATGTGCTTCTGAATTGCCTAATGCATGATCCACCACTCAAGTCTTAGCAATCATCAGGCATAAAGAGCTTATTTCTGTGTTTTCTAAATGTTACACGTGGATTAAAAACTACTGCTGCTGCCAAGAGAGAGTTGGAAATCTACTTATGCTTCAATGTCGTGATGTAATGTGATTTTTTTGAAAGAACAGTAGAGCAGAAGAAAATATTATTAACTGCAGAAAAGAAAAAGCATGCATTTTAGCAGTTAACTTTTGTGTACATTCTGATTGTTTTAAATTAAAAATCAATCAATGATATTTAGCTTTGAGAATGGGATACCATCAGTGCTTCCACTTATTCTCTCATCCAAAAAATGGGCAGATCTAGTCCTGGCTTAATATCCCCAAATTATTTGAAGTTTCCAACAATTTGCAGCTTTCTGTTTCATCATTCTACTTCCTATCCTATTCCGCTGACAGGTGTTATTCTTAGCATAACCTCCTCCCTATAGGTATGTTGAGAAGTTTCACTAATGTGGATCTTTTGCCTCAAGTCGCACACATCTGTAATTTGCTGTTCAAGAGGTAGCTGACCTGTCCTACTCTGCATTAAATATTGCCATTGGTTGTGGGGCAAAATAAATGAATATCCATCCTCCCTATGTTTCAGCGCATGAGTAGGGAGCTTCCTCATCAGTGGAGACACAGGACAACTAGCTGGCTGAATTAAGCAACTCTTTCCTGTCTCTGCAGATGAACATTCCTGTGCCTTGTGATATTCACAAGTTCATATAGAAGCCAACAGAGGCTAATATCCTTGCCCAAGAGTTTGTCACACCAGTCATGGAACTAATGGCCCACTTAGGTGATTTTTTTCCCCAAATACTGTTTGTAGTATTTGTGTCAGATGAGAAACAATGTGGTGTTTTCCCTGCACCAGCTGTCTCACTTCAGTCTTAACTGTGACCAAAGAGAGGGTGAGTTTGGGAGCATTGTATGTAGAAACCACTGAGGGCAGTTTGTGCCACACTGACAGCTGATGACCCAGCTACGTGCCCCAAACTGTGGTCATGTAATGAGCCCTGCAGGAAGGCTCCTTGTGCTGTTGCTTGTCACTTCACATGCACATCTCTTTAGTTTTGAATATTTCCATGTACAACCCGTATCTTGAAGTATATGGAGCCAGAATAAAAAAAAAATAACAATAATAATAATAAAAAGACCTCACACACAACACATACACATTAATATACTTTAGCCTCATTACTAAAGTGCATTAATTCTTAGGCTAGCCTTACCCCTTTTTCTATAAGGCTGTTGAGCAAGCATTAGTACATATTTAACCTGCTTCTCAAGCAATGTAGTCTCTACTCCTGATATTAGGTTATTCCTTGTCCTCAGTTTTAGGATAGTCATATTTCTACCA
The DNA here is from genome assembly GCA_032353885.1 of Nothura maculosa. Classification (NCBI taxonomy): domain Eukaryota; kingdom Metazoa; phylum Chordata; class Aves; order Tinamiformes; family Tinamidae; genus Nothura; species Nothura maculosa. The sequence goes on from JAUBOD010000560.1 coordinate 1,613,372, forward strand.
ATGTTTTCCTGGTAGAAGTATCAAGCATAAGAAATTCTGTGCTTTTAGGATGCATCTTTTTTGCTATCTGTGTTCAAATCAACTGTACAGTACAAACCCAGAGAGTCTACTTCTCCTGGAAAACATCAGATGTGCCATACACAGGACTTGTACATGTGCTGGAGAAATATCCTTATATTGTAGGCCTGAATGAGTTGCCGGATGATTCACACTTACCAGACAATATTACAGTTGTTATTTTTCCTTCAGACAAAAACAGTGAGTTTACAAGAGAGGAGGAGGCAGGGAATGTGCCTGGGAAACTTGGACATGTATAAACTCAACAAAGTGCCAGCGCTTTTGCCTTAGATACATTCACAGTGGCAAATTGGAAGGAGTTGAAGAACAGCAGCAAAACAATCAGAGAAGTGGTGAGACTGACTTGCAAGAGAATTGATTTAAAAGAATTAATAGCTTGGCAAAGAAATGACTACAGATGACAAATTTGCAAACATTTGAAAGGCAGACATGAATTTTTGGAGAAGACTCCTTAAGAATGGTACAAAATGACTCAAGTAGGAGTAATGCATTCAGTTTTTAAAAAGAAGAGAGATTTAGACTAAGGATTTAGAAATTTGCAAGCAGCAAGAAAGGGCAGGAAGGCATTTGTATGACTCAAAGTCAGAAATCAAGGCCTTAGCAAGGCCTATGTGGGACAGCATATTGAATGGCCTAAAACATTTTCTGCTGTCTATATCTAGGAGGCTGCTCACATCCTCAGCTGAACATATTTCTGACCCTGCACATCAACTGTGTGGAAAAGTGATTGAACAGTTTTCCCTAGCAAAGATCATACACATGTCCTAAGTAAAATCAAAGATACTACAGCCCAGTTTAATAGAGATATCTGAGTCCAGCCGCTCAGTGCAAATGCTTTGGACCTGAAGCTACAAGGCATGTTTAGGCCAAGCTAAAGCCAGGAATACAGATTCAGTGTTCTCTGAACTTCACCTTGAAGGCCAGACATAACTTAAGACTGTCATAATTAACAATTGGGCTGTTAAGTGTTTTCTTAGATGTGGAACTAAGTTGTAGGTAGGTCCTACTGTGGCCAAAATCATTCCTACCTTCTCTCTGTAGGCAAGGAGCCTTGGTGGCTTGGATACTACTTACCACTCTCACAGAAGATGGTGGATATTCCCTGCCTTGCTAAACACAGGCACTGGTGGATTTCTCTCTGTATTGCTCAGCATCTGCTGGCTCATCCTGTCTCCGAAATGCAATGTTGAGAAGATTTGCTTACTAAAATAACTATAGTTGAGAGTGGATCTGACATACACAGTAAGCCACAGATACAGCAAATGGTCAGGTGTCAAGGATCCTCCCAAAAGTTGTCTCAGGTAGTGCAAAAAGAACTCTAAAGAAAACAGATGGAAGAATTATGAAGAGATAGGGAACACTTTCCTCCATTTTAGTTTAATTACATCCACAGTAAGAGTTGATCCGTCACAGAGCAGGAGACTCAGCTTGTTACTTGCCGCCAAGTTCAACTGCAGCAACCCCAAACCTTTCTCAGGCAGGCTGAGGTGCTCGGTCATCAGCGGCTTGTGACTTCTCTCGAGTTGTCTTTGGATCCTTGTGTCATAGCAGGGGAGAAGAGAGGTGATCCAATCTTTATCTTTCAAAAGAACACAGCTCTTTGCTTAGGTTCAGGAAGAAAGGGAACTGTTGGTTAGTACTTTTTTTTAAACCCACAACTAATTTAGATGCTCAAATATCTGAATCTTTTTCTCTCTCGCAGTAGCAAAGCACTAATGGGACACAGATTCTTCTGAACTGGCTTGCTGTTCTTAGGGTGGTCCTGCATGGCCAGACACAAGTATCTCTCTGTAGCCAGTCCAGGCCCACCAGCAATCTATGCTTGACCATTTAAGAGTGTTTATTTTGTCTTCAACTTTCCAGTGAGGACATCAAAAGTTTAAAGCATTTCAGAGTACAAGGTAATCCTCCACCATTCCCTCTGTAGTCATAATTAAGTCAGGTACAATATTGCTCAGCAGGATAAGATTGGTCGGTACAGTCACCAGAGCCTTTGTGAAAGAAAGTTAAAACCTACAATAAAAAATTCTATCTGCTCATCCTATGATAAGGGCCAGAGCTGTATGACTCAGTGGACTCTTCAGAGTCCTCTCTTCTTCCTGAACTGAATTTTACAGTAATACTCTGAAAATTACTTACACCTGCCAGGTTATCCAGACAGACTCAGTCCTCCCTTCAAATCCTCAGCCTTGCTCACCTGCCAGGATCAGTCTGCTCGTTATCTGTACTCCAGTCAGTAAGATATAGCAGAGGGAAGAAGAAACCATCTCTGAAATGTCACGTTATAGCTATCCTGAAGAGATTAACACATAATTGTCTCTTGTCATAGATATGACCCTGAAAATTTAAATCAGCTGCATATAGGTCACTTATTTTGGCAGGAACATTCCCTGAAGTACTTTCCACTCTAGACTAACTATGCTGAGAAGTAAGTGGGAAGCATTTAAGAGTTAACTACCAAGTGTAAGGAATTAGGTAGCAAGCTTAGTGCAGAGCAAGGGGAGCTGAAGTGCTGAAGAGAAACATGCATGTATAGCATCATCTGGCTTTTTGCCTATCTCCAGAGAAGTAAAAATCTTCCCTGATGCAATGAGAGAGGGACAGTTCCTAAAAGACAGTCAGGAATTACTAATCTGGAAACCATGAGGCAGAAAGTTCTTCCCAGGCATGGTAGGGAAGACACTCTGTCTGGTGGTACTGCCCACCAAAGCAGTAGTATCACCAGCACAGAAGTATCATAATGTTTGTTAAAGTGATAAGGAATAGGCCTGATCTACCATAGTTCTTTTTCTGAAAGGGGTTATTGTGACCGTTTCCTTTGCCAGAAACAAGATAACTTGCTGATGAAAAACTTGTTGCCTGACAAACACATTCATAGGAAAAATCCTCCATATTCTCTTTTCTTTTTTTTAAGCTTAATTTGTGAAATTCATCTTGTACTTTCTCCAGAAGTTCTAGCTTCAAAGTTCAAATCTCTTATCAACAACACTGGCTTTTTTTTTTTTTTTTTTTAAACACATTAAATACAGCTAAAAATTTAATGTTTTTATCAAGGGCAATACACAACTACAGTGATGCCAGGAAAGTATAATGAGTTAAAGCAACCTCTGACTTCTGACAAGTTCCTATGTGAATAAGTGCATGGAAAAGACTCAGATAGTGACAAAGTCACTATAATCACAGACACCATAAAGGGCTAAGAAGTCCCTTTACAATGTCACAGAAGAACCAGAAGTAATGAAATAAACAGACATTTTGTTCCATGCCGTTAATACAGAGCACAATAACATACTGTTTTTAACCTTTTGGGCAGAAACCCATAGGGGACAGCAGATCACTTCAAAGGAATATGCAGGCTGGCGAGTTTGAATCTGTTATATAAAAGTTACATCTTCAGTAGGGAAAATTACATTTTAAAAAAATGATAAAAGGAGAGGGAAGCATTACAGACTTCAAAAGAAGGGAAATTATTGCCTACAAGAAAACAGAGAAAAGGCCTTGGAATCAAACAGGAGGTGGAAGCCTGTTTAAGCATCTGTAGATAAAATGTTAAAGGACAGAACCATTGGGTGTAAGAAGTATGGATTGGACACTCATAGAAGGGTAGGTGCCAGTCCATAGGGGTAGGATTTCAGACAAGAATCTATCAGCTTCACACTGTCTGCAATGAACTTACTACAGATTTACCTCGGACCAGATCTAAGCTAAACTCTTACCAGTGTCTGCACTCAGCAGAATGGAGTCCTCGGAATGGAGGAACTTTGCACCTCACATCAGCTAAAGCAGATGGCCTCCTACCTAGGCAATGAGAGCTCCCCACAAAGATCATGAGGCTTTCTCACACACCTTGGGGGTCATGGCTTTCCCTTTCCTGTAAAACTTCTTAAATTTGCCCACAAATGAATGAAACTAAACAGAATTTAGATCCCTACAGTCAGTACTATAAACAGCAATAAATTAATATAGCACTCCTCTGATCTCCTGTCCATGCAAGGGCTACTTAAGGCTAAAATCAAGCCCATCGTTTACGTGTTATATAAACCAGTCCATTCCTGTCCAGTTCACTCAGTTCTCATTCCCTTGCTGACAGACATATCTCTCCTGTAAGCCAACAGCATCAGGATGGGAAAAGAAGCGTGGGAAACCCAATGGCATCCAAGGAGGCTCTCTTCCCTGCTGGCTTTGGTGGCACTTGTTCAAAATACCTCACTGTGCCCATGAGGGAAACTGGCTGGATGCCATTAATATTATTTGCTATTGAAAAAAAAAAAATCAATATTTATGTCTAAGCTTCTGAAAGGGGAATCTCTTCTCCAGCATAGATGGGGAAAGCCCATAAAAATGTGATAGGAGATTTTTCCTGGAGAATCTCCAGAGGCCTTGGTTGCTTGGTTGGCTGGCAGATTTTCTAAATCTAGCTTATCTTAAAAAAAAAAAAAAAGGAGTTCCTCAGCTGGTGACTTGTCCTTTCTTCCTCCAGTGGCATGTCCTTCTTGGATAAAATTCCTGAAATACAGGGCCAGTTCCACCGTCTCACATCTCTCTGCTCTGTCTTTTGTTTCTTACAGGAAAAAGGATATGGATGTACTTGTGCCATAATCATTCACTCTCCCCCTGCTGCTCTATCACAATTACTACAAAAGTGAATTGCAGTGGTGCCCAGATTAAAATTTTAAGGATAAAGCAGAAAGGAAGGAAGTCAAAAATAGCAATAATAAAACTTCTGTGCCATGGAGATTTAAGTATATCTTTCCCAAAAGAACAGGTTCATGCTGGTCTGATGAGACTTAAAAAGTAGAGCAAGGAATATTTTCTTGGAAAGAGACGTGTCTAAAGATGAGGTTGCTCTATAGTCTAGCCCAATGCCAAACTGGAGTTTTTGAAGAACTCTCTCCTACAAAGTACAGAATTGGCATAAACACAGTGAACTGAAATTTAAACAGAATGTTCTCTACAAAATACGACCCGATGACTTCTAAATGGAGCGATTTTAGCACTGTTTAAAACAACTGGTGATGATACTAAGCACTAATACTTTAGAAATTTGAGTCATCATTTCTAGCTGTTGACATTTAGCTATTGCGTGATGACAAATTGACTTGAGGATGCTTTTTCTTCACATGAAGATACAACAGGATGATTAATATGTGCTGCATACCATGATGGCTGAGAAAAAAAATGCTGTAGGAGTATCTTAATGACTCTGATGTAACCTGATGTACTCTGGTTTATGTGGGGGTTACAGAGAACATTTTTGCCCCTTTAAGAATTCCCACTGTCTGTATTTAATGAGCAGCACAGCATGTGCAGCTCTGCAATGCTCCTTAAAAACAAGAGTGATGCTTAGCAGCAGTGCCTGACAACAATCCAGGAGCATTTTGTACCTTAAAGACATTGCTTCAAGTTAGAACAATTTCAGATTCAAATTATGGTTGTTTGTGTAGCTCTTCAAAAGAACAGCCTGCATGTCCACTTCTCACAGAGGTCACCTAGGCACAGGTATGCCACACATGCGGCTTCTTGGGAAAATGCTAAATCTTTGTTTTCTTTTTTTTTTCTTCTTCTTCTTTCTTTTCCAAACAGCACAGCATGTGTGAGACCAATCTTGGAATATCATTTGAACTTCCCTAAATAATTCCCTTCTGTTGGCTCAGTAATAATTCTAGCCTTGTGCCAAAGCAAACCTTCCATATTAGCCTACTGTGTATTGCATATGTCTACAAATAGGCCTGAAATGACCCTTGTGATTCATCAAACTGGTTTCTTCACATACATTCATCTAATGGTATCTCCATGTCTGAAATACACCCAAGGAGATCAAGGATGAGAGGGAGGGATGAAGGGAATACTCCAAGACGAAGGGGGACAATTTGCCTATATAGCAGTTTTTACTAGGAATATCCTTTTTACCCCTCTTACATTTGTATTTATCTCTTTCCAAAATAAATAAATAAATCAGATACTGCAACTGCATCTTGGCTCTTATTTATTTTAGTGAAAAGGAAATGATTGTATATTTGTACCACAGCATGCAAATGGAGCCATCTGCCAGATCTCTCAGAGGCCTGCCAAAAAATTATACTGCATGCAGAGCAGACAGCTAATCTCAACTGTAGGCAAGCTAATGTAGGAGAAAGATAAGCACCGTATATACCTCATCTACTTTAGAACATCCTCTAGTATCAAAGACATTGGCTCTCAGATTAAACCAGCCCTGCGGTTCAGTCCTTCCAAGGACCTTTTAGATGCCCAGGTGTCTTCTGTAGCAAAACAAGACATTTAATCAGTTCTAGCTGACAGCAGCCCACCACCTTTCCCACTGCAGCTCGCTTGGGAGAGTGAGCATAGCCCAAGCCTGCCCTTGGAGCATACTCCAAGGGCACACCTGTTTTGATCAATACTAACAATAATCTTAATGATAGGACACTGCACACAAGTCTGTTCCATACTGACAGTACTGTGCAAAGAGCCAAAGATCTACCTGACCCAAAAAATCACCACAGGTTTTCCAGAGTGCTCCATTGGCCCTAAGCAAAGTTCAGTCAATAGGGCGAGTGAACAAGTGCAGAATTCCGTACAGTGGAATGCATCTACATATGGATATGACTCCTGCAAGATACAAGTCCGACTGTACAACAGATGCCGATCTCATTTCTCTTGTGCTACTTTTATTCGTTAAGTTCCCTCAAGCCAACTAGGGAATGCAAATGCTTTCAGAACATTTAAGTTAAGCAAGCTAATTATCCTGCAGACTGGGATAAAAGAAATATTTCTATTCCTATATACCAAGGAAGTATCTACACATGGCAGCAACGAAGTTATATAAATGGCTTGAGAGTTGGATAGATCTGTGATCCTCCAATTCCTACTCTAAATTTTGATAATATTTATAATTCCTTTTATTGTTTTTCACATTAACACCTCAAAATCTTTTGTTCACGCTCCCTTCCAGTGGAGAAGACAAAAAAAAGTTTAAAAAAATTTATCAGTATAAAACTTTATAGATATAAGGGCTATATCTGAGTGAACATTATGACCAAAGAACTATTTAGGAGCTCTCTGCAAGGAATTGAGTTGTCAGGTGGCATTAATAAACTAACTGTTATTTGCATGCATCCTACGCACACCCATCAGAAATAATAGGAAAGTAGTTCACAATCTCTTTGGAGCCAGAATTATCCCTTATTCTACTTTATACATTGTCTCCACGAAATATGATATAATGACAATTCATGTCTAGGGCTCACATCGCTCTGAAATAATTCATTAACAGCAGGTCAAGGCAGACAGCAGCCTACTGTAAGCTAGAGAAGATTATCTCATTCTGCAGGAAAAAAAAAGAGAGAAAACTTGCACAAGCAAAGAGCATGCATTTGCTCATACATCACATCTACAAAAAAACCCACATTATGTCTGCAAATATACAACTAAGCCTTGAAGGACAAACATTTTAATTTTCTGGTTCACATGGATGCCCTAGTTGTGATAAGCAAACATCCCTAGGAGTGTATGCAAAGCAAACTATGGAGAGGCTGACAATAAGCCTCCTTTCGTCATTTTAATCTTCTGTGAAATAGTTTCATCGACTGTAACCTAAAGCCCAACTTAAAGGCTAGAATAAGGCCCTATATTGTAGCAGAATTTTGCAAAGATGATTTGTTCTTGGCAAGGATTCCCATAGGAGCAATTTTTGCCTAAAAATCCTCCTCCATAACACGGAGCAATATTGTTCCCTGGAAATACCTACACCCTCTATTCCAATAGTTATCTTGTTCAGAGGACAGCCTCCTTCACCAAGGACTAAGTCACAAGAGCAAAGGCTCAACCCTCCCCGCTTAGCTTATACTTCAAGGTGCATTCATGCACCGTGAAAACAAGCACACAGCTTGGTCAGCTACACTTCACCAACTTCAGCTTCCCAGTAACCAGGCATGAAACCATGCTGAATACAGAAATACCAGCCACCAACAGATCTTTTTTCCTCTTCAGCAGAAATGGTGCATAAACTTCATTTCTATTTTGTGAAATCTTGTAACCATGGTTGTTACATCACTTGGGCACTAATACTAGTGGCGTTTGGGGACTTGTATCAGTACATGTCTTCTTTGCTCTTCCTTTCAACTCAGTCCTACCCAGGTGCAGGCTCTTTTTCATCAGAGGGTAAAAGATGAAGAATGTGAACAAGACCAGTCCAAAGCTGAATCACTGTGTTGGCAGAAGGAAAACATTCCCTCTGAGAGGAGGGATACTGGCTATGTTCAGCAGAGCAATGGGAAGGAGAATAACACACACCACCTCACAAGAGAGTATGTGGAAGATGCTTCGAGTAAACAGGGACCAACCACAAAAGGAGTTTTAGTCGTTTGAAAGCACCCATACACTTGAATTATTTGGGGTACATAACTGTTTGTCACAGGAACACCCAAGCCTCATCTCCAGCACACTCATGTAAAAGATGTAGACACCACAAACACACGTAAGAAAAATTATACATAAGAAAACTCAAAGGTATCCAACAAAGAGCACTGCAGGTAAACAAATCTCTTATTATCACTGAGC
>JAUBOD010000560.1:1623046-1642962 GCA_032353885.1 Nothura maculosa
ATAACATCCCTCAGCAAATACTTTCAAGGAAATTAACCAGTCATGACACAAAGGGATACAGAAGGGAGTCTGCAGGATAATAAGTGACATGAAAAGCATAGACAGGTGATGACTGTACACTGTCTGATGCACAGCTATCAAAGGAAACCAGCAGGAACCATCTCAAAGCAGAAGAGGCTGTTTTTCACCCCTGTGCAGCCCTGCTATCTCCCTACCAAAGGACGCAAAAAGGATGCAAAGGATGCAAAAAGTTACATTTGTTCAAGAGAAATGAACAGAAGAAAGATTCACCAAAGCTTGGTGAAGGGACAGAGGTCGAGCTTAGGGAAGTCCCAGAGCTGAATATACTTGGAAGCTGGAAAAGCATTAGATAGAAATATTGTATATGCTTATACAGATGGAAATATTGTATATGCTTATCCTCCTCTGTCTTCCACAGTGACCACAGGCAGATACCAATAGAAATGTTTCCATTACAGCACAGTAATTAAAAAGCAACAAAAATCATGGAGAGGTGTTAATCCCCAAAGAGAAATGAGATGACCTATCTCAAACTCCAGGCAAGAATTATGATCAGCTGGGAGGGAATCCGTCTCGCTCTTTGATAGCCAGGATGCAGTTTAAGCAAAGGTTTCAAGATTATATTGTAATTGTCCAATTAGTTCTTGCATGCAAAAGTGTTTCTCTTGCATATCTCTATCCATATCCAGCAGGGCAGAAATCCAAAGCTTTCTGTCCACTGTGGATTTTCTCTTTCAATTCATTAGGATTAATTTCTTTACCACCCACACAATTCTCTGAATCCCTCCCCGCTACCCCCGCTCTCTGTTGCCACCTGTCAATGTTAAAGATGATTGGTGCTTCTTAAAAGCTGCCCAGAGCATCTTTATCCATCTATTTACTGGCAGATGCTTTTCTCCTTCCTTTGCTAGACTACTTTGCTCCCAAAGCTTGCAGTCTGTTGAGTTGTCCTCAAATCACATACATACATGCAGCATTTAACCTTGTCCTCTCAAAGAGCACTAGTAGTGTAAACACCCAATCCTCCACATCCTAGGGAGATTTCATATTTACAAGCCCTTGATAAAACATGAGAAGACTTTCAATCGGTCAGTCATCAAACTAATTGATAACCCCTGTAATATGGCCTGCATTACGAATTCAGGCAAGTCCAGAACAGTCCTTTTCTCTTCTAATGAAAAGGATGAATTTTGGCAGATTAACACACATGCAATCTTGTCTAGTCACTGAGTAAAACTAGGATCAATCTTTTCTCCTCATCACTTTTTATCACAGTCTGAGGCTTTCATAGAGCCATGGGAAACAAGTAGGGCATTAATCCTTCATGCTCTGACCCAGCTACCCTAGGTCACCAAGTGATATGTCTTTGGGATGTGTCTTGAATTATATTCCCAGAGCTGCTCTGTGAACAAATTAGTTGGGGGAACCAATGGTGTCACAGTACAACATCAAACTGCGTGAGTTTTCTTTCAAATGGGAAATCAATAGTGAGCCCGTACTTGCAGTTTAAAGAGAGTGAGCGATGGAAGAGCACTCCTGAGTCCTATTCCCCTCCACTGCTGGGAACTGTCTGAACTGCAACAAAGCGAACACAGGTGAACTGGGAAGCCTCACTAAAATCCTTTGCTTTGAGACATCTATCACCTTCCTTAAAAAGATTCCTAATCATTTTCAGCAGCAACCACAGCTGAAAGAGAAGAAAAGCAGTCTCACAAACACTGTAAATCAAAGCCAAAGAGCCTCAGCACAGCTACCGGCCTCCTAAAAACTAGACAAGTCAGTCAGTCTGCTCACCAGGTCCTCAGCTGTAAGGTGGGAATAACAGCTTTTTTCTTTTTCACACAACTGCTGTGAAGGGAAGTACCCTGAAGACTGAGAAAACAATAGGGTGAAGGCTCAGCAGATCTCTTGGGTATCCTCCTGTTGCAGCTCCTGCACCAGCCACACAGCACAAAGACACTCGAATCTGCTTTAAACCAGCAAGTGCCGTCAGCAGCCTTCGGAGCACTGAGCTCAGGGGTAGCTAATGCATCTTGGCAAGAAATAGGGCACAGGGTCTGCTTGCACCATGTTATTTCTTTTTCGAGAGCGTTCAGCAGCTGCACTGCTTCTGCATCCCCAGGCCCTCGAAAAGCAATGAGTGTGCTGCACTGGAGACGTCTGCGATTCCCACATAGTCATCCTGAGTTGCTGGGGCTCTCCTGACAGAATTAAATGCACAACAAATGGATTGTTGTCCCTCCCTCTCGCATACTTCGCTCTCCCGTTGCTTTTGTACTTGCTGAGGTAAAAAAAGCTCCCTCTGAATCAGATTTCATCTGTCACCAAGCCAGCAGTTTTCTCCAAGGAAGCCTCAATGCAAATGACAGGAATGGCAGCTGCCTTTAAATACTCATCTGCCATATGGGTCAGAGGCCACTAAAAGCAGAGGCCAGGAGCAGGTGTGAGAGTTGCCTGATGAAAGAAGGGTGATGATGAGATGTGCAGTGTCTAGGGCAGCAGGGAGGAGGGCCCTCCAGGCTGGTACACAGGCAGGTGTCAACAGCAGGGTGCAAGGTTGCTGCCCCCCAATAAACCCTGCTGCTGTTCACATTCCCCCGGAAGGCACAGGAGCCCAGGCAGCAACATGTCGGATATCAGGAAACAAGTGTTTTAACCTCTCGAGCATCCCACAAGCATCTCCTCACATTCCAGAAAAGCACCCTCCCTTCTTACAGGTGAGACCATCCTTAGCAAAGACCAAAGCCACTTGCCAGAAGGCTGAATGATGTAGGAAGTAGGCCTAAAGCTGATATTTCTCCTTCTCAAAATCCTGCAATTTATTCAAAATGCAGGTTTAGTTGTTCTCGGCTAGGGTCCAAGGACACGATCTGTTGGCAGCGTTACACAATCTATTTAGAGCTTTTGATTCCCACATGTTCAGAGCACTTGTACTTTTCACAAAACATTGTGGTGTCATTGAACATGATGTTATGTTTGAACTGAAGGGAGGAAAAGCATCTCTCTCCATCTATTATTATACATAAATAAGAGTTGGTATCCTACTATCATGCTCTATTAATAGAGGATGAAATATGAGTGAACTGGGCCCTGGTTGTTCTAATTAGTGATAATTTGTCATCAGCTTACCAAGAGAAAAAAAAAATCCTGTCAGACCATTTTTTTCGCTCCACATGGTGTTCTAGGAAAGAGGGAAAGACAAAAAGGAACATACAAGTACCTGCAATCCTAATCATCTCAGACAAAGATTCCAGTTTAATTCATGTATGATCCTGTTTTAACAGAAGGATTTTAAATGATAGCAAGGAAGTGTTGCATTGCCCTCGCTTGTCAACTAAAACAGCTTTTCAGAAACGTGCACCTCCTGAAGAGTGCCCTGGCAAACTTCTGCCCAGTGCTCAAAGGCTGGCATGGTGCCACACCAAAGAAAGGAGGAAAAAAAGAAAAAGGAGAGAGACAGACAGACACAGCAGGACCTTTCTCTCTTTTTATATGGATTATTCTTGCAGTAGGATGTTATTTAAAATTCCTGAAGATTAGCAGATAGAAATAATTTTTTTCTTTGGAAAAACTGTCCTACAGATGAATGGAAGGTAGCTGGGGTTTCTGTTTGTTTTCAGATCTGCTCAAATGTATTTTAACAAAACTAAAATAGAAATAAAGTGTTACTGACATTCCCTTTCCCCTAGAGTACTTCCAGCTGGAAGAGGCTTGGGGTCTCGAGGCACTTAATGTTGGATGTAGACATGTAGTACAGACTGAGCAATTATTTTCTTCTTTTGTGTTTATTCCCTAACCTGTGTCTGGTCAGTCTCTCTCTCCTTTAGACTAGCCCACAAGTTGAATAGAGAGAGCAGGCAAGTCCCAGAGCCTCATGTGAGCTGATGCGTCTCACCATTTCTAGTGGAACTGTGAGCAGCAGCATCTCAGAGAGCACCCAGGTGGACAGCCAAGAACCAGAGGTAATTAATTGTAACTCCCAGGATTTAAAGACCTTCAAGTGTCTTTCAAAGGAGATAAATACTTGGCTGCTTTTGAAAATCCTAGTAGGTGCGTATAATGGGCAATATACCTATACTGCCATAGCACACAGTTTCAAACATCTTGTTTATCTTGTATGATGATTTTTCTGTTCCTGATGTCAATTGCTGTGTTTCTGGTGGCACCAGGTCATCTGATACAGAATGTAGATGAAATAACCATTATTTTGATGTTGCCCATCCCCAAGTGCCAAAGCACTCTCTGGGAGACTAGCAGCTATAGAAATAACACAATGGGCAGAGCACTAAAGCCTTTCTAGCCTGACAAAACAGTCCTCCGTGCTTCACAGGCATTTAAGATGCTTGACATAAGGGATATTGTGATGATTAATAATTAACTGGCTGGAGACAGATGGACAGATGTCTCCAGTCTGCAAGCTGTGCTAGCTGAGGCTGCGTTTCACAGTGGGAAGGAGGGGAGCTTTTAGGGTGGCAAGGTTTATCTCTCCCTAGGAAGCCAACAGCCATTTCAAGGCACTTTGCCTTTTGTCTCCCAAAAGATAGGAAGGAATTATCCTGCATTTCTCCAGGTGGCTCTTGCTGCCCTTGTCACTAGGGGATCAGAGTGCCAATGATCCCTGGCACCTCCTGGTGACAACTCACCTAAATGAGATGCATCATTAGAAGCCCCATTCATGTACTTAATAAGCCTTAACATCAGCTTTAATGAGACACTTCTAAGACCCTCAGGAGAGGTAACAGCCAGCTGGAGGCATCCTTCAAAGTCCTGTGGGTACGAGAAGTTAAAAGTACAGATGCACCAGGTGCAGAATTTAAGTACCTGATGAGTTAGAGACTATAAAATAGTTCTTTACATTAACTTTAAAATTTCCCATCTGCATAAATTTGTTTGATCCATCAACAGCTTTAACTGTATCAAGATTATCCAAAACAGCAGCTGCAGTAGGCACTGAACAGCCTATCTCCAAGTAATTACATCCTACAAAGGGAATCCTTGGAACAGTTCAATGACACACTGTATTATGAAAAGCACTTAAAAAGCTACAGATGCAAGTGTTAGCCTTCTAACATAAAAACTTTTCTACAGAGATGGATTTGGAAGAGAGGATGTCATTTTGTTTCCAACATGCTCCCTGCTCCCCTCTCCACAGAAATAGAGGAAGCTGAAAAAAAAAGAGCTGAAAAAGTTCCAATTCTAGCTTGTCCTTTGGAAGGTAAGAAGGAAAATTGCTAAGGAAACAAGTTAGAGTGTCTCCATCCCCATCCTCTTTCCTGTTGATTTCAGCTCCCAGGAGCAGCCTTCCTTCCCATTAGCTCTGCCTGAAGCGAGAGGCAGGGGAGCCTGCTCAGCAGCACCGCAAGGCCAGAAGGGTGTGTGACCAATCCAATTAAGCAAAGCTCTGGGGCAGACATCTTTTCCAACTCCCTTCCTTCCTTTCCCTCAGGGGACTTCCAATTCTGCTGCTTGCCCAAGGCCTCCAGCTGGATCTGCTGCCAGCAGCACTTGGCCCAAGGGAAAAGCAGGAATCTGGCCCAGATGATAAAACACAGCGAGATCTGCACAGATCCACGTGGCTTGCATTTGCTTTATTTTCTGAGGCTTTTGCTCTGAAGAAACCACATTTTGGAATTGAATATATGGCAAGGAATGTAGTGAAAAAGGTCTCATGGGACTTTTAGTCCCATCCAAGCTTGAAATACACCTATTTAGTTTGGCTCCCTGATCTATTCAGGGAACCAAAAAACGCCTCTTTTTGGTTTACAGTGGTATTAATCTTCACAATTTTAGATCAGCATAACCCTAACCTCAATGTATTTTTCCCCTATATTCCCACACCAACAAGCACAAAACGTACAACACTGCAACAGCAGAAAGTTGAGTAAGACTATTCTGCATCCTAAAGAGCTACCCGAGATAAGACCTCCAGCTGTCTTGAATAATGAGCACCTATAAAAATTGGAGAAAACAAGAGGATAGTAAATAGCATCTCACTCAAGAAGAATTTATATTAAAACTGGAGACAGAGCTCAGCCAAAGCAGGTGGATGGATTTCAGCTTGACACCCATTTCTAGGTCTGACCTCTGCAGACCTGGCTGCCTCCAAAAATGCTTTCCTGGCTTTCACGAACACCTCTGGCACAGGCGCACCCAAGGAGGCCTTAGCATACATGTTCTCAGCACTAGGACATGTTCAGAAGAAAGGCTGTGCAATTGCCTTTCCTGAGTTAGGTGGTTAATCATGGAGGAAAAGGCAGAAAAGATCATCCTAGGACCAAGAAACTCACACATTTTTTCAAAGTTCCCTCCTTGAAATGAAAACAAAAGCAATGTGAGGGAAAGTTGGGATTTGGCCTCTGTTTACAAGGAAAAGTAAGTTCTTCCCGTCTGTACCCCATAACCAGGAGTCCAGACACTTATATGAGAAAGTAGAGATCAGCTCAACTCCTCAGTTTTACCAGCAATTTGGCTCTCCACCTACCTCACAGGGAAGCAGCTAGCTACCCATAGTGTGTCTTCGACTCAGCTTCTCAGTCATTCCAAATGAAGCACTTACCTTTTATATGAAGGTGAGAACAGCTAGATTCCAGTAAAAACCCCAGCCCTCTGCTGAATGGATATTGCATTAAACATCTGTTAGTAAGAAATATGTATTCCAAAAAATAGAAGAGGCTTTGACACAAGCAATGTGGAACAACCAGATCCAGAGTTCCCTATTACCTGCTTTTACGTCAGACCTGTGAAAAGGGGTAGATATATTCAAGTCCTAAGGGACTTTAACAAGGTCTATGTCACTGTAGATGAATCAGCATACTAGTTAGTAAAAGTAGAAGGCAAAAATACCACCGATCATCCTCCTCTGCTTTGCACATAAATAGCACTAATGTCAAATCGCTTGGGCATATCACACCACCTGAAACATCCTGATGTTTTCAGGACATCTATCTAAGATTGACAGTAATAACACCTATGAGAGGACAGACCTAAACTGTTCTTAAAAGAAAGCCAAAGGTCAGATGGATATGCAAAATTGGTCCTTAATCCCTGCACTGATGCAGTCAAATGAAGCCCTTTTGTTTCTAGGGAGTTAGCAAGTTGCCAAGTACCCTAGCCCTGCCCAGAAACATCTACATCCCTATCCTTTTCTCATCCATCTAGAAGATATATACCTAGAGTCTTGACCTCTGTTCCATCCAAGATTTCAGGTCAATGACAGATCCAATGTAGAAGATGGCTTCTTTGACATTAGTTCCATGCCTAAACTCTTATCATCTCTTTCTGTCACTTCTCACATTCACCAGGATAATCCAGAGGTGGGGGAGAAGACAAAAATAGGGCAGCTAAAAAATAATCTGCTCCACAAAGTCTGAAACTGAGAAAGATGCACAAATAAGCCAAGAATAGACATGAAGAAGAATACAACTCATTTTATACCATCACATATCTAGAAAAATCTATTACGAAGTCTAGAACTCCAGGAGGTATCCTGAGTTCCTTAATTCCTTACGCTCTAGACTGTAAAGAATCAGTCATTAAGAAACAAGACTTAAAAAAGAAAAAAAAAGTATAATCACTAGTAGAAGATATTGTAGATATTATTGAATATATTAGTAGATTAGAAGATATTGAAGAGAAAATAAAATGTGTTAATAGTTCCTTGTGGTTTGAAATAATTCTAGAGAAAAAGCCAAGGTCCAAGTTCATCAAACTGACTTAGCAATGGAGCTTTCACTGTGCTGGATTTCTGTCCTGTGCCAGCTTCTCAGTCTCCCAGAGATGGAAGGATCTTCCAGGATTAGTCAAATGGTACATGACCCATGTGTTGACCCACATGAGGAAGACTGCTTACCAAAGAGGCTGAAATGCTTTCAGCATTTCTAGCACCTGGCACTTGTTTCTTTAGATAATCATCCCCGCCTATCATACAGAGTATGAAGAGATGTTTTGTAACTCACAGTATTTCCCCTGCCCCTATCTTTGCTTTTACAGACACCTTAAGGTTCATTGCTGGAAGACTAAATTACCAATTAAGCAATTTTCCACTCTTAGAATGTAGCCTCACATTTTGCTCTGAGATAATAAATCTAGCTTAAGTGTTTATTAGATAAATCTCTGAAGTAGAGGATATCTATTTTCACTCCTCTGTGTTTGTCAGACTAAAGAACATGCAAGGTTTATCCAGAAGAGCAAACATTGTTTTTATTTCCAAAGGGGAGAGAGGGAAGAAAGGAAGAAAAAAAAAAAAAAAAAAAAAAAAGGAAAGAAAAAGAAAAAAGCATCAGTTTGCTAGAGTCACTAGATTTGTGAAAATTTGGGAATCTCTTTACATCTAGCAGAAATATAAATTGGAATGTATTGATATTAGCTTCCTACAGCTTTGGAGCTTTGGTTACATAACATTGGCATAATGACAGGAACAAGAGGTACTCAAACACAGAATTAAAAATAAGGGTAATCCAGGTCACTAGAGTAGCATTCAGTCCTGGGACATCAATTCAAATTCAGTGCATCTCACTAACTATATACCTGCCATCACAACACTGAGAAATAGATCTGATAAACGGTCCTACTGCAAGGGCTCAGGTGTCTAGAGCCAAACTCCCCACCACGTGCATGACTGGGCCCCATGAGCTGCCTCAGTAGGAAGCCAGATGACCAACTGAACCACAGCAGCAGAGCAGCCTGTAGACCAGCATTGAGATTCCTAAGGAAAAGTAGCTTGCTTTGCCACTGACAATGTCGATTTATTTGGTACATAAAAAGTGTCAGTCTCCAGCACCATCAACCTATCAGCTTTCATCAGTGCTAAGAGTTTTTTTGATTTTTTTTTTCCTTTTAAATATCTAAGTGATATTAGGAACCTTGACAGCCTAATAAGCCAGAGGCTGAATCTTACTGCCAGAAGTGTCATGTTCTAAAAGGAATCTGCTTTGACATTTGGGACAAACCCAAAAAGCTTGAAAGAAGATTCACTGGAAAACAAGTTCCGTATGGTTTCATGAGGAAACAATCATTTTGTCTCTGAGTTGCTTAGAACCATGCCCAAAGACAGGTCAATGGATTGTAGTTTTCCCTGTAGATGTGGTTAAAGAATAATTTCCAGTAGCAGCAAGTGTTTTCTATAACTCTAGGCTAAGACTGAACTCAGTTCAAACCCCTGGATTTACACCTGTGACCCTGGCCATAAACAAGGCACCTTCTGACTCTTCGATCATTCAGGCTGGCTTGAATTGAGTTCTGTGGAAACACTAAGTCAACCTGTCAACTACAGGGACCGACTCAAGGGCATTGGGTTGATGACAGGACCTGTGCAGTTTTGCTCCAAATGCAGAGTTCATAATTCCATTTACCTTTTACATTGAGCAAAGAGAACTTAGAGCTTAGACATCAAGGTTTCTTATGTTTGCCAGGGCTGATGTAAAGGAGAGGGAGTTGCAGAGCAGCCTTCTTAGCACATGAGAATTCCCATGTCACCCTGGGATGAGCCAGTCCAAGTCAGTCCACTGGGCAACAGAGCACTGTTTCAATGAGCTTATTGATGGGATGAATCCTATACGTGGATATAGGAATGCTCTGTGTACTGTCAAGAGAATGAGCTCATAAAATAGTCTCCTGCATAAGTTAAGGGTAGCCAGGTAGAGAACTGCAATGCTGAGGGATATCAGCAGCAACATGGACAGGTACCCATCTTGTCACCCTGACAACATCCAAACAGACTATTACCCTGATGGATGACACATCTCCAGGCGGTTGCCAGGACAACAAAAGCCTATTTATTATGCATAAATGGGCACATTTCATTGCTGGACTTATTAACCCAGGCCATGCCACATACTGTTTATCTTCTTAATCAGTTTAGATTGAATGCCCAACATGTTTTGATTACATGTTCTTGAACTAATAGACTCAGATGAAGTTCAATATACTAGCTGCTTTATCTTCTGGTCTGTTGATTGATTTCTCCTCTCCAAAATACCAGAGATGGATGTCTAATTTCATTTCATCATTTGCTCCTGGACTTCTGTAATCTCCCTGATTACAGACAAGTGCCCTGCATCACCAGAATGCTTTCCTTGTTCTTCCTGTCCAAACTTCAAACAGGGCGAGGGAGCAATCCAAACCTATCCAAGATCAGTCTATTGTCACTCAGGTTAAATTAATGCAGTCTAGAAGGAAAAGAGGAGGAGAAATAGCTCAGTTCATAACACCAATTTGATCAATAAAAACATAAAAACCTTAACTTTTGCCTTTAGAGGAATTTGTCCTGTTAATTATTTTGTTATTTAATTTAATGGCCATTTACATTAGGAAAGGTTGTGCTCAAGTGAAGCAAGTCTGGATGAAAAGTGAACATTTTTGCAGCTACTCCTGGTTGAAAAGCCCTCTCTCTCATACCTTGAGCTCAGAACTCTGCTGACACAAAGTTACAGTAGGTGCTCTCTGACTCCTCTCTCGCACAAAATAGTACACTGTCTGCTGCTAACCAAGCTCTCCGAGCACTAACCAAGAGCCTTGCCAGAGAGTTTAGAGGCCCATAGTAACAAGTATCATAGCACAATAGTAGAGATCACTTTTCCTGAATGATTATGAACCCCCAACATATCATACAGTATAATCTTAACAGTTTAAAACAGATTCCACACAGAAGCCAGCACAGAAGTAGTTACAAGACCCAGAAGGGCACAGAAACAAGCATCTGAGATCCTGCAGGTCCTCTCCTCCCTTACAGCTTGTGACCGGCAGCATGTTCAATTACTCATAGAAACAGGCAGTTTAGAGCTTACATAAGAAATATAACAGCACCGTAGAGAAATCCACTACTAGATACCAGGCAACTGCTGTCTCACTGTTCTGTTTTATTATCCAGTATGATGTTCTTGACATAGTACAAGACAGCAAAGTAATGTTCTGGACAACGGCAGAAATAAAACAAAATAACAAGATCTGAAGTTTCCCCATGTTCCTTAAGCAATGTGGAAATCTGTCTAAACCTTTCCCTACAACAAGCCTGTCAAAGGACAAATGAGATCCCAGCTCTTTCTTTGCCAGGGCTTATTTATGGATGAAGGAATTTCTAAGAATTTGCAGAGTGACACAAGAAAATATACGAACCTCATCCAGTCCTTCCAAGAAGGAAACGATGAAACTTAAGTTAACAGTGTTATAGAGAACTGGAATTACTCGTATTTGGCAAACAGTTTTGACCAGAAATGACTGACAAACATTTTTAGAAAGAGTCAAAACATATCATCTAATGTTTTTTAAAAAAGTAATTTGTTTCAGAACAATGCTTTTATACTTTAGGAGTAGCCAGAATTTAATTAAAACCTCCCAAAGGCAACATTTTGTGCTTTCCTTAGAGTAGTTAAATGTATCAAATTTGGTCAATCTATGAAAGAAGATATTCCTAGTGGCTCTATATTACTTTGTTTTTAAGATCACAAGTTGTTCTATTGACTTAATGCATCTCTTGAACTCATCATAGCAGGAAACCCTGCAGTTAACAACCTCCTAGATTAAGAAGTCCCTTTACTTGCTTCATAATATCTTGACATACCAAGTAGAATCAGATGCTGCTGTACTTCCCTGCACACAGCAGCTAACCAACTAATGAGCAGTGTAGAGGTGCCTCCACCTGCAACAGGATTTCTCATCCCCGACTAAGTGAGCTGAGAGCATCTGAGAGCTCTACTTACAGTAATCACAAGCTTGTTGACATTTTTCTGAGTAACTAGACTTATTCCTTCCTCCAGAGAGATAATAAAGTGTTCCACAATCCACTAAGTGCTTAAAACATTCACCCCACCAAATGAGGTGTTCTGTTTACAACCCTGCTGCTTCTAAAATGCATTCAAAGGTTCCTTGTGTACTCAAGGTACAGGTACAAAGCACTGTTCCTTCAGTCCCCAGATGTTTAATTACAGGGGTCCCAGGTCTCATCCTCACTGTCTCACTTATATAGGAAACAAATGAAATACGCTAAAATCTCAGGTCTGTGTTGGTTTCCCATGAAACATATAGGCTGCCACCTCCAAAGGGGATGCAAATAACACATGTTAAAATAAAATGCTAGAAGCTACAGAGCAGGAAAGATTAAAAGCAGGAAAAATAACAACTCATACTTCCATAACATTATTCTGCATCAGAAAAACTGGCTTAATGCTATTATGCATGCCCTCTACAGCCACACATATCCATTAGTTTTAGGCCTTTTCTCATAGGTCACTGGCCTGCTCTCTCCACTCAGGGACTCTCACAATGCTCAGAGCACATCAAATAAACACAGTCCAACTCATACCCTAATATAGAGTCTACTACAGAGGGCCACATACACACTCCCATGTTACAGCCTGCTTGACTGAGAATCCTACCTTTCTTTTGAGCTTGCTAGAAAAGCCAGACCGCTCCTCGCAATTCCTTCCTCTTGACACAAAATCTTCAAACTAACTCTAATTCCTTGACTTTGGCTTGAACGTAGCTCTCACTAGAAGTAACTCTGAACTGGCAGCTGCTTGCAGAACTGCATAAAAAATAAGCTCTTCAAAGCTCTTTTCCCACCCACAGCCACAGGCTCTTATCATCTTCTGATCATCCCCTGCAGGGAGTTCACAGCTGATTGGCTACACAGAGCCATGGTCAAGGTTTCTTAGTGCAGCTGAAACTAATTCTCCCCTCCCAGGGAGGAGGAGAGACTCATTACAACATACTCAGCCCTGCTGAGCCACTACAATATCACTAACGTTACAAGGACAATCAAGGTCAGCCTTCATCTTCTGCACTTCACGTTTTTCCTTTCAGCAAGACTAACAGCTACATGAGATGCCGGCCTTTCCCCTTCCCTGTTCTCCGGTAGCAGGGACCAAAGCCACAGCGAGCACAGAGTATGTCTCATGCACAAGTGACTGGGTTGCAGTTGTGCTGTTATCAATGTCTGAGGCAGGTCACTGCAATTTGGGGCCCATAAATACAAAAACACAAATCTTAAGGGAAACACACAAAAAAGTACTATTTTTAGTATTGCAGGTCCTTTGCTCAGGAGCACAGGCCACTAGCAGCAATATAGTGAATACAGTGTTGGAACCTGCCTGCTGCACTGACTTCCTTCTGACCATCATGTTGAGGACTAGGTACAGATTTCCCTTCCAGTGATTTAGTATCACCCTCCTCCCTAGAACAGTTTCCCTCTTCAAAACAATATACATGACCGTACACTTCCAGATTCTCAAATCAAAATGCTACCCCTACTTCAATACAGACCGTTCACAATAAATACCAAAACATGGGCCTTTATCATTGCAATGGAGACAAGAGTATTGTCTTTGTGTCAGGGAGGCTTTGAAAATCCATTCAGTGGTGTGATGAACGAACCAAAACAAAGACACTCATCCCATAATCCATCAGGCAAGAGAGATCCCAGTTGTTCATCTGCAGGGCCAACATTTGTCATCAGCCATTTAGATTGGAACAATATGAATTATATTTTTGGCTACCTCTCTAAAGGTAGCAATCACAAAAGCAAAATCAATCCTAGTGTGTTTGTGGTAACTTGAATCCTATTGTCCTCTTACTCATTTCTGGGAGGATGACAAATTTCAGTGGAATCAATGGAATAAGAGCAGTACAAGGCTGAGAAAGAGACCTAGCCTACTTGCCACAAACAGACCCTACATTGCTGCTTCTTGCTAAATAGAGTTCTTATTCACCTCTGCAAAATCCCTGCAACTCAGGGTCTCACTTACAGCAGAATAAAGTGTAAGCAAAGATGCCAGCTGATAAAAATGACAAGTTGTACTTTATCAGCTGTAAGGCAGTGGAAATTTAGGACAATTATAATAAAAGCAAGACAGCAATGAGATAAACATCATGCTTTTAATTTCATAGCATAAATGTGCCATAAGCAGCAAGTGTCATGAATTGCTATCAAAGGGGCTTTTTCAGCAGGATATGTTTAGATAGCTTGTTAAACTTTTTAACTTAGGAAATATTTGGAGTAACTCATATGAGTGATTTAAGGCAATGACATCTATTAATGTTCATTGATTTAGTTAACTGTTTCAAAGCAAGCCACAAATAATTAAAGTGATAAGGAATCGTGATGAGATCCTGGCTTAAAAAGTCAGCTCTGTAATCTAAGTAAGATCTGGTCCACGATAAACTCTCTGAATCTGGGGAGAGAGGAGCTTGTATTTACGAAGGGGATTTTGATTTATCCTTCCAAAGGCAAAGTAGTAACTAATCAGAGCAAGCTCTCTCATAAATTTTTTACATCCAGTCACTTCATGCAGGTCTCCAAACAGCTGCTGACCTAGAGTAAGTCCGTGTGAAGTTGGATTCATATTTGGCAAGATGTTTATCCATGTCCAGACTCCTGATCCATGCTACTACCCTGCATCACACATTGTAAATCAGAGCTCAGTAATCTGGCTGAGCAGCAAAGTTCTCCCTCTTTCTCCTTTTTCTAAGTGTCTACAGCTGCGTACAAGCTCTTTAGCAACAGACAAAACAGGATATAATCACCCTGCTCCCGGGTGGTAAGGGGAACTGCTTTTAATGATGCCATTCTGCACTTTCAGAATATCCTGTGAGTTTTGCTTTTTAGCTTATGCTTTAAAAACAAAAATTAAAACCAAAAAAAATCCTATTATATAGATCTATTCACTTCAGCTACTTGTTCAAAATACCTCGTTAAATAGAAGCATTTTTTTCCTGAAGAGGTCTGCTACATATCCAGTGGGTAGAGATAAATGACCATAATCTTTGAATACACAGAATGGGTATTTCATAGCTGCACAAAGCCCATAATTGAACTTCTGCCCTCAGGGTAAGCTTTCCTGCAGCTTAAGTGCTTCCAGATGCCATACAAGGGTCATGTTCCTTGTCAGGAAAGCAAAGCTTTAAACTCCAGTTAATTTTCAGCCCCAGCTGTTTTTATTGTTTTTATGAATGTTTTTTGTTTGCTAATTTTTTATCCCTGCTTTTTTTCCCCTTCCCATTGAGACTAGCTTTCCAGAAGTCATTCAAGCCAATGCGCTCATTTCCCAGTTCCCCTGCAATTCCCCACCACAGTACAACAAAGTGCAAATTTTGCATGGCTCCATTCCAAGCTCCATGGTGTTAAAATGATAGCAGCAGTGCAAAAGTATGTAACCTCAATAACCATAACGTAGGACTTAAACTAGAGGTGACTCAGTGGTAGCCAACCACATGCATATAACAGAATGGTTTCTATGTAAAGAGCATTAACCTGAAAGGAAAGCATGGGGTTAGATACAAGAAGGCTTTCATGGCTTCCTAGGCAGAAAAGAATAATCAGTCTGAATTAAACTGATGACTTCAGTTCACTATGGCCAGGTGTCCAGTTGTGTATGCAGCAAGCACAAACAGTGAGTCCCTTCTGCCATCCCTTCATTTGGGCCTCATCTTTGGTGTCAGTTATTGGGGGGAAAATAAAGGCCAAGACTGAGTCCATCACAGTGCTCAGATCCCTTCCTCTCACCAGCCACTTGGGTTACAAGGGTTAGTGACTGAAGGACAACTTTGGGAAAGTCCACAGTTGAGGTTGCCAAAGCAATTACCTATTAACCACTGTTGACCAAAGGAATTTACACCAATTTGCTCAATTTTCCCAAAAGTGACTCTAGAAGATGCAGCTTCAGTTTCTAGTTGTGTTTTTCAAGAAGTCCTTCAATATTACTAGATATAATCCTACCTGAATAACCTCTACACTCTCCTCTTCCAGATATTACCTCAGCTTTTTCAGCCAACAAAAGATCATTTAGTCTTTTCAATAAAGGGAGATTTAGCATTTAAAACTACCCATTCCTAATCTCCTTGGTGTCTATTATCAGGATTTGCCCAAAAGGGAAACTCATACTACTCTGTGGCTTCCTGGTGAAAGTTGTCATGGCCTTGTGACAAAAAGTAGATGTATGGCATAAATATTAAAGGCATGGCACAACATATTTATAGCCTAGTCGATCTCATAGCTCTCATAAAGTCATATTTTCCACAGCAAGTTCACTAGATTTTTGAATGATTTGAAAAACATTTTTAAAATCTTCACCTTAAAAAAAAATCAAGAGGGGAAATATATCACCAATAACATGTTCCTAAACTGAACACAACTTTCCTGAGCTTGTCCTGGACTGAGAGCAAACAGGTTGCCCCAATTCCTCTGCTCAATGGAGGCTTGTACCAAAAATCGCATTTGGATCTTCTGCTTTCTTGGCACAGAGTTCCTATACACTCTTCTCCTAGTGAGAGGAGGGCAAGGCAAGTCACTTGCCACGCTGTGAACTTTCAGGAGATACATCCAAGCAGATTGCTCCTCCCTGTGCTAAGACCTCCCCAGTTTCAACAGCTTCTTATTTTTGTCATTAAATTAACCTTCAGAGACAACAATCAACTATAACTTCATGCATAGAAAGGGCTGACTGAGATATTGCCAGCCTGGGAAACCCTTATTGTGCTTCTACAGACGTACCCTTTCCATGGTGATACCCCAGCCCTCCTTCCCACAGCCCGGAGGTGTTTGCTCGCTCAGAAATGAAGGGCAATTGGCTTCTGCAGAGAGAGAGAGGTGATCACATCTCCTTCCCTAATTGGGGCACTGTAAATTAACAAGTCCTTCCCCCACCCTGTGCTGCTCCTGCAAGATCCTGCAGAAAATCCAGCACAGTTTCACCTGTAATCCGGCACAACGTGCTGAACGTTTCCAAGACAAGAGCCAGGACCAGCATTATCTCTGAGGACCAGAACAAGATATATTTGAGCAATGTAGGGAGGAAATCACCCTTGCTGAAGACCTGCCCTTTGCTGCTCTTATCGTGTCTGTAACCAAGCACAGCTCCCGGCTGGCCCCGCTGACCCCCCCAGGCAGGACTGGTTCATACTCACCATATCATAAACATTCAGAATCACGGGTTCGTTGGCCATTGTTGATTGCAGTGCCGGCTGGATTGAGACCCTTCCGTCCCTGCCAGGTGTGTGCCCGTGCCCCCAGGACGCGCTTTTACCCTCAGTGGAACAGGAGGAAACACCTCATCCTACAGTCTCGGAAGGAAGGAACATGGAGGGAGGAGGAAAGGGGGGATTCTCCCGGGAGGGGAGGAGGAGGTAAAGTTTGTGGCAAGGAGGCAGGAAGGTTTCCTCAGGGCTTGCTGCTTGTCTGGCGGCGGGGAGGGGATGGAGGAAGGGGCAGAGAGCTACCCCTCCATAGCGCAACAGATCCCAGGTTTCTTTCTAAGTCTTTAGCGCGCGGCTGTAACCAGGCACCATCCAGGCTTGTAAATCTCCATCCACAGGAGGCGGCCAGGCTCTCTGCTCAGCGAGGAGCCCTCTCCTGGCTCTGGGGAGAAGTGGGAGCGTGCGGAGCGGCGGAAAATAAAAATAATCACGATCTCTCGGTGTCCTTCGGCGGCGAGGCGCGCGCTGTTAGGGCGGATGGCGCCCGGCGATGGGCGCGCGGGGCAGCGACGGCACCGCGCGGGGTCCCCGCGCCCCGGGGCGTCCGCGGAGCCGGCCCGCAGCGGGAGCCGCCGGAGCGCGGCCCGGGATCTGTCCCTGGTGCTGGAAGCCCGGCCAGCAGCCGTCCGTGGGGCTGGGGTTCGGCCTGCTGGAGATGGGGTTTGGCCCGCTGGATCTGGGGTTCGGCCCGCTGGATCTGGGGTTCGGCCCGGGAACCGTCCGTGGAGCTGGGGTTCGGCCCGCTGGATCCGGGGTTCGGCCCGCGGATCTGGGGTTCGGCTCAGGCGCACCTGGGGGGGCTCCCCGCCCCTGGCAGGGCATCACAGAGAGGCTGCTCCAAAAGCGCTCCGGCGCGGGGCTCGGCCCTGGGAGGAGGAGGAGGAGGAGGAGGAGGAAGGGGCTGGCTGCCCCGGGGGTGGGAGGCGGGTGCTGCAGCCCCCATGGTGCCCACGGGGCGCAGGAGCCGGCACTGAAGTGAGCGGACCCGGGATCCGCTCCGCTCCGCCGGGATAGCTCTCACTGCGGGATCAGCTCCGGCCTGGCTGGGCAGAGAGCCTGGTCTGCACAGGAGGGATTCATCCCTGCACGGCGGGACAGCAGCGAAGGGAAAACCAAGGGGCAGGGCAAGGAGTTGCACTTCAGGCAGCAGCAGGTCTGGAGTTTCCTCGGTCCCGGAGCTACTTTATTCGTGTGTCAGGCCTGGGCAGCTCTCGCCAGCAAACACTCCCCTGGCTGTGAGAGTCAATTATAAAATCCATTGCAGTGAAATCCTCTTCCTTTCGCTCCTCCTTTCTCTTTAAAGGGAAAACAGGGTCTCTGACGGTGCTGGGGAGGGGGTGCTGCTGGAAGGAGGAGGGGGCTCCTGCACGCAGAGGTGTGAGGTGGTCCGGGCATTAGCACACTGACCTGAAACGCAGAGACACCGCAGATCCTTTCTGGAGCAGCATGGGGAGAGGAAACTAAATAAATAAATAAATGAAAGGCAGGAATGACCTCATCTGTGTTGGAGGCGTATCTGAGACTCCCTGCCAGCTTGCAGCCAACCAGATCTGAATGAAAATTGCAGCAATCCTGTTACATCAGCAGCGCCCAGCATGCCCCTGCCCTTCCCAATGCCGCCTCCAGCTGCAGGGCAGGTATCCTGCCGGGAGAGGGACTCCCCCCTCTCTCCTGAGAGTGCAAGGGTCAGACCTCAGAGCCCTTTATAACACTTGTCATGGGCATGCAGGAGGACGTGCAAAGGGGGCAGACAGCGTGAAAGGAGATGGAGCAGGTGTCCTACGTGGCTGAATAGCCAGGCCCGGGCAGGCAGAAGTTAAACTTTCCCCTCACATGGTGCCCAAGGAGGCCTGGATCTGCCTCCCCCTCACCGTGTGCATCTGTGTTTTGTGGGGACAGAGACACAGCTCAGGTCTGTGCTGGCAGGATAGTCATTGCATGGGCTAACCAGTTTCCAGAGCACAGATACTGTTCAGGGAATAGGCTGATACCAAATCATCCCTTTAAAGGCAACAAAGAAAGGATTCCTCTGTAAGGGGCTCAGTACCATCGGTTGTGTCCTGACCCCTAAGAAAAACTCTGTGCTGAATCCCCCAAGGCCTCCACTAACTGTCAAAGGTGCCCTGAGAGTTCTGCTTTTTGGTGCATACCTCCTGTATCTGTTGCTGCTCTGCTGATGATTTAAAGCAAGGGAAAGAAGAGGGAATAGCTGGTATTAGACTAACTGACTTAGCTGGAAAAGAATAGCACTACACAGGCACTACTCACAGCTTATCTACATGCTTACTTGCGAAATTCACTCCAGTGTCTGCTGTGACCCACATATACGAAAGCAAATGAAGAGACTTAAAACTCAGTCCACATTGCAGGCACAGACATCTATAAATACTTAGATTTTGGAAGAGATGATGCAGGTGCAAGATAAGACATTTTTGGCCTAAAAACATTTTTAAAATAATCACCAAAGAGGAAAACAAACAAACAAACAAAGAATAGCTAGAAGTGAAGATAATTCTACTTTGAAATTTGAGAGATAGAAGAGGAAAAAGATGTAAAGCTAAAAGCTTGCCTTTAAGCTTATCTTCTTGCTTTAGAAACTAGGCTAAATGCGCATTTGCCATTTAGAGAACTTTTCCTTTAGACAGTAAATGTCACATAGACATTAAGACCTGGAATCTAACTCAATACATAGAACTAGGAGTTACATCATGAATATAGTTGCTCTAGGTTCCCTATATATTCATAGAAAGAAGCTGTTCCCCAAGGTCACAGCCTTATCAACACTGAACGAATCTTAGAACGATCTTCTTTCTACTTCATTATTATATGGGGGGTATATATTATATTAGGAGACCTATTGTGACTCCAAGTAGAAGGAGATCAGTCACAGTAGAAATGCTCTAACAGTAATTTAAACTCTTTAACACTAA
>JAUBOD010000560.1:1669060-1691708 GCA_032353885.1 Nothura maculosa
GCTGTGAGAGAGTGTCCATGGCAGGAGAACCCTCAATCCCACGCCAGGACCAGGCGGTACCCTGTGGACATGCAGGACGTTTCCCAAGTTACCTGTGCACTCCACACATTAGGGTTAGAAGGGCTTTACTGAGCCCGTTCACTACAGGTCACCCTCATGCTTCTCTGCTGCTTTGTGAGCTAGTCACCAGGTGAGAATCCAAGAGCTGCAGCAGGTTAGGGCTCATGCAGCAGAAGCAATGGAATCCACATACCCAGTCATCCCTCGGTGCACTTCCCACCATACCGTTTTCTGGTGGCCTTCCCAGGAAGAGGGCATCACTAATCCTCTCCATTTTCCTTACTTGTTCTGTGCACTAGGCCAGAAGATTTACTCCTTTATTAAGGGAGTAGAAAAGGGGCCCCATCCCACCTCCCCATGCTAGCGTGCTTCAGGTTGATCAGCGTTTCCTTCATCGACTTCAATGCTGGCACTAACAACTTTAATTCAAGTACTAACAACAGCTTAAGGGTCCCATTTGTGTGTAAGGACACAAAATGGTGCCACATGTTTTTATACCGCACACATTTCATCTCTGCTGGGCTGCAAATGCTTCCCAACACCAGCTGAGGTGGCGGCCTCTGAAACAACAAGGGAATTTTGTCTCCAGTAAAAGATTTGGGATTCTCAGACAAAACTGGAGAACTTGAGACTTGGCCTTCACAGACAAACTTCTGCCTCTGAGAAACAAGAACTGTGAGAGAAATACCACATGCTTAGTATACTGGAGACTAGGGACTCCTCCAAACTCACCTTTTCCTTGATACCGTTATAAATGAGTAAAGCAAGAGATGAATAGGGCTGACGGTCAACTAGAGGGAGCCATAGTTCAAACAAAATCTATATATGTGTAACTTACACTGAGCACTGGGTAGTGCTCTGCCTCAAAGTACCCTCCAGCAACCACAGAAACCAGTTTAACCTAAGCTAGGAACACCCATCAGGAATGGGCAGAACTTACCCTGCGCTGAATTTTCAGAGACACGTCATAGCCTGCATTCCTGAAGAGCTCCACAGCATCCTTGTGCCGCAAATCTTTCAAGTCTTTACCATTGACCTAGCAAAAGAAGGAAAAAAAGAAAAAGGAGAACCAGTTGCTAAAACGCAAAAAGCAAAGCTGATGACAGCTGCATCAAGAGCAGCTTCTAATGTTGTCACTTTACTGGAATCCATACATCATCCATAACTCCCACAGCTGAAGGAAAATAAAAGAGTAGCTACAGCAAAATTACTGTTAGAGCACGTTAATGCCTTTTCCACATTTCACCTTCTCCTGGTCTGCCATTGAAACTTGCCTCCTCTTTGAGAGTTATCGTAAACAAATATTTTAAAGGACAGTGGCATTGAGAAACACTTACATGTACACTTGCCATCTACTGAATCATGCTAGAATTATCTTTCATTTTAAATAGTATCTCACGGGAGAGGGTCTATATCTTCTTGACTTCATTTTCTAACTCCTGTTCTTCACCTTGTTCTTTTCTGTTTCATCACTATTACCTCTAATTGTAGCCCCTGAGGTCACACCCTGTTCCTCCCTTCTCTTGATGTTTAAAACCGCCCAAACACATTATATATGAATATTAAATTGTCAAGAAAAGACATAACATTTTTCTGCAATTTAATTTAGTGCTATTCTCTGGATAAATAGTAGGCACAAGTCAATTTATTTGTAGAGGCTAAAAAAATTACATATAAGACACAGTAAGCAGGACTAAAAATTAGGAGTATTAAATGATTGTGTATCAGATGCATTGCCAACCCACAGCTTTTTAAAGCACATTGTCCTGCATGCTTGCTGACAGCCAGCAGAAAGAAAACAGGGAACTTGCACCTCAAGTACTTTAAAAACACTTTCCACACGGAAAACCAGCCTCCATTATTCCTGATGAGTTACAATGAAGTAACTTACAGCTGAAACTTGAGAACTTCCTGAACCAAAAGATCAGCAGTCACTCACTGTGACACAAATACACAGAAAGTCAGCAGTGGAAGAACAATTTTTTTATTCATATATTTGCAAACGAGGAAGAGTTTCAGTAAGAGGAAGAAGAGGCCGGACAAATCCTAACGTCTTCCTAATGCCTTCGGAAGACGTGTCACAGGCAGCACACTGCAACACTTCCCAGAACAAATCAGGACTTCACATCCCTGCTGCTCCAAGCTTCCCCGGAACCCAAGGCAGGTCCTCCACGGAGTTTCCTGAGGATCACCTCATGAATTTGCCTTCAGCCCACCCTTGGCCTTGCACTCTGTGGCAAACGTGCATCTCTCATCACGTCGCTGCTCACAGCGCTGATCCAAGAGCGCGACACGGCGGCCGATCGTGCGCTTACCGCTAGTATTTTGTCTCCCTCTTGCAAGCGGCCGTCCAGGTAGGCTGCCCCGTCCTTTTTGATCCGGCTGACGTAGATGCTGCTGTCATTGGAAATGTACTGCTGATCTGTGCCACCAACAATGTTGAAGCCCAGCCCTAGGGTAAGCCAGAGACAAAAGCTCATGAGAAATAACCCAACGCTTAAGACGTTCTTGCTGTTGGGGAGGGCTACACTCACCAAGCCCGACCCAGTCCTGTCCAAGTCCCAGTCCCAGACCCAGACCAAGACTCGGAGCACACAAACCCACATCAGCCTTTCCACTCATCACTGCCCAAGGGATGGTTGTTTCACCAAACTGCTCCTCAAAGCACAGGAGAGACCTGGACACCGTAGCCGCCAGAATTGCATCCATGAGGCTGGAATGGAGGGATCCAAGAGCTGTTGGAGGGATACTGAGGGGCATGTGAACGTTTCCGAGAAGCTGATTCAGCTTCTCAGCACAGCATGAAAGGAAAAGAAAGTACTTAGCCTCTCCCGGGGGACTACTGTAAATCATTACCTTTGAGCAAGCAGGACCCATGCCTCACAAGACCCTGGTGAGCTGGGACAGAATAAGGAAAGGCAGGGAGCATTCGAGCCCTTAACAGGCAGGAGGAGCTGTGCCTCCAGCTGCAGGTAGCAATCAAACAAATCCAACTCAAAAATGTCGGGAAAAATACATGTTACAAGACCACATCCCCTGCTGTGCATGCAGCCAAACTTCTCTGTAAATAATACATGATAAGGGATGGGAAAGATTCCCTAACAAGAAGCTTGTGGTGAAAAAAAAAAAAAAAAGTCAAGCAAAAAAGTATATCAAAGATACAAATAGGGTAAATGCAGAAAAAAAAAAACCTTTCTAAAACTTTCTCTTTCTTTCTTTCTGACAAGGCACCGGAAACCTATTGCTGAGTATGACTGAAGGCAAATTCTCCCCACATTTGGGCCAAGCCGATTTATTTATTTTCTCCCTCTGCTTCTCTCTAGGAAAGCAAGTTGTAAATGAAGAGTAAAACCACCTTGTGCCTGCTGGGAAGCAGCTTCCTAAATGAGTCACAGGAGACCAAAGGATGTGCAAGATGAGACACAGTATTTAAATGTGCATTTACTGGCTTGGGAGTAAAGAAATATTCAGTGCAATCTCCACACCTGCCTCCCATCCCACAGCTCAAGGCAAGAGAGGAAAAAGGTGGAAGAAGTGAGGGGGTGAAGAAACACTGGTGTTTTAGCTGGACTAAATCTGTTCCAAAGATGGACACCTGTGCAAGTTACTACACACTTCAACAAGAAATAAAAATAAAAATAATAAAAATATGAATAAAATAAAAAGGTGCCACAAACCGAAAAATGACTTGTCATGAGGCCAAGAACTTGGGGACATGGAGAATACGAGCTTGAATCAACATTTGGCTCTTCAATAAAGAAGGAATCCCAGTTTCAGGGTAAATAGATGGACTGGGAAATCAATCTAACAACAATATGCACAAATGCATAAATTTCGCACAAATACATAAATTTTGCAAGTTTCCACTCTAAGCAAGAGGGAGAAGAAATGAAAAGCCACCGTTTCCATGAGGAGAGGCCCACATCTCTGGCAGAGGAGGCAGCAGCTCGTGCTGGGCCAGGTTCAGCATTCCCAGCCCGCGCTGCTTTCGCTTCAGGGCTTCTTCCCGGAGCTGCTCGCCCGGCACTTAAGCGAATTTCCATCCTGGCTAAAAATATCTTGCCTGCAATTCCCTCAAGCCTTGTGCTGTTCTCCTTGCAGCTTCCGCCGTCACAGCAAGAGCCAAGGCAGAGCTGCGATAAACAGGGCCAGAGGAGATGGGAGCACCTGGAGGCAAATTCCCAGCTTAAACGCAAGCAAACGTGGAAGAGGGGTCTCCAACAGCAAGCTCGGAGCCTCTCTCACCTGACACAGCAGATCTGGAATCATCTCCTTTACAAACACAGCTAAAGGATCGTGATTTGCAGGGTTAGAAAAAGAGGCACTGAATAACACAAACCTGAAATTAATAATACAGCCATTTTGTTTCCCACAAAAAAAGGGTTTTCCAGGCTAATTTATATATGTAAGTCGTTAGGAGACACACACACACCAAACTGCTTTGTGTATGCGAACATATTTTCCCACACAGCAATGTTTTTGCCAGGGATGTGCAGGATCTCACCTTGTTTTAGATGGTCAGTGACAGGGTGAAAATCAGCTTAGCGGCTGACAGGACCGCACTGTGCTTTACAGACCATAACAGAAACGAATACAAATCCATGCAGTTCAAACGAACTGTTCAAGGTCACAAGGAGCCAGCAGGCTCTTCCATCCACCTAAGCAGGGCACGGCAGGGAATCTAACGCTAGGGAACACAGGGATCACCGTAAAGACGGGACGAGGTTTGGTGCCCAGCGGCTGCGGCAGAGACCTCCCCTGGACGTGCCCGTTCGCCCTCCAAACTCCGCGCTGGGACGTGCCCAAACGCTGGGAAACGCTTCCAGCCGGCAAGGGCTGCTCCAGGGGGAAGAGGGCAGCGCAAAGCGGAGCTCTTCCCAGCACGGCCTCCCTGGGAAGAGCCGGGCGCTGCCAGGAGAAGGGAAGGGAAGGCGGCGCTCCCTGTGGAGCGGCAGGCGCCTCCCGGGAAGGCCGCGGGAGCGGGAAGGAGGCACCCAGGAGGCACCCGGGCGGCCCCGGCTTGGCGGCTCTCGGCGCCGCTCGGCCCGGAGCGCGCAGGCCCCGCGGGACGCGGAGCTCCCGGGCCGCCACGCGGGCTCGGAGCGGCTCCCAGCCCGGCTGCTCCCACTCGCGCACACGGGCGGTACCTGAAGGCCCCCGCGTGAGGCTGATCACCTCCTCGGCCACCGCGCCGCCGCTCATGCCGCCGCCAGCTGCCCTCGGCCCCGCCGGGCGCCGCTTTCGCTTCCCCGCGGGGCGCCGCGGGGCGCTGGGAGTTGTAGTCTGCGCTGGGCCCGGCCCGGGCCCGGCCTCCGCCCCGGCCAGCCACGGAGCGCGCGGGGCGGGAGGGAGAGGCGGGAGAGAGGAGAAGAGAAAGGGAAAGGAGCGCGAAAGAGGGAAGGGAGGGGAGGAGGGAGAAGTAAAAGAGAAAGTAAAAGAGGAGAAATGGAAGGGAAAAAGGAATGGGGGGAAGGCTAAGAGGAAAAAAAAGGGAAAAAAAAAAAGAAGGTAAAAGAAAAAAGAGGGTAAAAGAGAAAAGGGGAAAAAGGGTAAAGGGAAAAAAAGAAAAAAAAGGCTAAAAGGGAAAAAAGAGGTAAAAAGGGGGAAAAAGGAGGGAAAGGATAAAAGCAATAAAGAAGGAGGGGAAGTGTAAAGGGGGAGAAAAAGGGAGGGAAAGTGGGAAGAAAGGAATTATGGGGGAACAAAAGCAGGAGGAAGAACAAAAATATATCCCTAGTGATTTAATTGAACTTTGTTTCGGCACGTGCTGCAAGAGAAGGGCCAGGGGTGCCGGTGCCGTTCTGCTGCTTGGCACTGCCGGGACAGCCACGTCCTGCGCCTTGGGAATTGTAGTGACGAACAGGAAGAGCAGGTGCCCTGCTCTCCAGGGGATGCTGATAATTTGTTTGTTCTGCATACAGGCATTTGTACATAGCAGGGTATTGTGATACATGATATCATAAATCATTCATTCTGCATAGTGCAATAAGTATCCGTCACTTCAATCAATTCATTTCAAGGTTATGCACGCCTTGGAATTCCTGGATTTACTAGGGAGATGCCCCCCTCTGGATGCTCTGTTTTACAAGAAGACCATGGCACTTGCCTTAATGCTATACCATTTATGCTTAATGCTGTGCACAGTGTTGAAAGGCCTGCCCATTTTACCTGCCATGTAAAGCAAAACCACAGCTTCTGCATCTCAGGAGGACTTGTTGGATCATTAAACAAAGTTATATCAGCTGCTTTGGACCAGCTTGCACAATTATACACTGTATATATAACCCTGCAAAGTTAAGCTTGGGACAGTTGTGATGGCTACTACACGTGTTTTTCCCTGATGCAGTTTCTGCTAATGCAGTACTGGGCAAACTCCTTGAAGGCACATTCCGTTCCTTAGCAGCACTTTGGATGTATTTTGAAGATCATTTTAGTTTACAATCAAAAAAAAATGCTATTTGCTGATCTAAAGATGGCCATATTGTTAGGAGGTTCAGTAAAAGTCTTATTTAGTCGGGAAGAGATTTCAAACAAGAAACATGAATAAATCACTGTGTTAACATACTCCTAGCCAGCTCCCTGCTTCTGCCTCTGCAATTGTCCGCATGTTAGTGGCTGCTCAGAGTGCATGCCCTGCTGTCCTGGTGCATGCGCCAACACCATCAGACAGCTTTTCCAGAATTGTTTTGTATAATAGTCTATGCGGAGAGTGGTTAATCTATAATAGACTTTTATAGACTGACCTCCCCTTCCAGGAAAGGAGGCAGCAGTGTTTTCAGGTGGCCTCTTCCGTGTCCAAGCAGCTCAGATGTTGACCCAGTGCTGGGAGGAGGGAGTCCTTCCCTAGTATGTGGGGAAGAATGACTAGAATGACTTCTAGTCAAAGTTTGATTGAATCTCAGCATGATAAGGCTGGGTAAGGGCAGAGGCCTTATAAGGGGAAGAGACATGGCATCTGGTCAAGGTATACACTGGTGTATAATTTCTAGAATTAACCAGCAAGCACTGCTGAAGCCAAAGGATATTTCTGGGTAAAATTGCCATATCTGTGCCTTTTTTCATGAGTTCATATGGGTAATGGTTTACTTCAGGCTGAATTTAGTTCACCAGGTCTCTAAGAAAGCACCTAAACAAGGCAGCAGACGTTTAAAAGTGTCCAGTGCCTTCATTGTCTCTAACACTTGCCAATTCAGAAAAAAAAGGGGGGCTTCTATTTAAATAAAGAAGTTATGGTTCTATCTCCTCACATCCATTTAAAACATTTTAAAAAAACATTTAAAACTGGAGGGAAAGGTGAAAACTGCAAAGATTGGAACTGACCTTGGACTTGCACGCCCATACTGCAATAGAGTAGTAGGATAGGTCCAGTAAGCCACCAGAAATATCAAGATACTTCTTTATGTTCATCTGGTCAAGGAATCTTGACACTACTGTAATAATACTTAGTGATTGTTATTTCTAGATCTTCCGTATAATTTAATAATTTAGGCAAATTTTATCTTTTTTTTTTTTTTTAAAGTTCCTTATCATTTTGTTCTAGCAGACACTCCTTGTCTTCAAGGACACATTTGGTGATAGCTTACAAGGAAATTGCACCATAAGGCAAGAGAAAGCCCAAGATGGTTTGATAAAACGTCTATCAAATAAGAGAAAGAACTATGTGTATGGGAGATTTGCAGCATAATTGCACATATCTTAGGCCCTAGCAGTTACTTCTCTGCTTGCAGTTAACTTGTGCAACTTCACAGAGACCTTCCTGTAGTGACAGTAAAATGTATCACGCTTTTAGAAGAACGCAAGCCTGAAGGAACGGAACAGTTTCCACAAAGCAAAGAAAATTCATTCTTCTGAAATGCAAGATTTGATGTTACTCAACTTTTGATGCATTTCTACCAGTTCAGAAACACAGCAGGTATCAGCTTGCTTTGGATAATATTCCCTAACATGTCACAACCTCAACAACCTGTTCCTAAAATGCACCTCCCCCTGAAACACTACTGGGGAAACCAGTGGAAAGGCCTATGGAATAGGTACCTGCCTCTCACTGGAATATCCTTCTCTTGCCTGGGTGTGTATTACTGATGTGAATGTGAATAAAGACTGCAAGAGCAAGATTTTTCACCTTTTGGTTACTCCTGAATGATAGAAGCAAGATGCTCATAAACATCTCCTACAGTGAAATGGAGGGATGCTTGGATGAACTGAATCAAATTGCTGAAGTTCTTCATATATGTTTTAGAAGTTTGCATGTATAAGCTGTTGAGGTACATGGGGCATAAAGCCACACCTACCGTTTGCCCAATTACCTCCGTTTCAGAGCTCAAGGTGAAAAGAACAGCATACTTATTGCCTGCATTTATTATCTTAAACCAAAGATAACAGATATTCCGAGTTTGATAACGTTTCGTGCGATGACAGCAATCGGAATGTGTTCGATCGTTTTGGTGGAACGCAGCCGGCTTGGCTCCAGCGCTGCTGGCGACTCCTTCTTGGGTGTCCCAAGCTGCTGCTTGCTGGCCTGTCAGTAGAGCTGCTCTGTGTGGACTTGGGCTCGTGTCAAGTGTTCTCTGTCAGGAACTGGGATTTCCAGCATCTGGAGCAACTGCCGGCCCTTTCCTGTGGAATCGAGCTGCTAACCTCCTAAAGCACGCTGCTATTTGCCGTTTATAACAGATGATAAGAGTAGCTACGAGGATACAGAGAACAACAACGCCAAGTACTGCTACTCCGATTTTGGCTCTAAGGAAAACCTGCCTGGCCGGAGGGGGGCCGCTGTCGATGCTGCCCCCAAGCCCCTCCAGCTCGCAGAACGGAGGGGCCCAGCCGTACTCGCAGTGACAGTTCTTACGGCTGTTGCACACGCCTCTGTTGTGGCACTTGGTCACATTACAGTCGTAGTTCAGCACGGTCACGTTGGTGCACGTCCTGTTGATACAGAGCCTATCTTTCCCACATGGCGTGCCTTCATCCACGGCCCCCATGTCATCCGTAGGCATCCCGACGTGATAGTCGATACCCCAGCACTTCTTATCTCCAACAGGGGTTTGGATTATGGTTATGTGGTTGCGCAAAAATGGCAATTTGTGTATGTTTTCACACTGGACTCTACCACATAAGACATTCTCAGTTTTGCATTTTGTGTATCGAATATTGTCTTCAATACCACAATTTCCAAAACGGTCACCTCGAGTATTGAGCATTCTGAAGCAAGCCGCAGGAGCAGCCTTGGCTCTTCTGCCAAAGAGATTCTTGCATTGTTTTCTGTGGGTGGAACATTTCCCTCGATAGCAATAGGAACCGTCCTTGCATGGGGCCCCATCTTGCACGTACACGTCTGGCTGGCAGCTAGGGGAGCTCCCGTTGCAGTACTCGGGCAGGTCGCAGACGTCAGTCTTCGATCTGCAGAGAGTTCCTGCTGGAAGGAGCTGGCAGCTCTTGCAGCATTCTCCAGAGGCACAAACTGAACCGTGAGTAAGCGTGCAGTTCGGGTGGCAACACGGGTCTCTTCTGCAGTTTAATTCTGAGCCACAGTCACACTGCTCTCCATCTTCTACTATCTCATTCCCACAATATTTATGCTGCAGGGTGTAGAAAGTGCCGGGTGCTGGTGGTTGACGCAAGCAGCCTCCGGTAGCCCCAATCAAGTCAAAGTAGTACCTGTAACTGCAGTCGCTGAATGAATCGGTGGCGGCTTCAGCTTCATACATAATACATCTCTTACGTCTACATTTGCAGCTTCGATCATCATGTTGCATCCCAAGAAGGTGGCCCAGCTCATGGGCAAATGTGACAACAATTGCAGATAGTTTCCTCTTAGTGACGGACTCAACGGCTGATGACCACTGGTTGTCACATACGCCTCCCACATATGCCAATCCCAGGCTCTTTCCAAAGCTTTGATATGCAAACAAGTGAGCACTATCATGGCGTATCCGTTGGGTCAGATTGGTCTTTTTCCATTTGTTGAAATCCGCAAGTGTCTTGCCTACGGAGTTAGTAATATTTATTAAATTACCTTTGGTCCAGATCTCCAGCCCCAGAAGATACAGCTGGACAGAAAGTTGATTGTAGAGAGAGTCCCCGATGTTGATGATGTTCATGACCAGCTGGAAGACTTCAGATTCGTTCGCATTCGACCTCTGAAAACGCACATGGTCTGCGATCACCACAAGCTTCGCGTACCTGACGTGCGTCCACCAGCCCTTGAGCGTGTCCTCCTCCTCCTGCACCCGCGCGGCCCGGAGCCAAGGCAGCAAGGTCTTCTGGTGCTGCAGCTCCTGCTGAGTGAGGCCACAGGTGGGGCCCGCGGCATCAGCGGCCTCCTCCATGCGGTAGAGGACGTGCCGGAACGCTGGATCCTCAGGGACGGGCTCGATCTCGTAGGTTCTGCCCTCCACCCACAGCACTCCTTGGAGGCCTCCCCAGCAGGTGCTGAGGGCCACCAGGGAGCCTGGGCTGCCCTGCACCTCGCCCTGGAAGAAGCAGTCCTCCGGCACGAAGGGCTGGTCGTCCCAGCGCGTGCCGTCCTCCCCGTAGGTGACCAGGGTGAAGGAGGGCGACACCAGCCCCCTGCGGGGCCGCAGGTGCAGCACTCGCAGCCTGCCCTCCATCTCCAGGCGGTAGGAGAGGGTGAGGGGGTCGTGCGCGGTGCGGGGACTGAGGCGCCGCGGCACTGTCACCTCCGCGGCGGCCACGCGCAGCGAGCCGGGCGCCTCGTCCTGTGCCGCAGGGCGCCCCGCCAGGCCCAGCAGCACGGGCAGCACCAGCAGTGCGGCCATGGTGCTGTGCGGCCCAGCGCCCCGCGCTGCGGCGCCCGCCACTCCCGCCTTTGTGACCAGCGGCAACGGAACCGGCTCTGCCCGCCCCGCCGCACCCAGGCTCCATGCTCCCCATGGCACCCAGGCTCCATGCTCCCCACAGCACCCAAGCTCCATCCGCCCCATGGCATCACCTGTGCCTGGAGCAGGCTGGCTCTTCTGGGCAGGACAGCACCTGCTTAACGCAAGGCACACGAGGAGCCTTTAGTATTCCTCGTTGTGAAAATAATGGGTATTTCCCCACCAAGCACTGGAGTGTCCAGGCAGGGGGGTTCCTCGCCAAGTTTCACACTTGCAGGCCCCACACCTCCTTCTAGATCCTAGGGGAAAGAAAGGCCTGTGCTCATAGCCAAAGGATGGCTTTTGATGGATCACTTTTTTTCCCCTCTCCTTTCTTTATTAAAACATTATTTGTGAGAAGTAGAGATCAGGAATAGAGAATTTCAGCTTAAAAGGATATTGGATTCTTCCAAATATCCTAACTGGGTCCTAACTGAAAAAATATGGAAACGCTGGGTATGGGAACACAGCACTTCCCATTGCATTTCTAAATGGTTTGTTATGACTAGAGGCACAGCTTCAAAATAAAAAATAGAACAGAAATAAGGATGAATTGGCTCATGTTCCACACAACAGTGCAGACACAGGATAATATAATAAGGATAAGAGCATAAAGGCTATCTACGCCATGGTTGCTAGGTATCTCTATCAGGGTACCCAGCATCTTGCCTACCTCCTACCGAAGCCCTTCTTGGCTGGACTCCAACCCGCCACAGCCCTTACCTTTCTCAGTTGCAAGGTGCTCCCCTCCATCACAGAGCTCCTCTCCTGCCTGTCCTTGTGCAGCAGCTTCCGCATGGTGCCCCTCGTGCTGGCACAAGCAGCAACAGGGCGGTTGGGATGGGTTCAAAGGGGCCCTGTCCCTCAGGAGGCCGAGAAGCAAGAGCCAGGTTATTGAAGGTGCCCATCACCACCCGAGCACCCCTACCCGCCGTGCAGACTTTACACGGCTGCAGGGAAGCAGGTTTAGGTCAGGAACAGTAAACGTGACACACTGACCACAAGCCTCCAACATATACATGGATTGTAATTGATGCTCTGGCACTTTTCTACGTATCTCCAGCTGTTTTGTCTTAGTGTTTCGGCTAAGA
This sequence comes from Nothura maculosa, assembly GCA_032353885.1. Classification (NCBI taxonomy): domain Eukaryota; kingdom Metazoa; phylum Chordata; class Aves; order Tinamiformes; family Tinamidae; genus Nothura; species Nothura maculosa. Next base: position 1,681,089 of record JAUBOD010000560.1, read on the forward strand.
GTGACCAAAGTCACAGGCTGTATTTGGCTTTACTTTCTTTTCCTACTAATTTTAAAGCTTTAAACCTCCCCACATTTTTCTTTACCCTGTAAATTCTCTCATTTGTGCTTTTAAGTTTTAGATTAATTTTCAACTTTTCAAGTATTCAAGACCTTGAACTCTGCCAGATTGCCTTTTGAAACAATATAGCTTGGAACATTATAGCTGTAAGAGAAAAATCCTATTATATAATCTTTTTTTGGGTGAGCAGTGGCTGTAGTGCTATTTTTAAATTCATGCTTCTGCTCTGTGACCATTCCTGACTTGGGCTATAAAAAACTCCTACTAAATCATTCTGCCAACTTGCTCAAGGCATCATATGCCCAGCCCCCAGAAACTGCTGGGCTTTTTTTTGTCTCCTCAGTTCATTTATGTACAACTATGTAGTTAGGACTAGAAGAAAGAATTTGGGTTTTGCCACTGAGTTAATGGTTGATTTTTTTGTGTGTGTCTCAACATAAAATTCTTAACACATTGCTGAGCACCTACAGCAAGTTCTTCAGTATATAACGTCGCAGCAACAAGATATTTGTGCCCAGATCTGCAGAGCCTTCCACTTCTGTACTCTGGTCAGGTAAGGAGTACACAGAGTGAGGAAGAGCAAGAAATGATTCCCACTGTAGGGCAATGAAAACACTGGAAGAATACAGTTTGATCTGGCAATTAAAAGCTATCATAAAACAAACACACGTAAAGAGGGATTACTAGAAGGAAAACTCCACACCTCTTAAACGTTATTACGGCACGTTTGACTTGGTAGCCCCGCTAGGGCTGCCTATGACTGCAAACAAGCTTCCTCAAACAAAAAGAGCACATGACTTGTGTGTGTGGCACAGCCCCGAGTGAGCACTGTACCACAGGCAGGGCCCATCTCAGCGCTCTGGGTAATCCCTCCCCTGCCTTGCTGAGCTGCTGCCCTCAGCCACCAAGCGAGGGCCAAAGTTTATGGTGCTCTTCAGGCCCTTTGCTCTCATGGGAAGTGCTCTGACACAGGATGGAAGCCGTAACCTTTTGTTCCCAATGTATTCATATTGAATTTTAATTATTCTTGTTTCGCACATTCCAGAATAAATGCTCTCTAGATCTTGATTTAGGACATCACACCAGTATATTACCCACCTCCATCAATATCTGCAGCATGAGCTTCTCCAACTCTGCTTTTTTTTTTGCCTCTTCCTTCTCCTCTCCCCAGCTCCTCTCATATTTTTTTTATATTTGCTTAGCCTGGCATTGCAGGACAAAAGCTGCACAGGACTTCCCATCACTCAGCAGCAACCCTGTCACAGCTCTTCATCTGTTACTGAACAGGTGAAGTAGTGAAGAACAAGGTGAAAATGCCTCCTATAACCTCACAATAAATGTGACACAGCTGCCTGAATATATTTATTCTGTTTCCTTATTTATATTTGTCTGTTACTTAGAATGCTTTTTCCTCACTCTAATATTTACTGGAGCATATTACAAAGTAAGCAGCAAAACAAGCAAAAGTTTGGGGACCAAGAGGAGTAGCAGACAGCTTTTTCAAGGATGGCTCTACTCTTTCTACATAAAAAGAAACAAAGCGTTTCTTAGGAAGGGATGAAAATTTTTCTCAAGCCAAAGAGTGCCTTGCACAAGCACCATAGCAAATAGGCAAGGCATACAGCTGCCAGGGATGATCCTCTTCCCCTCTCCTACCTCCTCAGGTTTAAAAGGCCATTAGATGGCACAAGAAGGTGCAGCAGCACAGAGGAAACAGCATGCATTTGAGACAGCACGCATTTGGGTTGCTAACAGAGAACTGTAGCCATGGCAAGCATGTAACAGCAAGATTCTTCAGTCTGGTTTATGTCATCATGCACCTCTTGGACAAAAGCTAGCTTTATTCCAAGAGAAAAGCTTCGTTGTCATTTATCTTTAAATTAAAAGTGTCATTTAGAAACCTGCGGCAGTTTGACATCTAATTACATTGATCTGAGCCTCTGATGATTACCTGATCTTTAATCTGCATTCCAAACCTACTAAAGACACAGCAATTTATATTAGCCTAAATTCTTTAGCTAAATTTGGCTTCCTCAAAACAGACATAATCTGATCTCCAAGGAAAAGTTTTCTGCCAGTACATATGCCATATTCACTAACAAAGTAAGGATTTAAGGAAGACAATCTAGCACTCAGGATTTGATTTATAAGAAAAGACTTTTGTTCTTGATGAAAGTTTTTTTTTTTTTTTAGCATAGGAAACCAAAACACAGGGGATTGTAAGGACTTCGGGAGGCTACAAAAATATACCTCAATGTAAAAACCATTCTCAGAAGTCAACTTGCAAACCAGAATGAAAACTGAAAGCTCGTTCTTTGAAGCAGCTCACATCCTGCCATTGACATTTCTGTAATAGGTTTCTACGGAAAGAGTTGTTACAAGGACTCCACTCCTCACACTTTCACAGTCTGGGTGAAGAGCTTAAATATTAAGGAAGGGAGCAAGAATCTCCTGTAGTCTTCCAGGTGCTGATTTAATGCAGATGTGCAACGACTTCCTTCACTGGAGTCTCATTCGTTTTTCAGGAGGTCCCTTAGTGCCAGCACTCTGCTGAGTGTTCTTCACAGTCTCTTTCTCCTCTGGCTTGACAGCTTCAGGGGCTGGCTCTGGTTCCTTCTTGATTTGATCCACTTCATAAGTAAGAACAAAAAGAAATTAAGAGTGGAATACACTGAAAAGGCAGGTTAGCCTTTTACTGCTTCAAGGTTGCTTAGAATCAATTCACATACTTTCCTGAGCTCGTAGCACTAGGCAAAGTCGTAAGGATGTAGGACTGACCTAGACATTCCCTCTAGCACCCACTTCCCCTTTTCTACTTTCACCAAGCTCTGATCCTATCTAACACTCTGCAGAAATACATAGTACCAGGCTAACCACCTCAGTAGTAGCAGAAAGGAGTTCATGGGGAAAATGGAAAACAAAGTGATATATAGCTTATTTTTTAGAACCTTGATAATAAGAGTTTTACCTGGGATGGGCTTTTCTCCAGGCTTTTGCTGTGGAAAACAAGCAAACAAAAAAAAACATTAGAAGAGCCAAAGTCAATATTCTTAACTCCCTTGTATTTACTTAGGTACACAATGCAGGCAGTGTGTTATTTAACAAGACTTGAGGTAAAAGTGAGAGCTCTTGGTTACTAAATGCATTTTAAGGAAAATACCAATAACCCTCTAAACATGCAGTTTTCCCCTGACAATGGAAACAAGGTGCCCAGCTAGCCAGTCTTCCCTAATCTCCCAATTCTTCCTCTCTGCAGGCTAAAAGGTTCTGGGAGCTGCTGGAGCATTTGCCCTCGCTCCCCAGCAGAGGGCCTGGCAGAACAGAAAGCCGCGGGGCCGATGCAGAGGTGGCCCCAAGGAGCTCACACAGAGCAGAGCATCTCCTCCCTACCCAGCAAGCCCCGTATCAAGGCAGTAACCAGCACGCAGTCCCTGGGTGCTCTCGTTCGGCTCTTGCTTCCATGTGGCTCACAAAGCAGGACACTTGCAATAGCTACAAAATCCACGAGCTAACAAGTATGTCTTGTACACATAAATGAGGAACTTCTCTAATAAAATTTGCTATTGTAGTTTTGCCAAGGTCTTACACTCACAATTGCAGAGGGCAATTCCATCTTCTATTCAAAGTCTTCCACATTCAAAATCCATTATATAACCAACGTCATCATTCTAGACAGCACGCAAAATTCCCACGCACTCTCAGTTGTTCAAGTATTTTTGACCTTCTTAAGCTCCAAGTTATGTAATTCTGTGCCTTATAAATGTCATACCTGAACAAATTTAGGTGGAAATTTTTGTCTCAAGTCTAGAAGTAAAGCATCTACTCGTTGCCTTTGGAAAATAGAACTTGGTTCTTCTTTCTTTTTGGCCTTCGGTTTAGCCTTCTCTGTAAAAGACAGAAAATGTGACAGAAATTTATTGAAGAATTTCTGTTTTCTTACCAGCTCTTTGTTGTGTGACAAGTTGGCATCAATTTCCCCTCTCAACTCCATCTCCAATTCCCACTTGACATCAGCACCTCCTTCTCTGAAGCAGACAGATTAGAAATAATTTGACTTCCTGAAAAACTTATTTGGTTTCTTAAAATGCTCATTGAGTCCCCAATGGGTTGAAGTGTCCTGCTCTTCTTTGACACAGGGATGACCATTTCTTACCTCCCATCTACACTTTAGGGTCATCTCCGGCAGCTCCAAAAGTGCGAGTTTTCTTCCAAGCTCTAACTTATCGTTCAAACAAACCTACCCCACTTCCTACCCTACCCTTCAACAGATTCTAACCCCCGCAACTTCCTCTGTGCACCCTCAGGGTATATTATGTGCATGTTACCCTCCTGGCCCAAAGCAGAGGGGGTCCTGGGACTCCTACCTCGTTCCTCCTGGTCTTTGAAATGCCACCAATAGCCTTTGGAGGGGTGATAGCGACAGTAGGACATAGCTTCTTCAAATGCAGATTGGATTCCATGCACTGCAGTGAGCTTTCAGAACAAGTCAACATAAGAAAATGTTCAGATTTTAAAGCAAAAGTACAATATAAATTATTGTAGGCAAAGATTAAAAAAAATATTCTATATTCAGTTTTGTTCTGAGAAGGGAACTCAAGGCAGTTAGCTTTGGATCAAGAATGTAATATTTTAAACAGGATCAAGTGCTTTTCTAAACTGAGAAAGAAAAATAAAAAAAATACAAAGGGCATTTCACTAGGATACAAGAAAAAATTAAAATTAAAATCTAATTTGAGTTTTGAATCTAAAGAAAATTACCAACTTAACAAAAAAAATCCAAAGCAAATGTAATTGAATAAGTCATTATTTCATATATATTTATTTTAAAAGTTTTCTTCTTATTATTTGAACTTCATATTAAATGACTAGAAGAATAATTTCAGCTGTTCAGATCCCTTCATCCTTACACAATCAGAGTCCTGCCTTTTAGGCCACACTGCACCACACTTCCCTATGGGATACTCATCATGGTCACTAGCAGTGTAAGTTATTCCATCCAAGACCTTTTCTCAAAACAGTATGAGAAGGACTGAAACGAGGTGCAGAGCCACCAAAAGCAGCTACAGACAGACACGTGCCAAAATGAACACAAAAGAACACTTACAACTCTGGAGTTAATGACAGACCCCAAGTCAGGTGCCTGATAAATCACACCAGCAATAATATAGTAGTCTGCCAACGGAATAACTGTAGAAGAGAGAGGGGAAAAAAAAGTGAATAGGATTAATTTCAATGTTGAAGAGCACATATTCGTTTTTTATTTCCAGTAGCAACAGTAAAAAATCCAATATTCATCTCATAGTGAAAGTCCATCAGTCACACTCTACCCACAGAGAGATAAAGATTGGGTGCATATCAGAACCCCAACTCCCTTTTCCTGAAAGGAGAAAGTTCATTTTCAGTATTCCCTTGTGGGGGAGGAGAAAAGGACTCTGCTCTGAGTAGTCAAAAAGGTGCTAAAAGCAGAAACTAGATGTACAGTGTTCCTATACTTTTAAAAATCTAGAGCCTAAAGATTTGAGTCTTATAAACAACTGGAAAATCTAATCCAAGAAGCAGCAGTATATGCTCTTTTTCCATATGGAGCTAAAATGGCAAGAGGTCCTTATCTGACGAGCAAACAAGCAGCATCGCTACGCAAGCCCCAGGGCTATACAAGAGGAAGGACTTGGGCTTCACATGCAGAGCTAAGTTACTAAGCAAAAAGCTTAAAAATTACTAGCAATAACCCTGCTTTTCATTTTTGCAAGGTTCACTCCAAAATAACCTAGTGTTTCACATGTATAGGTAGTAAATACAGAATATAGTCCAATTACAATAGAAATTGGCTAGCTCTCCTTAATCATACATGCACAGGTAAATTAAAGGTTAAGAAAGGAATACTGAATCCAAATGAAGGCAAAGGGAAGAAAAAATGAAATGATTTCATTCCAAACTTAGGAAGGCCATCACTGACACCACTGTTACTCTTTAATAGTATCACAGGATTCCTTAATGTCTCCAAAACATCTAGATCTCAGATTTATAACCAGAACACAAGCACCTTATGTCACCTTTTCCTGCAAGAATCTCCTCCTTTATTCAAAAGATCCTACTTAGCCATCTAACCAAACTGCAGCTAAAGGAAGAAATAAGGCATAATAATTTTAAAAAGTTACAATGCAACCAGATGCATAAATATATCTTTCTCTGTAACTAATGGAAATTATGCCTTTCCAAAATAAATAAATAAATAAAATCACATCCTAGTCACTTCAGATGATTAGCACAAATTAAATTAATCTCATCAGCCTCAGGCAATCAATCACAAAATTTCCTTTAAATAATTACATTGGAAACTCTAACATGGCAATATGACATGACAGGAATGTTATTACCAATTTTTGCTATTACCATAGCAAAATACATGGCAGCACTTTCTGACTCCTCACATTTCACCACAGGAGTGCAATTCCTGTGCAATCCAACAGCAGGATATACATCACTCCACGAGGCAGAGTATTTCCACCTACCTCCTGTATAAAGCCTCATATCTGTGCAGTGAGATTTGAGATAGGAGATCTATAAATGCTTACACACAAGATAGAAACAGATAAAATAGAATAAATGTCCAGCTTTTCAACAGTGACAAAACCTGAGAGGCCTTACCTTGTGTTGGAGATTGCCTTTGCTGCTTGCGGATGATGAAGAGGATGGGCTCCTGAGCATGGAGAAGAATATACTCCACTCCAATCATCTGGCTGGAAAAGAAGCAACTGGAATAAACATCTTCCTCTCAGAGTAAAAGCCATAGGATGTGAAGAGTTACAAAAATCTTGACAGGGATGGGTTAAAATTCTGATTCTTTGGAAGCTATTTTATAATAAATAAATAATAAATGCAGTGTAGACATATAGCTATCTGCACATACCAGACAAGTTAAAACAACCTGATAAAAACTTTTAGGCAGGACAAGAGTGAACAAAAGAATAAACAGTGAGAAAGTTGACATCTCTGTGTCTGCCATGGTAGATTGTCATTCAAACAAAGAAAGAAAGGAGCATGGTGCATGCATGTGACGTGAAAGCCTCTCTGCAACCACATCCAAGTAAGAGGAATTTTGCCATGGAGCATTTAGCTTAACTTGCACACTGCTTGTCCTACTGTCACGTTTTTAAACAGCTCCCAACATGTTTGAGCTACACTCCATGTCGCAGATGGGAAGCTGCAAAGAAGGTTAACCTGCACACGGAGCAATCTCACTAGACAAACATCTGTGATGTTTACTTACAACACATAATACTTGTATTATTCATACTAAAAAGCCAGCTATTTGGAGGGATATCCATACCAATTATGGCACGCAGCCAGTGGGATATGGAATCATTAATTAGTTGTTTGTGAACATAAAGTACTCCCCAACATAAACCTCATTCATCACAGGAAAAAGACCTGAATACATTATTAATATCAATATTCAATTTCTGTTGAGCTGGAAAGAAAAAAAGACTGCTTCAGGGAGTATCTATAAGGTGATCTACTGGAATCTCAATTTCATGGCTATGATTTCTTTGAAATGGTGCTAGAGGAAGTAAAAGATACCTAACTAGCTGGACACTCTGGCAAGGTGAAAAAACAAAGAATAGAAGCAGCTCCTCAGTACGTTTCCATCTGACCATCAAAGCCTCCGAGGGGATGGAAAAACACAATGTTAGAAACAGTTCTGAATTAACAACTTACTTCAAATGGTCCAGGGTCATCCGCTGCATTTTGACAACTTCATTGTTACATGTTCGGTCATAGAAAGGGTTACTTCGCTCTGAGAAATAGTCCAACACGCTCCCATTGTTCAATATTGGGATCCAGGAGCTGTCAACCCAGGAAATTCCCAAGAGGTTATCTGGCAAGAGAAACATCCTTTGAGTACCAAATGGCCTGAAAACTTCCAATAGTTAATTCTTACGGCACAGGAGCAAAGCAGAACACTGCAGCACAAAATCCAGTTCTCCTCAAAAATGCATTTCACAGAGGTCAAAAAATAATCAAATCTTTTAACTTACTACAGCTCTGTTGTAGATGAACAACAATGTAATCTGTTATCATTCCACTTTGCTGGTACACGATTATGCCCCAAGAATGCCAGCAGAGTGGTGGAGGGGGAAAGAAGGGAACCAACAAGCTCCAATAACTGTATAATATTATCATAATATTATATTAAGAGTTCTATTAATTAAAGCAAGGTATTATCTTCTGTTAAAGACAAACAGCAAATTACAGAATGAAACAAAATTAGGGAGTTGTTAAGAACACTGCATCTTAGAAATACATATATTGGATATAACAGCAACTGATATTGCTATTTCTAAAGATGATAATGTCTGCTGCAGATGAAATCCACAGCAAGCAAGTCCCCAATAGACAGAGAGGGCACTTCTGGGTGAATGTTTCCCATAGCTATGAATAAGAGATTCTATTTCCAGTTCTACAGTTAATTTCCTAAATTGCCAATGGCAAAATGCTTATTTTGCACGGCGATGAATATTACAGAAATCAAACTATGTTAAGTATTTTAATTTGAAATACAGTCTATAAATACAAATTGTTACGTCAGCTGAGTTCCTACACATGCAGCAACATTCAGATTAAACTCCTTAGATTTAATTATGACACACAGCAAAACTGGGTTCCTCACACACATAAGTAGCAAAGCACAAAGTCAAATGCAGACCAAAGAAACCAGGGTCAGGACTGGTTCTAGGGTTGACAAAACAGCTAACACCAAAGACACCAGATGGATGAATTTCTAGATACATTTCAAGCAATTTAAATTACAAAAAACAACAACGAGAATTCCTAATAACTGAGAAAGCAGAAAACATGGGCATATGTTGTTCAGGTTTTTATGTAAATGTGATGCAAAGTATCTGAAGAATGAATGGAAAAAAAATGAAACACTTTCCTAGAGGAACCACTCCCTTATGTTCATGCATTATATGCATATCCAGAACTCCCACTCATCATTCCTCTGTGAATATTTTGTTTTGTGGCAGTTCTGCATGTTCAAAGATCAGTCGCAAAATGTCAGCTCCTACGTTATGAACAGCTTCCTTTATGAACGTTAATAAAGTGACACCATGTGCTCAGCAAACCAGGAATAATGCCCAAAAACTAGGAATGCATCACTCTGCCCTGTCAATCTCAGAACTGCCCATTGAGCTCTTCCTTAAAATGGAAGCAAAAAAAGGTCATGAAGTGTTCACGTTATTTCCTACAGACTATTTTCACTCTAAAATGATAATCTCAGTAACAAAAAAGTAAAATCTATTAGACATTTAAAGTAGGGTAGTACTGATATCCTAAATGCTTTTCAAAACTAAAAGACAAACTTCCTTCCCAGCAAAGGCCAAACCAGCCCAAAGTTGCATGTTTGCTCTGATCCCTTTTCATATTTCAAATACAGCAACACCTTATTGGTATGACTAATAATCAAGTTTGACAAGGCTACACTCTCAGTTAAGCTCACAGGACCAAAAAAAGACACAGATAAATAGATCAAAAAACTGAACAATGAAGTTTGGATTCTAAAACCCACCCTTAACTATTGTTCCCTAAGTGCAAACAACTACAAGATCTACAAGACTTTTATTCTCTTAGAAAGAGCTGAAGCAGAGAGAATCCCAACACGCTTCTTGTTCCCTGGGAGAAGGGAGTATTTCCATTTATTAGAGCAAGAACATTCTATGTACGTGGAATAAGTGTCACATATGCACTTAAGTGCTTGTAACTGCACTGTCCACCTGCCATGAATGTCCCATGGGAGACAATTCAAACACAAAGACGACAAAAACTATGGCAAAAGAAGACTTGAGGAAAGCAACGCACACAACCTGCTGTACCTGGACATTTTGCCTGGATGACGCAGCACATGGCTTCTACTCTCAGAAACCTAAGTGTATTTAACTACCTTACATGTTTCAAAGCACCGTAAATGAATGTGACTGAGAAGGTTCTCACATCAGCTGATAATTGCTTGCAGCACTCCTGCCATTAACTGCCAATATTGCAAACAGCTGTGTGAGAAAAGCAGCTACAACAGCAGAGAGAACTGCAAGAATTATTAAAAAAATACAAAGAATAATAGAGACAGAAGAGTTTTGTGGCCTTATCAAAACGCACAGGATGTCAGTAGCTGCGTGGGGTTTGGTTTGTTTGTTTGTTTGTGTGGGAGGAGGGACAAGTGGTAGATGCCGCAATGCTCCAACACCGGAACAGTGGAGTCCCAACCGCAATGTGAGAGGTTGAGCAGGGAATGCCTCCTGAGCGCCCGTTAATTCACGTTTAAAGAGAAAGCAGAATCTTTATATATGATAACAACTTTGGCACAGCAGAAGCAAAACCAGACAGGAAACCATGAGCAGCCACCGGGATCCAATGGCAGCTCCTCTTCCAGGCAGTCCCTCAAGCGCAGATTGCTGAGAGGCTGGAATTCTCGTGTCTGAACCGGGGACAGGCAGCCATGGCGCCCAGGGGCAGCCGGGGCGCCGCCCGCGCCGCTCGGCCGCAGGCCCCGAGCCCCCGGCC
>JAUBOD010000560.1:1711773-1743833 GCA_032353885.1 Nothura maculosa
GCCACGGCCCCGCGGGGGGCGCCCAGGCGCGGGCGGCGGGCGGCGCGGAGCCGGGCGCCGCGGAGGCGGGCGAGCTCATCGGGCGGGCGCTGGATTTCAAGAGCCAAGGGGCGCAGTGCTACAAGGACAAGAAATTCCGGGAGGCCATCGGCAAGTACCACCGCGCCCTGCTCGAGCTCAAGGCGCTGCTGCTGAGCCAGGAGGCGGGCGGGCAGCGCGCGGGGGCCGCGCTCAGCGAGGAGCACAGGCAGGCGGTGGAGGCCATCGAGGTCGACTGCTACAACAGCCTGGCAGGTCAGCGGCGCCCCCCCGGCCACCTCCATCCCTCGGCCGCGCGGGCCCCTTCCCCTCCCTGCGTGTCACGGCTGGCGTTTTGTCGCAGTTCGGGGCTTTGTTGCCATCGCCAAGGTGGGCACTCCAGGTGTTTCAGCCTCGGCTCGCGGCGGGGCATCGTGCGCCGCGAGGCCCCTGGCTGCCCCGCGGCCTCCCCGCTGCCACAAGGCGAGCGGGGTGGCGCGGGGACAAGGGGTGCTCGGGCTTAGCCGAGGATGGCAGGGATGGGCTGGAAGCGGGGAGCAGCGCGAGGGTGCAGCGCCCGCTCCCCCAAGCTCACCATGTCCTTCAGTGCCTGCACAGCCCCAGCCGCGGTGCTCCCAACTGGCAGCAGTGCACAGGGACATGCCTTCTGTCACAGCGATCCGAGGAAAGGGAAGGTTGGGGAGCCATTGTAGTAGCTACAAATAGTACGAGATGCCAAAAGCTTTTTCCCTTTTTTTTTGGCTTCTTAGCTGCAAAGGCAGATATCAAATATTAGGGAATATACTACTGGTTTGTTGCTAGACACTGGTCATGACTGTGGTCAGGGGATATTTGATCACTGCTCTCTTGGCTCCCTGCCATCTGTTTTGACCAAGTGCTGTGGGAAGGTGCAAAGGAGGGGTGAGCATTGAACTACTTTATATCCTGACCCTGAAGTCCAAGACAAAACTCCTGTTGACTTAAGTGAGCTTTGATGAGACAAGAACTGCAACATTGGAGGCTGTTTTTGTCCCCTGCAATCACACACACTTTTTCTTTCCAAGCTGAAAGAATCTCTAGAACAAAACCTTGTCCTTAGGTGCATGCAGGATACAGGGTGCTCATAAACTGCAACAGATGCACAAACGGACAGAATTACTAAGAGCTGTGTAGCCCAGAAGGATGAAGGGCCACTTGTCATCCATTACATCTTTGGGAAAAAAGATGGAAAAATTTGGGATGTTAGTGTGTCATCTGTCACTCATACTTGGCTTTTGGCTTTCTGGACAGATTTGGGTAGCAATGTTTCCCGATCTCTAGCTCACTACATATGTATATATATATGTGTGTGTGTGTGTATATATATATATAAGGTGATTAAAGCAAACAGGGTGTAAAATACCAGTCCAGAATCTTAATGCATTCCATGTTGATCTGTTATCTCCATGTGTTATTGGAATGCAATAGAAAATACATTTTAAACCCCTTTTATCATCTTTTCAAATATGCTTCCTTCAAAATACTGTTTAAAAGGCATAGAGAGCAAGGTGAGATTACACAGTAGTACTGTTACTACACAGCTCTTAATTTTGTCTCTGAAAAATTCTATCTGCAGGTTTATCAAAATCCACTGTGTGAGGCAAGGCTCTTTCAGACTGGCAAGCTTATACAAAGAGCCCATAATGCTATGAACAATATAGCTTAGAGTGTTCCTCAGTTTGAAAAAAATACAGGTAATATCATTTCTGGCTGTCAGTACTGAGATACAAATGAGATGTAGTATCTAGAAGGCAGATGAATTGGGAGGGAGGAATTGGGACTATCTTTTGTGGCACCTTCTGCTGAGTATACAAATTCCCTTGGTGGAAATATTTACACTTGTGCTGCAGGATTGTCCTGCAGGATGGTGGTTGTCCAGCATATGTGTTTACTGTTTCTGGTTTGTGCAGGCATTTTTTTCCACTGCTGATTGTATTTGATCCTGTAAGCGGTAGCAGTGGGAGACAGTGAGAGAATGTGTGCTCCATCTTTAACCTACATTCGAGCAAATATTACCTAAATTTACCCGGGTGAACACCAAGCAGCTATAACAGCTCTGGAGTTGTAACTGGTGCTTTTTCTGAGATGAGAGAACCTCCCAGCAGGTCAAGGTGTTATTTTGCACAGACAATTATAATATTTTTCAGCAGGAGCAGAGAAAAGATCTAAAGAAGGGAAGGTTTCGCATTTGTTTGTTGCAGTGCCTGAATATAAGCATTTAAAAAAACACTGCACATTGAAGAGGGGAGTATGCAGTCAAACTGAAATTGCAGTATTGCTACTACTAGCCCCCTTCCACTGTTCCCATTCTACCAGGAAGCTCTGTGAATTAGTGTCTGAAGGAGGAGTTTTCTCAGAGCTGTCATAATAGCTATTAAACCTTCCCAAAAGATCTTTTGTGAGGTGCAGCAGTGGACCTCGCTCAGGTTATGGTGTGTTCCAGCAGAAGCCACTGGTTTCCTTGCACATTGAGCTCTAGCAGTGGGCTAAGTGCATCCTGTTTGAGTACAAGTCAGTGTTACTCTATGGGGGGAAGAGAGGAGGTGCAAGTAGTTCTACTTCTGAGCACTGGACGTGTGCCTAGAGCTGGTTTTAAAATAAATAGCTGCACCGAGCAGAGAGCATAGCAGCAGTACATGTTCATTCTGCAGAAGGCAGTTTTTGACTTAGCTGTGATTTGTACCCAGTAGAATTAGCAACTGTCATCAGAGTGTCCTTGTTAGCACATTCTGTTAGCACTTCTGCGTACTCCCTAAGCTTAGCATCCAAGAAGCCCACCTTGCTTTTGAACTGCCTCTTTTCAAGTGGCTACCACACTTTTGCCTTTTGGAGATGTTCTGCACCATAAATATAGATGTAAATGCACACACTTGTATATTTAAAAACCATCAGAGGGCATCATGTATAGTTAATTACATTTTTAGACAAATAGGCAGGTAGGAAATGTATTCCCAAAGGGAACTGGGGTAATCTTATGGGTGAAGGTTGTACACATGAACAACTGGGGTTGATTTTTTTTTTTTTTTTTAAAGTGCAATAGTGACTGCCTGATTAAGAACATGGTGGAAAACACTAAGTTGTTGTTGGTCCATTTGTTGCCTTGTAGAATGTAAATTTAGGCACAGACATGCCCATACAGTCCTGTTCTGTTTTACAGTCCTGCTGCTTTTGTAGAGCACCTCCAACAAGGGATCTTTGTACCATGAGGCAGAGCATCCAACTTGTAGCTAATCAATGACCCAGAAGAGTTGATGTTTTTCTTAAATTTTCAGATTTTACACTCTGTAGCACTCTCACAACCTTAACTATTTATCTCAATTCAAAGAATTCAAATCTGTTTATTTATTTATTGACCTAGTATTTTTCACTGCCTGCCATTGCTAGTTGTGTTCACATTGCTTTTACTAGGTTTCCAATGAGGCCTTAGTTTATGCCCCAAGACTTGGCCATAAAAGGACTCACCTTCACATCTGCAAAATGCAATGCTGCTGTATTAGAGAGGCCTGCCAAACTCCCTTCAATTGAAGTCTTTTTGATAAATGTTGCCAGTTGCAAGAGCAGTAGCGATAGCCATAGAAAAGTCCTACCAACAGCAGAGTCTGGCAGAACAGATGCAGGACTATAAGGCAGACGTAGCCATTGCTTTATGAATCACTGACTGTCTCTGACCTTGAAGGAGAAGGAAATCACTTGACCTCTTTTTGCCTCTCTCAGCCCAAATATAAACAGAAGAGGAACCACAATCCAATCCCAATGGTGCAATAAGTTGAGTTTCTACAAGCCAGTGGGATTTTTTAAATTATCTTTTAGGATGATTATATGAAGAATGCATGCAGAAAACCAAACTGACCAAATACCACTCTTGTCTCTTCCTCACTCATGGCGGGGGGTGGGGAAGCTATTTTAGAAGGGCATAGATCTTTTATCCAAAAGAATCTTAATGCTTTATGAACTGCACACAGGTAGGGATCACTTACCAACTATAAATGCAACCACTGCTCATATTAAATGCAATGATTGCTTTATTCAGCATTACCGCCTAACAGTTTACAGGATCAAAAGGACTATTTCTGTTCTGCAGAGACAAACAAGCCTTAGTCCTTCCAAACCACCAAAATGCTAAGGGTAAGCATAGTTTTAAGCCTTTTCTTATGAAGGAAAGTTAGTACGATGAGCAAACGTTTGTGAGCTTGCCTAAGCATGCAGAAATTCTAGAGCTAGTCCTGGCTGGGGGAGCCCTAGAGAAAACTAGAAAGAAACCAGAGATAGCAAGCTATGGATTAGGAAATGTAGTGGATACTAGGGATCTAGATTTTTTTTCCTGCTCTATACTAACTGATTATCATCTGATTACTTCATTTCTTAGAGTCTCAGTTTACCTATCTGCATTTAATGCTCTGCCTCAGATGCTTTTAGCACAGTATAGGAGACCTGGTAGGAAGGCACATGTACCTGCAGAGTATTACAAAATGTAGCAGTCCAGGATACCTCTCAGACTGGATGATGAGGTTCTCCCTTCAGAAGTGTTCACTGGTGCTCACCTGGTCACATCAGGTTTGACTGCTTTCAACTTGTCAAAAGTCAGTGTCTCAAAACCCACCACTTGCAGTAGCATCGGAACCTCCAGCAGCCACCCTCAGATTCCAAATCAGGGTGTAGCTACCGCTCCCAACAGTCATGCAGACTTTGGTGACTGATTCCACCAAGTTCACCCAAGCAAGAACATGACTGAACATGAGAAAAGCTGATAAAACTCATCCCTACTGACCATCCACCAAGAGTCTTCAGAGGCAGTTCTTCTAAAATCCCACTTACAGGATATAGCAGTTTACAAGTACAGACTCTACCAGGGCACATGGTTCTGTGGGTGTTAGTACTGGATTGCTGCTTGCTGTGAAGTTTTTTAGTCTCCTACATCAACAAAAAAAACACCCTCTCTGAGCGTGTCATGAAATGTGAAAGGGAGACAGTCAGCAGCAAGTAAGAGCAGGATGTGGTCCACACACTCACTGACAGAGATGAGAGTTTTCTTATACTCTTATTTTAGATGATCTACCCAACCAGAGTACTTGGGAATATCTGACCTACAGGCCTGATGCAGACAGTGCTCCAAGTAGGTGCAATTTGCAGGCACAGAAAGAGACTCATGTGACTATGTATAGTATTTTAATCAGCCCCCAAACCTGCCACATGATTAAAGTGGGATTAGAAGTCATTGCCATGAATTGCTCTGTGGAAATACTGTGTACTTTGCTATTTCTTTTTATAAAGGAGAACAAAGATCACCTTTTTCAGGCAGTAGTTTCTTCTGCATTGAAAGGATGAAATTGAAATGCTTCAGACTTTGGGAGGGAGTTACAGGAGAGTTAGCTACAGCTTACCTGCAGATGTCAAAAATCACAAACCCCCTTCAAGAACACAGGGCAAAGGTTTATTTGTTTACCTAGAGGTTTGTGATCGCCTCTGTGAAATGTACATTGATATTTTGAGAATTTTTTAGTAACTTCCTGTCAACTTTTCTCCATCCTGAGATTCTATGCTTGAGCTTCCTCCATCACGAGTCCCACAGTGAGTCACAGTCCTTACATCTCCCCAGGTCTCCATTGGTACTGTGCTGGAGATGGTTCAGCTGGTTTGATAAAACCTTGACTTTCACACTTGAAAGTCACAGCTGGTTCCCCATCTATCACTAAAACCACCAGTGAGCTCCATGGTTACCTTCTTCTCTGGGAGCTGGGCCACCTCTGTGTGACTGGCAGGTGGAACATCCCTTTCTTCCTCCTGTTCGCTCGGCTCAGACCCAGAAATATCTAACCCAGCTTCAGACCCTTTTCTCCAGCCTTTCCCATGAAACTGCTCATCAGTTCAGCAGGAAACCTCTCATACCTCAGTGTCCTGTAAGCAACGTGGCTGATACAGCAAGGGTGGATAGTCACCTGAAGGCGTCACATGTGGATTTTAAGATGTGAGATCTAATATGCAGCTGATGGAGACTGTTGTAAGGAAATGAACAATGAATGAAAAGAAAGCTCTAAATATTGCCTGGTCCCAGTTTCTTCTTGCCGTTGTGCCATGTCACACAAAACAACATACAGAAGAGTATGGAGCTGAGGAAACAAAATGAAGGGAGAAACTTGATAATGAATGAAGCTTGTAGGAAATTTACCGGCTACTTGTTTCCTTCTATGTTCTCCTGAAGGAAGAACAGTGATATAATCAGACAACCATTTATTAATCTTGATTTAACTTACAGAGGTTACTACACCAGTGACTAATCCTGTGTTAAAAATGCTTTGAAAAAAGAGAAGAGAGTCACTGTTAGCTATCGGTGTCTAGCAAGTTGCTACCGATGACTGCCTAGGATCCTGTCTCCTTTTGTTCATTCCTGCACTGCATCTTGGATGGGAAACAGTACATTCAGGACATTGATAGATGAATGCAGGTAAATTCTGTGGTGGCCTGGAGTGTTACCTAACTCCATTCTAACAAAGGTTGTTGAATGAGTGCAGTTTCTGGGATCTGCTGATTTTGTTGAAGGTAGCTTCAGCTAAGGAACATTCAGTTGCACCTCAGAGCCTTTGAGGTTGAGGGGTGGCAGTAAGGCAGTCTAGCTTGCCCTGTACTTGCATTCTTCCCCAGGCAGCCCTGATTAGCAAGCATGGAGCTAGAGCTGGACTACACAGCCCTGCCTCACTACAGCCATTCTTAGTTTAGGACACTGCAGAAGATGGTGCTAAAATAATTCATGGAAGTAAATTAGCCACAGTCACATTAGAGTCTGCTGTAACCCTTGGCAAAAGGGACAGCTGGGAGTAATGATTTTTATCTGTCACAGCCAGACTTGCCAGAACTCATCTGTCACTCTCCAGTAGCTAATGTCATGGTCTAAAATATATTCCAGTCTCCCCACTCTGAGGTTCTTGACATGGCATCACCCTGAGGCTAATAGGCTGGATAGCACCATCTGCTTCTCCTTGGCTTTGTCCTGGGTACCCAGCGCTCCCGGCATGTTTCTCGTCTGTGGAGTCAGGGCTGCATGTGCAGTCAGTGCCTGACCCCTCCACTCCCTCAGCAAACTTGCCTTCCATAGCAGCCTTCTCAGTAGTCCTCTGAAATCCCAGCACTGCTCCAGTCCATTGCCAGTGTCTGTCTCTTGCATCACACTCCTTTCCCTTTTGAAATCTTCTGCTGACTCTTCCAGTTGCACCATGTACCATGCAATGTACCATGTCAGACCTCCCAGGCAAAGACCTCTCCCTTCTCTGTCCCTTCAGCAGGGCCAACTCCTCAACTGTGTTTTCAGGCTTTGCCCCATGGTGTCTCACTGCACCTGAATTGCTCCAAGCTGCTGGCAGTTTCTATGTCTGCATTATCAGAGAACCCAGGACTGTGCAGCAAATCCTGTGTCCCAAGCTCCTGACTATTCATAGCATCTCAGTGCTGCTCACTCCTGTCTGCTATCAACAAGGCAAGACCTGCAACTCTACATGTTCATAGGTGGAGCACTACTATAAAACAGACTTTTTTCCATTGCCAGGGAGCCCTGCAGAACACTGGATGCTGAGTGTTGGTGGCAAGACTACAGCCTTTCTCCTTCCCCAGCACATCCATGTTTGACATCAAGTGTGTTCCACTAGACCAAGAGCTTCTCCAGCCACTGCTCAGTATTCCCTTCCCGTTCTTTCCTCAGTAGGAGCTCTGTTTCTTGCATTTCCTTGCTGCCAGTTTAGGAGTCTGTCATGTAGATTGTTCTGCATCAATGACAGCAGCAACTCCTTTCATATCAGAGTGGCAGGCAGCAAAACTCTACTAATCTAGCTGTCGATCTAGTTCCTTGGGAGCTGCTGGAGAAGGGCAGTTAGGTCAGCCAACAGAAAACCACTAAGCTAGTATTCCCTCAAATTTTGATTCCAAAGGTCCTGTGATGGACTGATTACAACTGTAGTTTTTCACCCCTCTACTTCTATTTGGCCTTGGCCACATCAGAAACATCTAAATGGCTCATTTTCTGCCCGAACTCAAATGCAGTAACTGCCATTTTGCAAGGCTCCTTGTTCTCTTAACACAGGAGGGTTCACACTCCCCATGGCAGAACTTAATGCAGCAGCAGTAAAAATGTGCTTCCTATCTGATATCTAAGGCTTAGCCTAACAATGCATTGACAGTGATTTCAGATCTGCTCAGATGTACCCCATATATCTTGGTTTAGTCCCAAATTCAAATAAGCTGTTGACTACAGGCAGCAGAGCTGTTTCCTGCTGCCCAAAGCAGATGAGATAGAACAGAAAACAAGCACAACTTTGCCCTATACATTCCACAGCACAGGGAGAAGAAACTTACACCCAGAAGCAAATTAAGAGCAGAGGTATTTGGAACTTGAAGATTCATGTAAGACTCTTAGTACTTCCTTGGGCTGTTATGGCCAGCAAACTCCTGGCTAGGCTGTCCCTTCAGTGACCATCACTCACAAATTCATCCTGATGGAAAAAAGTGTCTTACAAAGAGTGATCTTTCAGTCAAACATGGGAAAGAAGCTACGAGGAATCAAATTTCTCTACCCAACCCATGCTGTCAGGGATGAAGAAGACAAGAAGATCCAACTATCTTCCACTTTTTCAGAGTATAATGGAATGGTTATAGCTGTTTTCTGGTAGGATCTATTTGGAGAGCTCATTGCTTCACCCAGATAATCTTGCAGAAGCAGAAACATGAGGGAAGGAATCTATTCCTGGAAGATCCATTGCTGCAAATCAGCACTAAGCCTTCATCTGCAAAAGCGCTTTTTTTTCCCCCTCTTGGCTAGTTCTTCAGAAAGAACCAAATTAGAGTCTCTGCGCCCTGCTTACAGCAGCAATGCTCTCATCAGGCAATAGGGTGCAAAATTAAGCCTCAACTACTTCTTTAGTCACTACATTTTTAATACTAACATAATTCAAATCCTAGATTACTATCCTCTTAAATGATTTGCAGTGATTAACAGGTCAAGAGACACCAGTGCATGTGCACTGCAAGGAAATGAGAGGCACAAACATCCTCACCTGTACTGGAAGTACAAGGAAAATGGACTCATTTTCCCTCACCCATTTGCTTAAGTACTGTCATGGAATTCAAACTGAAACAGCCCAGGAGCTTTCATTGGTAATTCAGGGGGTTAAGCAGGGAAATGGAATAAATTAAATAAAAAGAGAGTAGAAAATAATTTCTAAAACCTAGAGCTGATTAACTTGGAGTGCTCTGCCAGAAGGTATCGTTGAGTTAAAGAGCCTAATAAGGTTAGAAAAGGCAGCTTAGACATGTAACTAAGGAGTACATTCACTGCTATTTTAATAGGATAAAACTGTAAAGCAAATACTACATTTTCATGCTTGAGAACAGCTGTTAACTATTTGGAATTTATGAATAAACTTCTGCGAGGTTTTCATTTTCTTGTGCAAGGCCGTGTCACTTAAATGACTCAGTCCTGCTATGATCAGCTAACATATTCACATCCTTTTCTTTTGTGGATGTTTTCAGCTCATGAGCTCAAAAATTCTAGCAAAAAAAAAACCCCTGCTACTAGTTACAGACAGCATAATCTCCCATTTTTATTACTGATTTCTATCACAAATAATTTACTGTTAACCACCAGATGATGCACTTATGTCACCATCATCCTCATTCTTTATGACAGTGCAACCCACCTGCATGTCAATTAGTAGAATACGCCTACTTCTACATGAAGGGCACTAATGAAAACACTAAACAATTCTGAAATGAATTCCAGAGCAATTCTATTAGCAATCTTTATTTAACACTATTATTTCATATGTCAACAGAAGCCATTTCTGTTTTCATTAGCCCATTGACTATACTTCATCTTCCCCAGTTTAACTGGAAAGGCACAGTCAAGACAGGATATTGTGTTATCAGCATGAGTCAGCAGTGATTTGAAAACAAGTTTTCTGCTTGGGACAGGAACAGCCTTGCACATGCCCCAGCATGGACATGCAAACCTACCTTGGCCTTCAAGCACTGGCAACACAGACATTGCACAGACATGGGTTAGTAGGATTGGAGAAAGCACCGAGATCTTTACCTGAAGCGCTTGGCTATAACCCACGTTGATGAGAAGACACCTAATTAGAGAACTAGCTTATGCTCCAGCACAGCTCAAGGCCAGACTTTATCAAGCAAATACTGCATTGAGTCACTCTCATCTTCAGTTTATCAACTTTAGCCTGTTTTCCAAAGGAAGCCAAGGAATTATGTTTTGTATGATGCACCTGTCAGTTCCCTCTTACCTAACCATATTTGATGGAAAGATAAGATGTCTCAATGATGCTAAATTGATATAGTTGCAAGTAGAGTGCAGGAAAGAAGCAAGGACCAGTACAGATCTAGATGCACAAAGAAGTGAAGTTTAAGTTCACTTTGCACAAGATATCACAGCATGGGGACAGCCAGGGTTGCTTGCTCTGTTGCTAACAAAGCAATCTTCTTTGTAAGTTTAGGCAGTGCATTTTTAAAGAAAATACTTTTGAGAATTTTTATACCTCTTTCTCTTTCCAAGTTTATACAACTCTCACCAAGAAGAGAGTCAGTCCTGGCCTCTTTTGTCTCCAGTTTGGTGAGTTCCTGTCTTTCCATCTCTCCTACAGAAGTTACAGAGGATTCTTTCTGTTGCAAACCTTAATTAAAGTGCAAGTGCTGGGCTGTGCTGGATATGGATAAAACATGTGAATGGATTATTTTTAGGAAATAAATGTGCCTCCTCATTTGATGTCTGTCCTGCCAACGTGACACTTTTCAACTAGGGAGAGCTCAAGAAAGAACAAGAGCCTTTCAGTCACTATCACTTATGCACAGGACAAATGCACAAGGAAGTGGCCTCAGAGCTGTTCACCACTGCTCCTCAGGCTCTGTAATTGTCAGCTCTTTCACATGTCCTGGGAGGTGACCTAAGAGCAACCATAGGGCACAGCCCACAGATGTTATGTGGCCACATCATCCCATCACTTGTCTGCTCAGTGAACCACTATGAGCAAGGGAGGCTTCCCACCTCAGTGAAGGCGGCAGCCCAAGTCCCCACTATTTCCTCTAACGCATCTCCCTACATAAAATCCCCTCTCCATCTCAGCTAGGCCCATTAGGGCCCACAGTATTCCAGTACTTTTCACTGATAACCAGCAAAAAGTACATGATAACGCTTGTCGGAGCTGGACTTCTGCTGAACTGCAAGCACTCACCATCTGATGTTCCTGATCTCCAGTAAAATTCTAGGTACTTTTCCCTTGTGAAAACAGCTCAAGAGAACAGATTCCTGGGTTTCAGTAGCCGTAAATGGATGGAAGAAGAAAGGATATGATGGGAAATAGGTGCAGCAGTTTAAAATGAAGAAAGCAATAGGAGCTGAAAAGCTTGAGAAGCAAAGAGCAAGGGAGGGGCAGTGGAATAAGCAAATGGCACAGATGATTGGAAGGCTAAACATGGCTAGATGTACCTGAAGTTGTACGTAAGGCAAAATACTCACATAGGCTGGACTAGATGAGTATTGATCTTAAAGGATAAAGATGGATCAAAAATAATAAATAAATATGAAGTCAGAGAGGAGGAACCTTCTAGGAGGTTAATCAACAAGAACAACATTCGCAAAACCAAAGTTATTTCCATCTACTCTAATGTGGCAGAACATGTTTGTGTTAATGGAGATGAGTCGACATGACCAAAAACTAACTTGGATCCATACACTCTTGTTCTGCCAATGAATTGCTAGGACTTCGCTCCCACCTTTCCCAGGAAAAAAAAAAAAATCAAAGGCACAGACACCAGAAGATGCAATTTGAAGATCATCTCCACCTTAAGCTCTTTCATGGCACCTAATTATAATACCTTTCATTTGCACCTATTGAACTGCATCCTGTTCTTATCAGGACGCTGCTCCAGTTTGTGAGGGTGCTAACCCTGTCTTCCAGCATATTGCCAGCTCTTCCCACGTTGGTGTTATCCACAGATTGAAGGAGCGGTCTGTATTCTCTTATGTAGGTCCTTATAGAAAATACTGAACAACACACTAGGACACATCAATGTAGAATCCTACTTAATATTATGTTCCACTTTGACAGTGAAGTTAAGTCTATTCATTTAGGCTGTTCTCCTAAAATTTGCTTAAGAAAATGTCAGCAGAAAGTGCCATTTGACTAGAATCAAGATATGTAACTTCTACTGTTTCTTTTCCATCCTCAAGATTGATCACCCAATCAAACTGAAATTAAACAGATGTGCTGCGACAGTTCACATGAGCTGTTGCTTATCTCCTTTTTATCTCCCTGTGCATTTCAAGGCTGTAGGAGAGGGCAGTAGGATAGTCCTGCTCTCCTGCTTGGGGGCTGCCAGCCTCAAAAAGCCAGCGCACAGATGAGCAGCTCCTTTGAGAGCTGCTAGATGAGTTTCCATTTTATTTCCTTGCCTTAGATATTTGCTTGGCCTTGCCTCTTACAAGATGATTGCTGACGTATCCATTATATTTCATTCACTGCTAAAATCTCCTGGGAAAGCTAACTGGTGCTACAAAGTCGAATTCTCCCTTCTGGAAGAGATACAAAGGCTATTGGAGTAGGCAAGAAAAGATGGAATCCATGCTATGTACCAGAAGGAAAACATATCCAGGGAGGCAGAACGGGGAGAAAGAGTCACAAATGGAAAAGCAGGCTGAGAAGGAGATGGTGGCTTGGAAGAGGTGGATGACTTTGGGATCTCCACAAACATTTGTGGATTCACACCTCATTTAGCATTGATCTCTCCCTACAGAGCAAAGCAGTCTGTCATACAGTCTGGATTTGAATGTTCTACATATTTCCCTGTATGCAGAGACATGTGAGTGTATTCAGACCTTTGCTACATGGGCAGGAGTAAACGAGAGTGCAAGTGGCTGAGAAGTTGTACCCTAATTCTGGCGTTCCCTTTTGATCCCATTAAGATTGTCCGGGAAATAGGAGTCATCTGATCAGATTATTGTCAGACATTATCAAGCCATCTATAATTAGCTTCTTACTGGTGAGAAGCCAGGAAATCCTTTGTTTGAAAGCTCGGGTTATAGAGAAAGAAAGGAAATATTTTGTGGGATAAATTGTTTTAAAACTGCAGATCCTAATTATTTTCTCAGCCCTGTGGTGAAACTGTATGTGGCATTTCTCCAAAGGCTTCTAAGCATCCCATTTTGAGGAATATTGGGTTACTTTTTTGAAAAGCCCAGCACATAGGATGCTTAATGCAGATAAGGATGCTTCCCCACCTCTGTTCTCTTGACCTGACAGAGGTTTCTTACACTCCCTTATCTTACACAGCTCCTTTCAGTGACGCTCAGGATTGAAAATTTAACAAGTGAAAACACAGTTTTAAAGGTGGGCTCTGCCATCCACATGCAACCTGCTTGGTCTCTGTGGTCTCTACACACAAGACCGGTAACCTTGACTTCAGGAAAAACTGCATCCACTTTGATTTAGTTAATTATATATAGGATTACAAGCATCAGATCTTTTTACGCTGTACATTAAAACTATAGTAGCTTAAGTTCAATGTGACTTCTAGTCCAAGATAACCCCTTACATTTTCAGCATCATCTTATGCAATATTTAAACTTACTTTAAAAATTAATTACAACTTAAAGGGCTTAAAACTTAAAGGGCTCCAATTTTCAGTGTCATGTAGCAACGGGATCCCTTTTAATTCCTTCAGTGGACACTCTCAGCTCCATATGCTTGTTATAAAACACCAGCTACACAGACCGCAGTGCACAGAGATTAATGATGCTCCTCCATCAGTGGCATGGTTAGAGATTGCTGTCTATTCCAAAAGATTTTTTTTCCTTTCTGGTATACTTTTATTGATGATCCTGTTATATCCCAATAACTTCTCTTCCCAAACACTTAAAAGAAACCTTCTCACTGCCATGTTTTTTCTTCTCTGGGGAAGAGCAGCGCTATGAAGGACGACAACTCTTCTTAAATAACATGAGTATTATGAGACACTCCTAGTCTGCCCTCCCATTTTGGGGCTGCAAGAAAGGCCAGAACAAAGCCTGCTCAATGATACATAAAGGTCTTAATCATACGTCTGGATAAAACCCTGAAGCAGTTATATCAAAGCATCAATCATGTGTTTTCCAAAATAGAACTAGAACAAGAATGTACTCCATCTTCCTGCAATTTAAACAGATTTTCAGTGAGCTGATGGTTTCTATACTTAGGTCGAGGTCATATCAGAAAGCAAAGAACTTTGCAGGGTTAAACCACGGTTGTTTCTGGGAATGACACTATCAGTCTCTGAAATGCACATCCAGTTTAGAGTGGATAGAGCACCTAGCACTTTCTAAAGAGCCATAATCCACACATTTGCAGTTAACTTCCAATGGTAGAATCAAAAATAAATGCCGTGAAAAAGGACAATCCACTTCAGATGTGGGCAGTAATCACTTTAGCTACTTGTGTCTGCCTGGAAACCAAACAAATGAAGATGCACTTGCATTTGTAAATGTAATGTGCTCTGGTTTTTCAGTTTCTCACGGGTGGAAAATAAGAGGTCATTTGGATTCAGACCCTTTTGCATAGGTACCTGTGGGCTGTTCAGCCATGTGACTGTTAGTTCCTGCACAGGATGCCTGTGGCAATCTCCAGGGAATAACTGGAAAGGCTAAATTAAGGCACTGGAGAGTGGTCAGTAATAGCCAGCAAAGACCATTAAGAGCAGGAATGTAATTTAGGCTAAATGAGCTGCCAGGAGAGCTGTTGTGAATGCTCCTCTTTGCCCCAGGCTGACTGCCCCATGTCTCTTCTCTTAACAGCTTGTCCCAAACTTGAGTGTGTGGCCAAGTCCTGTCCCCTCCCTACAGCTCCTCTCCAGCCCTATGGCTGGGGCTGCCCCTTACAGCTCTCAGTCCCAGTGCTCTTGCATCCCAAGAGCCAGTGTCTGTCCCTCTGTTTCTGTCCAAGGTAGGCAAACCAGGTTAGGTTAGTTTCCACTGCCTGCTCTTTTTTCTTTTGATCAGTGAAGCTGTAAAAGATGTTCTTTTACACTCTATTTCCCAACCTAGACTGAATTGTGTCCAGAGTGGACAGAATATTAAATAGATCTGAGTATCTTTTTCTAGGACATCTCTACTGAGTACTATATACAGGCTGCTTTTCTTTTGGGGAAATTATCATTTGGCCAGCTATACATTACTGTGAGGATGACAGAAGGCACCTGCTTGACACGAATGAGATCTGCCAAATTTCAGTTTGCAGAGCCAAGTGATGACAGGACTCAATACAAATCCAAAGAGACAGTCACCAGAGATCTTTAACAAGGGAAGGCTAAGATGGATTCCCTTAGCCTACTTTTCAAAAATACCTAGAAGTTTAGAATGACACCTTCCAAAAACATACATCAAATGCAGACATTGCACCTGGAAGATTTTAGTCAAGTACTTATAAGTAACAAAGCTATCAGCTAAAGTCTTTCCTACAGAGGAAGGGCCTAGGCAGTCTTAAAAATAGGCACTGCCCCCATCTTACCTGGGTGACAGTGATCTGTAGGACAAGGGCCTTTGTACCTTCAGAAAAAGCAGTAAATGTAGTTCTTGTGATGGCCAACACAATGCACTGAACCTAAGGCCCGTGCCACAGGTCAGGTAGACATACATCCGTCTTCCAGGTTTAGTTCTTGGCTCAGAATCCAATATCAGAATCCAAAAGTTGGGGCCAAAGTGAGCTATTACAGAACCTGGAGATGTTTCTCTGGTAAGATGATAATTGGCAGCATTTTTAAATGAGCTTAATTTTCAATGCTCAAAGAGCCATAAAAGTGAAGAAAGAGGAAGATTTTTTGGAGGTACTTCCTTACCCCAAGCGTTATACAGTGATTTGATCAGAGTCCCAAAGCTCTGATGCAGGAGCAAGCACAGGCTTTTCAGGGTTGCAGACCAAGATGTGGCAAGAACGAGTGTCTTGTAGTTGAAGCTTAAGTAGACTTTAGGAAATAAAGTGCTGGTTTGGATCCTTTCCTCACTAGCATCTGTCAAGCCTAGATGCCTGCCTGAAAAATCATCTGGAACTGAAATAGAATTTGAGGAACAATAAAGAAGAATCACAAACTCTAAACTGCAGTGATTTTTCTCAAAACTTCCCACCACTGCTAACCAGAGCTACCTGCAAGAGTTAAAAGGTGCCTGTATTTTGATTCTACAGGGGCTTTAGCCTTTGTTTTGCCTCACTCGTTCAGGGTCACACAGATTCCCCCAATAGTACCATTAGCTACAGGTACTGAGTGTATACAACATCTTTCAAACTTGCAAATGATAGGGCTGGCTAACATAGAGTCAGACCAGGAATTGAGGATTTAAGACTGCTTTTATGAGGCAAAATGGCCAAACATCTCCCTTAATTTGTTCTGACACCCTGTTGCTCTAAAGGACTCACCGGGGGCGTATTGTGAGCAGAAAAGCAGGGTGAGGAAGCATTTGCTGTGGTAAACAAACACTCCAGCCAGAGGTGCATGCGCCTCTTCACGACAGCAACACACCTTCAAAACAGTTATTTTCTAATTGAATTCGGTAAGAAGCACAAGGAGTCCAGGCCCCTTCTATTTTCGACCACTGAGTTACTAATAGCTTCAATATTTTCACTAAATCACTATCCATTAGGATCACTTTACTCCACCAAGAACAGAGCATTCACCTCTAAATATTCAAGGTTGCTGCTCCCTTCAGTTTGATTTAGAACAGAGTTGGTTCAAACACCGGCTCTCCAAATGGCCAGCTCCTTCAACATGACTGTTTCCTGCATATCCATCTGCTCATTCTGTTGAGATAAAAATGCCTCTATCCTACTGGCCATGTGGTGCTGGCTCCTCTCTGCCACGTGCATTAGTTACTAGGGCTGTTTGTTAGTGGAATCCTTGCTGGGAATGCGAGTCTCAGAGCTGCTGGATATTCAGAAGCCTGGTAGGGTTTATGGAATTGGCAGGATTTATAGGACTCCCTTTTTAAAAACCCATCTATGAAGCAAGTCTAGTGTGAAATGGTTAATATACATGAGTATCCAGATTGCCCCTCATTTTCAGAGTCATTTCTGTGATTAAAATTGGAAATACCAAGTAGCAACTAAACAGAGGCCTTCAAGTTCCCCTCTAGTTGCTCCAAATGGCGGTTTCACAGAACATGAAAGCTGGGT
Source organism: Nothura maculosa (assembly GCA_032353885.1). Lineage (NCBI taxonomy): Eukaryota > Metazoa > Chordata > Aves > Tinamiformes > Tinamidae > Nothura > Nothura maculosa. The sequence continues at coordinate 1,729,017 of JAUBOD010000560.1, forward strand.
CAGACTGGCAGGGTGCACAGAGCTGCTGCTGCTGCTGTTGTGCACGTTCCTGGTCCATGGATAAAGGAAGGAACCCGGTGTCCAGGGCTCTGAAGCCAGCAATAAATTTGCAGAGCCTTTTTTTTTTTTTTCCCCCTCAATAACTTTGAAAAATGAAGAAAAACAAAGCACAGTCATTTCAAGCTCCATTAGAAGCAGAATGAAAAAAGTCGGTGTTTGACAAATGGAAAGGGACAAATTCTGGGGAAGGAAATGCTACTGAGCTTTCAGAAATACGTGTGTTTTCCAAAAGGAAATCAAACAGCTAGCCACTGGGATGCATTGCAGTCACAATTTTGACACTTGGGAAGAACCTGTGCTTTTAATGGCAGGTGCTGTTAAACTAGATTAAGAGTCCATAATTAAAGCAAATAGGACAAAGTTCTTTTTAGCAGCTACATTGCTCATAGCGAGGCTAATTCTGCAGTCCTTGCTCATCATATCTATCTCCTCAAATCCCTAGTGGGTAAAAGCCTATTGATTATTCTTTCCAGGCAGCTGTTTAAGCTTTAAATATGTATTTGAGTTGGGAAAGCATTCTCTCTCAGCTTTCCGTAGAGTCTTAGACTAATTTAGTTTGGAAGGGGTCAGCCTTTTTCTCATGATGTATAAAGGGAGACACAGAGAGGGTCCCTGACTTCAGGGATACAGTGAGAGGGATCAGGAACTGTATTGATTTTCTGACCTCGCATCATTTCCTGTCAGCTAAAAAAAAGTCTGACTTTTTGTTGTTGGTGACATTGGAACTGTGACAACTTGGATTTCCAGGAGCAGCAGATTTCCTCACCAGAGCTGCACTGAGAACACCAGCTGCCGTGGGAGGGTCTCCCCAGGTCCCAGCACTTAATAATGCTGTTCCCTGAGCTGGCCTTTGCAGCATGAGACATCCTCCCCAGCCCTCAAAAATCACATTGTTCCCCAAATTATCACGAGTTAAAGCACCAGAGGGGCTTGTTGGCAACAGCTTTCCTCATTCTTCCAGAATTGTGACTGCAACACATCCTGCCCTTGCTGGTGGTCCCCAAGATCCATCTTAAGCACTAGTGTAAGACATGGAGGTACTTCCAGCATTCTGTCCTTCCACATGCAGGGGGCCCTGTCTCCTGTTTAAACTGGCTGCCAGCCAGGATACTGCCCCTTAGTGAAAAGGAAGCTGCAAAGCCTGCCTCAACTGACTCCCTTTCCCCCATATTGATCCTCACTGTGGGAAACTCATTGCAGGGATTTGCTTTAGTTCCTTGATGCTTACGCAAGAATTCCCCCTCAGAACATAAAATCCTCAGCATGCTGTTTCTTCACAGTTGTTTACCTTTTTCGTTAGGAAGCCAGCTGTACTGACCTCTTGTGATGAACTGGTTGAAATATTTGCAAAAAGCACACAGCCTAGCACATTTTTTCACTGTGCTGTAGCTCCAGGTGCCTGTTTGCTAGCAGCACATTCCAGCAGAGTCCCGTGTTCCTTCCTTTCGCAAAGCTTCCCATAGGAACTCCTGCATCAAAGGCATTTACATATTTGTAAATCTAACAGCCTTGGATCATTAAACCCATTACAAAGTTTGATCAAATTCAGTGTCTTCTCCCCTTGCCAGATGCCTGTTTGTTTGGTCACCCTTTGCTGGATCTCAAGCCCTTAGTCTGACAAGTGATGTTGCTACAACACAGAGCCAGTCCCTGCCATTACATCAGATGGAGTTCCAGTTCTGTGGAGAGAATTCCATTTACTGCCTTGCTAGCCTCCCCCAGTCCCACAGAACAAACAAACGCTTCACTTTGGACTGCCAGAAGGAAAAGCATCGGTGTTTAAATTGTGAACAGTGGAATTTGGGAAACAAACTATTGACTGCAGCTCGTTTTGCTTGTTTTTGAATCACAAATGAGTCATTTCCCACACCTAATTTGTTCTCTTCCCCGTGCAGATTGCAGGAACGGAGGAATACAGCAGTAACATTTCCTGCCCCATCTCTCCCCCGTTCTCTCTTGCAGCCTGCCTGCTCCAGGCCGAGCTGGTGAACTATGAGCGTGTCAAGGAGTACTGCCTCAAAGTGCTGCAGAAAGAAGGGGAGAACTTCAAGGCGCTCTATCGATCAGGAGTTGCATTTTACCACCTGGGTGACTTCAACAAGGCACTCTACTACTTGAAAGAGGCAAGAGCCCGCCAGCCAACAGGTATGGGGAGGGAGAATGTGACTATTGAGTGCTTTTGCATTTCTTTCCACTGGACTTTGTGGTTTGATCCCATTGATTTCCACAGGGATGAGTATGACTCACTGGGGCCTTAGTCATACTTCACTTGAAGAATTCTCTAGTATTGCAGCAAGCTTGCAGTGGCAGTGCTAAATATGTTAGCTGTTAACTACTGCAGAGACTGCAGCAGGACCTGGAGGCTAGCTGTACTGCTGAAATGCCACCCTCTTGGCACTGGGGAGTCTACCTCTTCCCTTCAGTGTTCCCTTTCCTATTGTGTTTTTGAAGAAGAAAGCAGGATGAAGAAGCATGCATGTGTAACATTATATTTCCCGAATCTTCAACAACAATGTTTTCCCCCATGGCAAAGCCAGAAAACTATTTGTAGCCACCACCATCACTTGACTAGTGATCAAAGACATCTATACTTACGTACAGAGCATTTGTCAGAAAATCCACTTTAACTTTTGCAATGAAAAGAAGTTGCTTCCCTGTTCAAGTATCCCTCATCCTTGTATCCAAAATAATTTGGACACAGAACTTATATATTCAAACCACTTAGCCCTGCCAGCACAACTACCTTTAAGCTGACCTACTCAAATTCAGAAGCCATCAGTGCAGAGGCAGTGCTTTTGTTATCAAAGTACAACAGAACCCCATAGTAGGGAGATAAAGCCAGGGAGATTTTTAAAAAGCAATTCTGTTAAAACAGCTAAAAAGCTTACAATAATCAAAGAACAGTTAAAGAATAATGAGAAAGCAAATAGAAGCAATGTGCAATGAAACCCCACAGAGCAGTTTTTCTATCTGCACCTAAATGGAACAGTGTGAGCTCAATGTGAAATCAGGCAGGAGTTGGGCTCTGGCAGAGGCAGTGGAACTGGTGCCCTTTGGAACCAAGGAGGCCAAGGAGGCTGTGAGAGACGACTGTGCCTCGTGTCCTACAGGGACTGGCCCTGCTGGGCTTCTAAGGTGAGTGTCCTGAGGAAACATCAGGCAGGATGCACTTGGAAGAGCAATGAAATCCTGGCCTTCCATTCCCCTCTATCCCCCATAAGGCTGCCTGGTTCCATCTGCCATGCTTGGCCCAGGGCTGCAGGCAGTGTGACAGCACAGCTGTGCACACCACACTGGCTCAGAAAACGTGCTTAAAAGCTCAGTTTAGCCTATTTAGTTTACAGTATGTCCTTCTGCTTTCAGCCCTCACCAGAGCAAGGAAATAGAGAAGCTTATGCAAAAGAAGAACAGTTGAAGGAAAATATAAAGTTACCCTAACCATGAGGTTCTGACTAGTGCAAAAGTTATTTCAGATGTGCAAAAGTTATTTCAGTTCAACTGCTTTCTTTCTATTTTTAAAATTTGTATTTTTGTGCCTCTTTTTCCCCCCTCCAGTTACAGTATTTTCTGTCCCTTATTGCTTCTTAAAATAAATACTTATGTATTCCACAGCAATGTCTTCAAATACATTTTTTGTAGAAAGCAATGGTATCAGAAACTGTCCCTGAAGGCCCTTACTGTACACAAGAAAACAGTTCTGGCCTTCAACTCTGCATCACAAACCATTCGCTGTTATTGTTACAGCACAGGGAGCCATTGTTCTGCTTAGAGGCTTAAGATTATAGAAAATTTAGCAGAGGATTTGGGGGAAAGAGGTGAATACATACAGTAAGCAAAAATGGGGCTGTTAAGATACAACAGAAGGCGCACAGACACTAGCAAGCATTATGATATGACCTGGATAAACTCAGTGTTCCCAGTTTGAATGTTTTATCTAAAAAAATTATTGCTTTTCTTTATATGATGTTTTGCTAGGCTCCCTGGTAAAACACTTGGTTATTATTACAGTCAGGTTCTGTGTGTTCTCTTTTTCTAAGAAGGAATGTTTCTGGCACAAATCACTGGTAATTATTCTCTTTGGTGGGGGGGATTTTAAATAATAAAGAGGAATTAGTTAGCACAGGGTTTTAGTGTGCTGAAGGTCTGTCAGCACAGCAAATCCCTGATGGCTATTTACTGGTTGTCAAAGGCCTGATTTCTTACTTCAAAAATAAAGAATAAAAAAACCCCACCAAAGCAGATTAAAATTACACAAGATAATTATATAACACTCCTTACTAAGGAACATCTTGGAAGCAAAGAGGAAAGCAAAGTGCGCTTGTAACCTTCTGTGAACTCTTGGGCCGAGAGTGGTACAGCAGGTAACAAGGGAACTTCCACAGCCCAACACGCCCCTTACCTTGAAGCCTCCTTTGGCTGGATCCTGCTGATCCGACCACATCGTCAAGGTAACTACTTACGGGGTTGGAAAGATGGACTATTCGTTGACCTGGTAACATCAAACACCAGCAATTAAGCTCTGAAAAACAGCTTTTCTTCTCTGAAAACTCATATTCCAAAAACACATGAACTGAAAGAAGAAGCCAGATTTTCGTGCTCCTTAATGGCAGATGCACAATTAAGGCCAAGAGCTGGCTTCCTGGGCACTTGCGACTTGGATGTACTGGGAACTAAAACCAGTGCCTGGTCTTACCTTCATGGCACACAAACATTTCTACCAAAGGTAAAGACAGACACATAAATAGCCTTTAAAGCTGCAGGATGTCACCCTGTGTGGGAACACAAGCCCAGGCCTAGGAGCCAAGTCAGATTATAGTTTTGCCAGTGTAGGTTCAACCCTGTCACCCGAGTTGTCCTTATCTATGATTGCCACCTCGGTGAAAGGCAAGCATTTCTTTGTCACTGAGAGATTAGGAACCCCTTTTCATTACAAACTTATACTCAGCTATGAAATACTCCTGCAGACAGGGCTAGAATGGTGCAGCACTATCTAGTAGAAAAGACTTGAGAAAGAGAGGACTCTTTTTCTTTTGTAAACAAAATTCTGCTCGTTATTTTTCTTCAGTAAAATAGCAGCCCTCAAAAAGGAAGCAAAGCATGCCAAAACTTGTAGGGGAGATTTTTAGCTACCTTGTGGTGAAAGCTGCTCCCACCTTCTGTGCAGCTACACCTTGTTTTGTGCCTGGCTCCTCAGGCATGTGGAAATCTCCCAGGTGAGTGAAGTTGTGCCATAAACAGCTACCTCCCTTCCACTCAAGCCAAAAGAAGGTGGAAGCTCCTCATCACCTAATTATATACTAAACCCCACCTCCACATACCCTTCTTGGCCAGTCATCAAGTGCCTGCAGGCCCAGGCAGGTGTGATTTCCTGACATGCCTGCTCACTTATCACTTATCACCTGTGCTGGGCAAGCATTCAGGTTGGGGAGGGATGCTCACCTCCCATCAAAGGTCCCATCAAAAGCCATCAAAGCCTGGAAGGGAAGAGGACAGAGAGGTGTCAGGGGTAGGCAGCACAGCAGGCCTCTGGATTTACGATCTCTGCCTTTTCATTAGCCCCCTTCCAGGCATGCTCACTGATTTTACTCCAGCTCTAAACTTCAGTGCTTTGGTTAATTTTTTCACTCCTAAAAGTTGTTTAGTTAAAATTTGATCCCAGTTTAGAAAAGGCTCCTTTAAAATTTGTTGGTATGAAATAGTGGTACATTAAGAGTCCAGAGGGCTGAAGTACTTTAGCCAGTATAAGCAAGAGCAGAACTCCTTGTCCTGCCTCATTGCCAACGTCCCAAGCAGGATGAGTATCCTGGCCTCTGAATCCCACCCCCTGAACTGAATAGGGGGATGCAGCTGAGCCTGCAGCAGAGACACCCATCTCACCAAAGACAGCCTGGCAAGTCACAACATTGCCCCAGCCCACAGCCACCCCACTGCACATTTGCTGAGTGCCCTGAGATATGAGGAACTGAGCAGTCTCCTGCTGTCTTAGCTCTGGCTGAGGGCACGGTGGGCTTCTAGGCTTTTTACAGGAAACTTTGCACTGACAGCAGCACCAGTGTGTGCAAAACCCACACTTGCTAGTGCTGGCCATCTTAGCAGTTACTTCCCTTCCTTTTTGCAAGTTCAACTGCTACTCATTTGCCCAGCTGGTGTGGGAAAAAGTGTTGTTGGATGATGACAAGATTGCCAGTGTCCTTAAGACTGGTTTCTGAGCATCTCAGATAGACTAAGCTGGCCCTGGCTGGCCTTCTGAGTAAGACTATGAACAAAGAAGTATTTTTACATTATGAATCAAACAAAATGGTTTTTTTTTTTGCTTGCTTGCTTCTAACATCACACAGCTTTTACTGCTGCGTGGATGCCATACAGGTGGAAAGTTGCCCTCATAATAGTACATAACAGGATTCAAGGAAAGACTGGCCATGAGTGCTGAGGTATGAGGTCTCTCTTGGGAAATGTAATTATCAACCTATGTTTCAGGGTGAACAGAGGCCCACACTGCTAGGGCCAGGAAGTGCATAAAATGTGTGTATTCTTTGTGCTGTCTTAATGCACTAAAAACAGGAGGAAGAGGGCTTGACTGACCACTTCTGTAAGTGGGATCTTAGAGCTCTCTGCTAGCTGATGAAACAGATCTCTGTCTGCAGGAATTTCACTAGACAGGATAGGCAAGGCAGTATGCAGCCTGCAGCATATGGCAAAAGTGAAGACATGGACTCTCATGGTGGAAGGATTCCCAAATGTGAGCTTTAAGGAGAGAGAAGAACATGAAGGACAAAGGGCAGCAGCGTTCGACTCAGATCCCCTTCCTGCTTGGGCTCTTCTGGAAGGCAGTGCTGGAGTGATGCAACTCCCAAGGAAAAAGAGATAGGAAGGCGCCTGTGTGCCCGTGTCTCTGTCTTGCACAGGGAGTTGTAACCACTGTGTGTATGTGTGTGCTCTTTCCGTGCAGATACCAATGTCATACGATATATCCAGCTGACAGAGATGAAGCTCAGCAGATGTTCCCAGAGAGAGAAGGAAGCCTTGTGAAAATGAAGCTGCTTCAGCTGACGTGCCCAAAGGGGAACATTTCCTTCCTAGAAGCCCATTTGGTGGATTTTCCTGTTTGCTCTGCCTCATCCCCAGCTCCATCCATCCACTTCCCCTTGCTCTTCATTGAATCCCAGTTCTGAAAGAAGAAACTCAGACGCTGGATATGGCTGCTTGCCAGCCATGGTAATATCCCTTCCCCTTTCCAGGAGAGCACAGTGGCTACATCCAGCCTTGTTCCAAGACAGTGTCAAACACACGGTGTAGGCAGTGCTGGGGACCTTGCTGGTCCTGAGCTGGCTGCTTATTACCTTAATGAAGCAACTCCCAGACAACTACTTCCTGACCCGGCAAGTTGGAGACAAACAGTTTCTACTGGAGCTTGGAAGAGCTAAGACACCAAGAAAGCCACCGGTCATTTTGCAGGGGGTCACAAATGCCTTTTTACCATCAGTGCCCTCTGCCTGCTTCCCACTGCTGTGTTTGCAGTCTCCAGTGAGAGCTCACATGCTCCCAGGTTAATGCCAGTGAAACTGTTTCTAAATATCCTCTCAACGAAAGCACAGAGCACCCTACAACACCCCTGAGGAGCTGTCCCAGTGCCAGAGGAGAAGGCTGGGGGGGTACCACAGAATGCTGAACAGACTGTGAAAGCGCGGTGTACAGTATGAGGGAAAACTGTGAATTAATTCATTAAAGGCAAATAAAAGTTATGAATAGGCAACAATTCCAAGCATTGCTTTTAGAAGGGTCCTCCTAGGATCCCAGTATCCAGAGAGGCAACAAGATCTGATGAGCACAGCATGGGGTGGGAAGCAGGGAACGTCTCCATTCTTATATTGGCCTTGCTGTGTTGGTCTTGGGCAGGTCACTTAGCCTCTCTGTGCCTCAGCTTCCCCATCTGTACACTGGGGATAATAATACCTCCCTACCTCGCAGGGGTGTTGTGAGGATTTATTAGTTAATGTTTGTAAGTAACATTATAGTGATGTACAGTGCTAAGTATTACTAGTACATTGGATTGAGGTCTCGATTATCCCACCTTGTGTTGGTGCTTCCTGTGTCCTGTTTCTTCTTTTTGGAGAGCCGTGCTGTTGAACATGCGCAGGGCAGAATCAACTTCTCATCTGTTTAGAAGACATGTTCTAGCAGTTTGGTCACTCCTAGGAGTTAAGGCCCCTTGGCTCAAGGGTCCTTTTCTGAAATTGCCAGTAATGGAAACAGAAAGTGGCAGAAATGTCTGCAGTGTGACACACACCTGCTCCTCAGTGGCTCACATGGAGCTGCTCCCAGCTGCAGGGTAAATGTGAATGGTCTCAACTCATGGTGGTCAGTTTTAAGTGAGTGCACCCAGAGATACTTTACTTGAAACGTGGAAACTGAAACATAGGAAGAAGAAGGTTGAACACCGAGGCGAGTGCAGCGAGGATACCTGGACATAACCCATGTAGGTGTGCCTGGAGGGGACACCTTGCAAGGACAAACCGCAGTTGTTGTCATTCCACCTCACACACGAAGTACCAGCTCCTTTGAAGTGAGGCCATTCACTCACCATGTGTGAAAACAGGAGGAACCATGAAGCTTGGCAGATGTTTGGCCGAGCAGTAGGAAGGCTGACAGCAAGCGAGAGCTGAGAGCAAAATGGGAGCTGAATAAGGGATGCAAATTACAAGCCAAAACCCAGACTCATGGATAGAATGAGAACTAAGCCAGGAAAAAAAGAAAAAAAAAATGTCTAAAAGCACAGTGGAACTATTTGCAGTTCATAACAAGAGCTAGTTTTAATTGGCAGGATGAACAGCAGGAAGGAGGGCAGTAAGATTAGAGGTGATTTTCCAGCTAAAGAGACCAGAAGAGGGGGAGGCTTCCTTCCTTCAGCACAATCGTTATTTGAAGGGTCAGAAGGAGAACACAAATACATGTTGGCTGCAGCGTTTTTCCAAGTATGTTTTACCCATCACGGCTGGTAAAAGTGGCTCGAACAAGATGGAAATCTTCAGTTAAACTAAAAAGAGGGCATGGGTGGCATTTACTTGAAGGCAAAGCAAACCCAGGAATACAAGATCATTTCCAGTGCTAGGCAGGCTCCTAGCTGTGCATCTCCGAATGGCCCTCACAGCATTTCTCCATCAGTTTCATTTGTATAAACTATCTTTAAAGCACAACTGGCTCCAAAGTAGCTGTACGTTAGCACTGGTTCATGAGAGCTGCTCTCTTGGCATATTTTTTTTTCCTGCTTAATCCCTTGATTGCTTTCATCCCCATTTCTTTTTCTGATAGGCAGCTGGAGAAGGGAAGAGAAGGAGTATATGTTGGACAAGGGGGAAATCCACACAGGATCCCCTGACTTTTCCTCTTTTCTGCTTGTTTGTTCACCTGTGCTTTTGCACCCTGAAGGACCCTGATGTTTCCCTTGAGTCTCTACTGTGAAACTCCACTCTCTGCGCAGCACTTGGGCTCAGGCAGCAGTTGTTTACAGAACAGTGGTAGGCCCAGGTACCACCCAGATGGGATGTTTGGGAGGGTGCAGTGCATTAACAGGCTCACTGAGATTATCCCTGGATTTGCACAACCAATTAGTAGGACTTTGTATCCCTGCAGGTGGCATGAGGTGGTCTCTGGAGATTGTTTTGAGTGGATCTTCTTAAGAGTTACTGGTTCATTCAGCGCTGCAGGCTGCACTAACAAGCTAAATGCCTCAGTGAGGGTGAAGAGAGACAGGATGCTCTCCTGACTGCACCAGTCCTCTCATAGCTACAATTTAAGACAGGGAAATTTGCAGATACTCAGTAAGAACATGAGAAGAAACATGTGGCATGTGTGACTGTGGAGCAGCTAGCAGCCTGGGAGTCGCGTGGTGCAGGGAGGGGAAAGACTCTGACCACCCCAGAGACAGAGGTTCCCTCTGCCAGAGCAGGGCCAGGCAGTGTCAGCCAGGAGGGCTGGGCCTGCGGCCGCCCTTTCTACTAGTGCTAAAGGTGGGGAAGCAGAAACAGAGAGGCTACCAACTGCCCAGGAAATTAGCCTGTTTCCTGAGCTTCACCCACGCGCTTTTGCCTATGGAAAAAAGTCTGTTGCGGTACGCGGGCAGATAAGAGGACAGGATATGAGGAGAGGCAGAAATGAGGCAGAATGGAAAGAAACACAGTACATGTTTTTTTTCCTTAGCACAACTGTACAGGAGCCAGTCACTAGATGAACTCCAAATCTGTTTTTTTTTTCACTTACTAACACAGGAATCCATTTAATAAATGGATCCACACACAGTTAATGGGAAGGCAGTATTTCTGAACTCCTCACATCCTCTTTGGAGTGAAGAGCACATGCCCAGTGCAGCAGGGAGGTCCTTGCCTCGATCACTACCACACATGGGCCAAATGAGTAGCTGCATTTTCCCTCTGTAGCAAAATTATTCATAGTGCTGTGTGGGGAGCAGAGACCAGTGTGTAGCTGTATGTGCTCCTGTATTCAACCATGGAGCACAGAATGAAGCTGCACTATGAGGTTGACCTCATAGACCCTGCCTAGAGCCTGGATCACCAGCTGAGCTTTATAATTAATTGCAGCTCCGCAATAACTTTCACAACTTTCTGTTCCTTCCAGAGGGTTCCCCTTCACTCCGCTTTGCCCTCGGGACAGCGCGAATCTGTGCCAGGCAGCGGCTGCCTTTAGCAAAGAAGCTGGTGAGGAAACAGCCTGTACCGTAGCCAGTTGGATCGGGCAGGGGGATTAGGCAATACTTGGATGAACGTGGTACTGGCCTTGGGGAGACAACACCAGTCCTCGTACAGATGGTACCACCAGGTTGTCACTGACTGTGGGTGCGCAGGCTCTTCCAGAGCCCTGCAAGAACGGCGCTCACAGGAGTCACCTCTCACAGCCTGGAGAGGCAGCGGGAGATGCAATTTTCTCCTAGGAGCGGACTTAACAGAAGTGTTATCATCTTTTGAACGGCACGTGAAAATTCAGTAGCTGAAGTAGAGATGAGGAGCAGTGCAAGCAGACAGGAGGAGCAACAGGGAGTAAGTACATGGCACTAGGTGCTAGCGAGTGGGCTTGGTGCTGAAAATCCACTTCTCTTGGGGTTGGGCTGTGGGGAATTTGCTGTCAACTCCTTCAGCACTCCTGAAAGGCCCCAATTCTGTGTTGGGGTGACTGCCCAGCTCTTAACTATGGACTTAGGCCTGTGTCCCGCTGGAGGGACCTGAACCCTCTCTGAATGGAGGATTAAACTCAGCAATCATTTTAGTCAGCCAAAAATCACTTTTTTTTTTTTTAAACTAGCTTATTTGGATGGCTGGAGAAGCAGCAGAAATCTTGAGCTGGAGTTGCATCGTGGAAAAGTCTTGGAGTTACAGAATAAGTTCAATTTTCATTTCTTTAAAGTCTATTCTTGTTTCTTTAAAGTCTTCCCTGTGGAGCTTCTCTGTTAGAATATCCAGTCACTGATACTTCTCCAGGGTTTTCAAAGAACATATTTCCCCGTGGAAATTTCTTGCATAAATCCCAAAGGCCTATTGAGTTCCAAACTGGACAATTCAATGTAAATAGCTGCAGCACCCTCTTTCCCAGACAGCGCTTAAACTCCACTAAGAGAATACACAGCAAGGTGAGAAGACCAGGATGTGTGCAGCAAATATATTTTAAAAAATCACCAAATACTTTTGTGTTCTCGCCAGCATTGAAATCCCACTGGTTTATACTGGAAGGGCATGTGCCATCTTCAGTGCCGAGTAGCAGGGGAGAAAGAAAAGAGGTGCTGGAGCAGGTGAGGCCCGGCCACTGGTAGCTGAGGTGACTCATTAGAAAGGAGAGCAGAGCAGATGTTTGGTCACTGATTGCTGCTTTAACGAGTTCCCAGTGCTGCCAGCTTCCATGAGGCCATGGAGTGGCACAGAACGTAACTGCCCACAGCTGCTCCCTCTGTAAGGAGAGGGAATTCAAAGGGAATTGAGTGTGAAAACTGGTGTGAATGAAAAGGCTCACAAAAATGGACCAGAGCAGACTCTGCTGTTTAGGTCAGAGAGAAGAAAGGCAGAAGTAGGAGACTGCCAGGAAGAATTAGGAGGAGAAGTCTGGAGAAGATTTTTAATGGGAGCCCCTCTCGGTAGATGAGGTGGGAAAAGGAGTAAGGGAGAAAGTGAGACAGATACCTGGTAGCCTAGGAGTTTGCAGGCTTCACCTTCAGCACCCAGCAGGAGCGAGGGTCCAGCAGGGAGGAGGTATTTTTGGAATAGGAAGCGCAGCAGGGAGTAAAACATGAAAGCAAGAGGAAACAGAGGTATGGAACACGCTGAAAGGATGAAAAGATGGAGCTCGTTGTTACTGTTCCCTTTGAGCCACCCGCTGGCTGCCAAGCAGCACTTGGGCATCCATCGATGGGACCCCCCTGTATGTCCTGGAGACTCATGAGCAAGAGCAGACAGACTGACACCTTCCTGAGGACACGGGAAGGAGACCTGGAGGCTGGCACTGCCGGACCTCTTCCCCTGCCTTTTTCTTTTCCATCCGGCTCCCTTGCCTGGATGTATTTTTAAACACATGGCAGCAGCACTGGGGGGATACACATAACTGACACCAATTGAAAAGCCAGTGATAACTCACCTTCACTATCTATCTGCTTTGGAGACAAAGTTATTTTAGGACCTGAAACAAAGCAACTGAGAAGGGTTTGGTTTTTATGTTTTTTTTTCTCCCCAAGGCTGATAAGAGAGTTTAATTTCCTCGATCAATTTAAGTTCTCAGCCCAACAACGCAGGCTGCGGTGCCAGCTTGCCAGGGAGGGAGCTGGAGCGGGGAGGTTCTGCTGCCCAGAGAGATGTCTCTGTTTCACCTGGGATTCATAGTTGGGTGCATCCTGAGCTTTGGTTCAGTACAAAACAGTGCTGCTGCCCCTGGGATGAAGCATGTGATGCAGGGATTTGAGTAAATTTTAAGTATATATTCAGGCTACTCAGAATGGACAAAGCTCTCCTCTGATCTTGCTTATCAAGGAGAGCTAGGGGATTTATGGTTGGAAACACAGGGATTTGCACTTCCTTTGAGCAACAGTGAGTTATCAGCAGCTGACCTGGTGGCCAGGCCTGTTCCCATTCAGTGCTGGCAACCCCAAACCACACAAGCCTGGAACAGGCTCAGGAGAGAGTCATGGGCTGCAAGGACCATGGCTCCAGCTCACAGGAAAAGGCTGCTTGAGCTGCAGACTTTGCAGCCTTCCTCTGCTTCACGCAGCAGCACTTATTAGGTTACACCAACTCTTTTGGCAGCAGATAAAAACGCAGCTGCTTCTTATTATCTTCTACAAGTGCCTGCTTAGCAAAGTGGCCACGCGTCCATGATATATTCCCTGGCTCCGGGCTGCTCCCCAGCCTGTTCCTGAGGCTGAATTAGCTCGAGCCAACGCCTGCCTAACGCGCTAGCTTATCTGTGGGGCTGGGTGGCCTGCTGGCAGGCTCTGTGTTGACTCAGGGAGGGCACATACGTGTGCTCCCTGAAAGCAGCCTGGCGAGCCAAGGCGCTGACCCGTTCCACAGGGTCCCTTTGATGGCCAGCAAGGTCCATCCAGGCCAGGATGCCCGTGGAAAGCCAGGACCTTGGCATCCTCCAGGCAGAGCAGGTGCAGGAACCGTTTGCGGTCCAGAGAACAGTCCCTTGGACATTGGCACAGCAAGATGGAGGTCCTAAAATAACCTGGCCGGGCACTGGTCCTCACTGGTGTCATCCCACTGGCAGCTTTCTCACAGCTCCCCCAGTGTTCGGTGCTTTGCTGCTGGGACGAGGCTGTCACCCTGACACAGAGGCAGGGCCCTGTTTCTAAAAGCCCTTTAAAACCTCCAAGGACTCCATACATCAACAGGCAAACTGTAAAAAGCTGAGATCTTTTTCTTTAAGTCATCAGGATTTGAGAGGTTTGTTAATGCTTGCATCATGCAGTGCTCTCTGTTGACAACGTCAGCCAAGCCTGGGCCTTCACTTAAGCCTAGGAAAATACTTATCCAATCTTCCCATTATGTGTCTCCAGTCTAGCAAGATGGAAAAGCTGAACAAATGAGAAACCTGCCTCAGACATCACCAAACCAATGTGAAATCTGTCACAGCAGCCCCAAACTAAGGTTTCCCTCCAAACCTGGCAAGCTCAAGCTGCTGCTCAAGGGGCTTCACTAAGGCTGTCAGCCTGAGGATCTGTCTCAGCACCAGCCTGGCAGGGCGGAGGGGCTCGCCAAGCCTAACGTCCAGTGTTATCCCCACAGCCAGAATCAGCAGGAGACACCATCATATCCATTTTTAGAGGAACAAAAGTGTCATTTTACCTTCAGTAACTCCCTTGCTAACTGTGATGGACCAGCAGCCAAGATTTACTCTGCCTTGACCAGCTCTGGAAATGGCTCCGCTCAGAGAGAAGAAGGTGAAGTGCTGTGTGCCCGGCGGTGCAGAGCCCTCCGCTCAGCACCTGGGAAGAGGGACTGCTCTCCCTTAGGAACGCCAGCTACTTATAGCAAACACAGCTTCATTGCACAGTGCAGCTCCTGCCCTTTTAGACCACCCTCTGGCAAGTTGGGCATATACGAGTTCTCCAAAATGTGGAGGGTTAGTAATGGCTGAGGAAAGTGTGTTCATTTAAGAATAGCTCAGTAATCTGCTGCTACTGTGTTACTCATCTTACCCTGCAAGTTCCTGTAAGCTATAGATCTGAATAACCCTGGCTCTCCTGGGTGTCTTGTTTTCTTA
>JAUBOD010000560.1:1753895-1779541 GCA_032353885.1 Nothura maculosa
TTTCTTCCCTTGTTGCAGGTTTCCTCTTTATCCTCACCACATAAACACTTGTAGCTAGAGCTCACGTGAAAACAGTCATTAACACTCAGCAGTTGTGAGCATTTTTAGGATGGATGTGATGGTGCTGTGCAAGTCTGTGCAGTATCCGAGCTCCTTCCGTGCTCTTGCGACCCGGCTCACTGCAGAGCAGAGCCGGGCACCAGCTTCAGGACTTCATAAACTAACGTGACCGCATCAAATGGCCATGGGTTTGTCAGCTTTTTCACGTAGTTCCCCCACTTCTTGGCATCTAGTCTGCTCCGATCAGCCTCTTTCAAACCTGTAGATGGAGCAACTGTAGGAAAAACTGCAGAGCCAGAGAGAGGCTGGAGAGCCAGAGAAAACGGGAGAAAGAGCCAACCCCAAAACACATCAGACGGCTGCAAAATTGCAGCTCGTTGCTTCTTTGTACAATGACCAGTTCTCCATCTGCTGGCTCCAGGTGCCACGGGCTGACAACATGATGGGCTGAGACACCTGCATCTATCTAATAGAGCTGTCTATTGTAATATAATCTGCAATTATAACAGGTAATGACATTCACTCACTGCTCCTTTGAACATTCAAACCCATTTTAGCATTTAGGTTGACACACTGTAACATGATTGCAGTAGAAAAGAATAAAATTCAGAGCAAATTCTGCAGGCGCAAAGTAAATGAGTTTTAGTTATATCTAATAATGTGATTATTGTCTTGTTCTACTTTATTTTTATGCCAACCATCAGCTGATCTTACCTCTTTTCATTGCAAGTTGTTCTTTGTTGAATTAATCAGGATTTAGCAGAAATCAAATCACATGCTAGTTAATAAGATGTCAGATTATGTAGTTTTAAGAGCCAGAAAGCGTGTTGAAATGTATTTGAAAGCCCCACAGAATATACAGACTCCTTTCTGTAAAGTTTGTAGCTAAATATAACAAGATACAAATCCTTCTTTCTTTATGTGATTACCCAGTAAAACTGAAACTTCTTTTACTACGCAAAACTCCTCTGTTCTGCCCAGAACATGTGGTTTTCAAATTGCAAGAAACAATTGAGAGAAAAATTCTCACGGATGTAGAAAGAAATCAACTAGTTTCCCCTGAAATGTGAGATGTGGCCTGAAAACGAGGTGGAATTTCAGGTTCTGGTTCTAGTTTCCCCTTGACATAAAGCTGTAGTTCAGTTTGGACCCAACAAGCAAAAGAGCCACCGTTCTCCTTATTTCTTAGACATGCAGCTGTTTTCCCAAAGAAGTTGTTTCCCAGAAGGCAAACTCACAGGAAAGCCAGTTTCTACAGTATCCAATACAGTTCTGATATATTCCCCATAAATTCTGAGAGAAATTTATCTAAGTAACACGTAACTTTGCTCATCCTGCAGATGTGTACTGCAGAATTTGTAGTGCCCAAGCTTTTCATACACACCAACCGAACTAAAAAGCTCAAGTTTCTCAGCCTAGAACTTGTGGTTCTAGTTCTGGTTCTAGCTGGTGGGTTTACTCTGCGCCTCTTCTAACCGCAGCAGCTTCCACTTGGGATCTCCCCGTCTGTCAGAAATGGTCCAGGTCCCCCTGGCTGGAAACCTCACGTTTTACCTTTCCCAGCTGCTGCAGGGCTTTGGGAAACCACAGTTTCCTGCAGAGGCTGCAGCAGTTTTACCTGCCATGGTGCATCTAGATTTTTGCTGCTGATGCGGTCAGCTTGAGCATCCCTGTAAGCTCACGGTTTTGACAGGAGAGCAGCTCCAGCTGGGAAATGTGGCTCTTTTAGAAGAGAATCCCCTTCTGCCAAACACCACCAAATAAAGTAGAAATGAGATATTTAGTTTGAGGAGCTCAGGATCCGGGGGGAGGGAGACAGTTTAAGACAATCCATTAAATTATTTTTGTAAGTCCATATTTGTAAAAACAAAAGTGAAAAATGCAATTCATTTTGCATGCTATCATTTTTCATTAAATTTGTCTTCCATTTTCCTCCCAATCTATTCCCAAAGGCCTCTCTTGACCAGCTTGAACTGAGTATATGACTAATGATACTCTTATCAGAGAGAAACGTCCCTTCTCGCAGGGGACTTGCGAGTTCCACTCGTGCAGCTCCAGGCGTTAAAGAGCACAAAGCTCCATGATGTGGCAGCCAGAGGAGAAAACCACAACCTGGGAATCAAAGGCAGACTCAGGAATCAAAGTCTCCTTGCTCCGACTCTCACACTAACTGCAGACATGAAAAGCTGCTTGGAAAGCTCCTTGCTCAAGCAGCAACATTTCTCTGAACGAATGAAGGGGCAAGGGATAAAGAGAGAGCATCAACAGTGAAACGGGGCAACATCAGCCAAGCAACATCAGCCCAACGTCATGGGGCACAAAGGGGGTTACTTCATCAGCCCCAGCTCCACGCATTCAGATTCACTTTCTGGTTGGGAGGCTAAATAAAGAGCAGGGAAACCTTAAGCTAAAGAAGAGAAATATTAACTTTAGGAAGAAATATTTAGACTCAAGTAACCTGTTTAGAGGAAAGGCAGAAGTGGATTAGCAGGCAGCTACTGGGCGTGAGGAGTCACACATACAGACAAAGCTGCCCGGGTTTTAGCAGAGATATCCAAAACCCTATAGAGGATCTAGAGCTGAAACAGCCCATCAGAAAGGTATATTTGGTGGGGCACTGGGTAAACCAATAAGCTCCCAATAACAATTATCTGAAGCACAAAACAAAGTACTCGAGACCTAAAGCCAATTGCTTTTATAACAGTTTTATTCAAGTCTGTGTGCTCTAGTGTTGAGACAAGGCCTAGATCAGCATTACACTGTAATACAATAATTTTAGCCATTGAACCAAGCCTGCTTGGCATCCTTGGTTTACAATTTACAGTACATCCAAAAAAAAAAAAAGCAAAGAGAAAAAACCCCAACACGCCAACAACTTTCATTAGCTCTTTGCTTCACTTAAATATTGTTCTATAACATAAAATAATTTAATACAAAAAAAGAACTGTAATCCAAATACACATAATACATTGACACAGAACAGAGGAAAGATACAGTAGATTATGCACAAGAGTATTCAGTTGATGTGTTACCTACAGTGAAACAAACTGGACATTAATATAATTTAACTATTTAAGCCCAGGAGGGTCAGAGGCAACAGCCGGGTCACAAATAAAGCTTTTTTTTTAAAAAATAATGCAATCTTATTTTCCTCTAAGCTTACTGCTGAACAGAAGTTAAAGGAAGGCTCCAATAAATCACTTCATTTGACAACATTTCATCACACAAACAAGATAACCTTGGTGGCTTCAGTTAATTGACTCAACTCGGGGGTACCTTACCTTTGGCCAAGGTAACTGCTTCGGTGCAGGGGCTCGGGGCAAAACCAAAGCACCGTCCAGGTGCTACTCCCATAGCAAGAGACTTTTGAACACTGTTAACAGCAGAGGAGACGGAGAGGCCTCCAAAGCACAGACTGAAATACATAACAAGTCATCAGATGAATCCCAGTCCTGCAGCGTTTGGAGATCCTTACAAAGTACCTAACATCCTCCACAGATTTTTTTTTTTTTCAACAGGAGCAGGAACTATCCCATATCTCAAAAAATGGACATGGGGCCATGATTTAAAACTAATCTACTCGCCCAGTTTTCAGATTTGTAACTTTGTACCAACAAAAGTCAAGTCACTGATTTTTTTTTTTTTTTTGCAACTGGCTTTAAGTAGAAGCAGGAGCAGATCCACAATTAATAAGGCAAAAGAAAGAAACACTTTTA
This sequence comes from Nothura maculosa, assembly GCA_032353885.1. Taxonomy (NCBI): domain Eukaryota; kingdom Metazoa; phylum Chordata; class Aves; order Tinamiformes; family Tinamidae; genus Nothura; species Nothura maculosa. The sequence goes on from JAUBOD010000560.1 coordinate 1,757,672, forward strand.
TAAAAAAGAGGGAGGAAATACATTCTCTGGCTGAGAAACTTTTGGACTTTCAAAGCCACAGAAGAGATGTAGTTAAAAGCACTGGTAATGTCCCTGATTGTGCACCCCGGTGCCCTCTCCGCTCTAAGATGGCGCCTCACCCTCTCCGCTCTAAGATGGCGCCTCATGGCTCGGGTCAGACCAGCTCTCAGGGTGTTTCCATCTTGTGCTGATGGCAGCTGAGGCCGGGGGGCCGCTCACCCAGCACGGCCGCTCGGAGCCAGGGCCCTTCAGCAGCGACGGGCGCCGAGGGCGGCCTGGCTCCGTGGGGCCCTGCGCCAGCCCTGAGGGCTGCGGCCTGGGCTGAGCTCGGCTGAACCGGCACCTCCGCCTACTCACAGCCCACGTGCTCCTCGTAATGCCCCTCGTAATGCTGGTGCCGCAGCAGCTGTTGTGTCAGAGAAAAATGAGGAAAACGCCTCTCTCTATCTCTCTCCTTCCCTCTCTCCCAAAGCTTTCCTTATTTGTGGTAAGAAGCAGCAGTGGAGCGGGGGGAAAGGCGGCGAGGATGAGGCCAGTGTTTGCCCAGGCTGGTGGAGCAGCGGTCACCTCCGGCAAAGCAGCCGGAGCCTGGTCCTTCCTTGCTGATCCAAAGGGCAGAAATCCTGCCGTTGGGATCAAGGAAGCGGGGCTGACTCGGGCTCGGACAAGGCCCACACATACATTCCACTGAGCTCAGCAAGGTTTACGTGTGTGGTGAAGAGCTCTTCCAAAGCGAGCGTCTTCCCTCGAGACTACAAAAACAGCACTAAAATCTAAGAAATGGTCCCCTAAATATGAATATTTACTACAAGGTGTTCCTGGCTTTTTTTTTTTTTGCCTCCTTTCTCCTTTAAATCAAAACAGCCCGATCTGAGAGGTAATGGTGCCTATTAAAGTGAATCTACGCGCTCCCCTTAGAGCTCACTTATGCCCCAAAGAGACCCACGCTGCAGAAGGCCTTTCACTCTCTGCCGTGAGCCTAGCCAAGCTCCATGATTCAGCTGACAAGCCCTGGAATGATGATTTTTATTTGGCCCTCTGCTTTGTTCTTTAATGCCTAGGATTTCTAGATGTGAGAGTCATCATGTCTAGATAACCTTGAAAACAGAGCAACGGCAAAACTGATGCACTAACATCTGCTTGAACTGCGGCCTGAAGAGGCAGCTAAACGATACTGGCCTATTCTGCCCATCTTGGCATCTGAAGTGCTGCTCATTACTGAAGCAAGACAGAAGAAAATTCTGCTCTGATGATCTGGCCAATTAACCATGGGCAACAACTCATTGTACGACACAGAGATGGGCCCTGGGAGGAAACACCACATCGCCCTGCCCCTAGGTCGAGAAGTGGCCACAGCCACAGATTCCAGAAGAAATCAGGGAAGCAGCTCAGTTCTCCTCAATGAAGTCCAGTGTGCCTTGGAGCTTCTCCCATCCGTGATGAGAGGCTGGGCCTGCTTTGAAACCACCAAGAAGTCATCTAACACAAGGGTTCCCAGGGATCTTAAGCAGTCATATTTCGAAATCTGCTGCTAGCAGCACTGCTGTCAGTGACATCTGCAGTGTCCCTGCCCCACTGCAACCTCCATGCTGGAGACAGGAAGGGGAAACGCCAGGACGTGGCTAGAACAACGCTGCTCCTCTCAGGCTTTTACCCAACCCTGGCTCTGCAGCAAATGCTCGACGGGAACAGGCAACGTAGGACAGGGAGCGGGTGCCCGTGTCCCCCGGCCTCCAAAGATAAAACACGTTATCCTGGAGTTACCATGGGGCCATGGCCAGGGAGTTTTGTGCATCATGTGGGTTCTCACTAAATACTCTGGAAGATAAAATCCCAGATGGGATCCAATGGACAAGATCCCAGAAGAAAACGTTTCCAAATAAGCTGTTCAAGAAGAACAGAGGGGAATTTTCATCCAATGTGATTATTTTTTAAATTAATTCAAAGTAAAAGCAACTTTGATATTCTGCCGGCAAGTTTGTTTTAAGCCCCCATTTGCCATCTGTGCATCCATCTGACCTACCAGCTACACAACTAACAGTAGCCCACTTCAAGCCAGCCTTATAAATCCGGTACATTATACACTAAAAATACATTATGGTTTCTTAGTATTTGCTACATTGGGCTATTTGCACATTATTAGCATTCAGATACGATGATGACTGCATTAGGATCAGATATATTAAGAAATGAGTACTGCAAATGTGGGAAAACACTCAGGGCTGTCTGTAAGGTTCAATTAAGAATTCATAAGACTGTTTAAAAACGCCTGTGTTTACAGATCTTTATCATTAAAAGCAATAATGACCAACATGAAATTACCATAGCTCCATAGTTCAGAAACTGTCAGGAAATATGCGCTGCCTTGTCATTTACCACAGCAAATATAATATTTTAAATACATATATATTTTTTTCTCAAGTGGATTGCTGTTTTTATTTTCCATCAGCGATTTGAATGCCAAAGAGCCAGATACAAGTATTTACCTCTGTCCTCCCATCATGCCAACCTAAGTTGAGTATCTAATGCAATTCTTAAACTTTCTTCCCACTCTAGCTCTACAAATGAGGTAGCTCAGGGTAAAACCAAGCCAATCAGGCAGGAACAAAGTCACGGCACATCCCTCAAATCCTCTCCATTACCCAAAGCCTCCCTGTGTGACGTGAAGAGGCGACGCCGTTCCCAGGCGGCCGGAATCCTCCAACTTCGCTTGCAGCACTAAAAATGAGTTTCACTCTTGTATTTTTTCCCCCTCCCTGACAACCTCTGCTTCTGCTTCCCCAAGTTGTCGTGTCTTACGTTCCTGGAAACACTTTAGATCCAAATCCACCTAAAACATGCACACAATCCACCAGTTTCCCGTCTTAGGCCTCAAAATACTATGATAAGAATAAGTAACTAATAAAGATGGGGTAGAGCCAGCCAGGAAAGCCATTTGTTTTGAAGTCTAATCAAGAACGAAGGAGAGGCACTAACAGCAGACCTGGACCACAGAGGGGTCTGCTCTTCAGTGAATGGGAAATAGCAGATGTTTGAGCTGCTGATAGTTGGACTGATGTGCAATGAACAACACTCAAGCTACAACCTAGGATCTCTTCCAAACTAAAACAACCCACAGCCTTGTCTGGGAAGCATGTGCAAGAGAAGGCACCGAGGAATAGGGGATGAACCTACTGTTGTACTTCACAGCTTGAAGGAGAAGGAAAAGACCACCACAAAACTTGCACTGTGAAGGAAAATGATGTTCCTCACCAGAACCTTCCTACTCACGTATGGAATGGGATGAAATGTGTTTCTCTGTATAGAACAGCACTGAAGTGCTGAAGATTTCACAGAGCAAAGAAATAAAACCAGAGAACAAAACACCTTGTTGGATGGGATACTGTAAGAAACATCCTGGTAGCTGCATCAGGCCCAATCCCCAGTCACCTGTTGTGATTTTAGGTAGCAAATTATCTTAAAAACCAAGTACTGGAATGACTATTTTTGAAATATGAAAAGAAAGCATTTCAGAACATTTCAGAACCAAGGCACTGCAGAAGCTGTGCTCATCTCTACTGTCCAGCTGAGCTGCTGCAGGGCTGGACAGGGCAGGAAACAGAAGCAAATGCCCATGGTGGCTGCAGCCCATGATGTTCCAGCCCTACCGTGCTCCGCAGGCCTTGCTCTCCACGTGGCCTTGCCAAGCTTGGGGAAAGCAGGGCTGGGGAAACGAGCTGAAGTTCCTTCTAAAAGAGTTAAAGTCTTTTGTTTATTAATCCCCAAAAGGAAAACCCACAAAAACAGGGAAAAAGGAAAAAAACAAAACAAAACAAACAAACCCACACGCAAAAACCCCAAGTCACCAAAACCCATCCAGAGGATATGGAAATAAAAACAGTTTTAAAAATGGTTACAAATCCTTTTTGAACAGCAAGATAAATACCACTGGCCATAGTGCCTACTATACTTCAATCTACTCCTGACCATCTCACCCATCATATGTTAGACTTACACCAGCATACTTAGCAGAATAAAGCAGGAAGGCATCTTTCTTAAAGACACCGTTGCTATATCATCAAGGCTTGTAAAGTCTGAAAATTCTTCTCTGTGATGCAGGAGTATATTTTGGTTCTCTTGTGCACACCTTCTGTGCAAATGTGTATGTGTCTGAACACAGGTCTATTCCCCTTGTTATTGTCCAATGTCCTGTTTTAACCAAGTTGCTGTCTTAAATGAGTTGTAATAGTAGAAGGAAAACAATTGTCCTAGAGGAAAAGGTCTAGGCCCCAATCTGCATTTACAAATGTTGGGTTCCTTGTTCCATGCTGAAAAAAGCAAAGCTGAAAGGAGGATCCTTATTCTTTGTGCAAGACAAACCTCCCTATTCTCCACAGAGTTGGTCCTAGTTCTTAAGACTATTTTTAAACTGCATGGAAAAGGGCAGAAAAGTGATGAATACCCTTTTGAAGAAGGGTTCCAAAACCACCCAAACAAGCAAAAATCCTAATATTGCCTAAAACCACTTATAAAAGTAACAGGCGATGATTGAATTTTGGGATACAATATTCCATTTGTTTCCATATATCCAATGGGACTCCAGCTCCCACATTAATCCCACAGGGATCAACTAGGCTTCAAATAAAAATCAAAATTAAAAAAAAAAAATCAACATTCAAGGAAGAAAGCTGATCCAAAGGAGGAGGTTTCCTATCATCTTCCATTTAATGAAACATTCCAGACAGCAAAGACCTTTCTACACTTGATTATTGCCTCACCTCCAGCAGCACGAGGTATTCAGGTTCATGACAAGTGAAGTCCATCTCTGGGCAGTACTGTCCATATAAACTCTTAAGACAACGACATGCTATGGAGAGGAAAGCAACTACCCCATTGCCTAGGGGTACAGAAAAACACTTCATCATGAAAGCATGCTACACCAGAACAGGTCTTGCTGAGCCAATGACAAAATCGTTACTTGGAAAATACTCACTTGGTTAGAAACCCGCTACAAAAAGATTTTCACTGAGGTTCCCTGCCCCATACTGAGGACAACTCACTGAAATAATAATTGGAGAGCAAAAAATAATACAAAAAGTTACGTTAGCACTTCTAAGAAGGAGCTAAAGGAATTCAAACCTACTGGATGGCAAAGCAGAGCCCCGTGAAGCTCTTGAGAAGCAGTGCTAGGAGGACAAGGCCAGAGCCATCACCACCTGGGTTGGGACATCAACGCTTTCTCTCTCTACCTGTTCCACACAACTGCGTGAAACCAGTAGAACTGCATCCAAAGTTTATCATTTTTTAGTATTGGTGGCTATGATTGTGCTTTCCCTTCAATTTTACAGCAGAAAACAGACATAAGAATAGCATATTTTTAAGGGCTGGCAAACTTTTTCTGTTTCCTAAATTAATACATTAACGCCACAAATTACTGAATGTAAGTTTTTCCAGACCAGAAATTTTTCTCAGCAACTATCTTGTTTGCTGCTGTTATTATTGGTAATAAAAAATATCCTCTTGCTTTGTGAGTCTTGTATTTCACATATTTCACTCCATTTTTTTGCCATTTTATCTTTGACTGGTCAGTGCTTTCATGTTCTTGTGCTATCTTTTTCTCATTTTCTTGGCATAAAACCATGTGCACCTTATTCAGATACTGAAGAACCAGTACATTTATTATAATATTTTTATAGCAAGATTTTCACCATCTCTCGCAAGATTTTCACCATCTCTCTCAAGAGCACACTGCTATGGAGGATATCAACCAACTTTATCCTAAGATGCTTCTCCAGAACCAGGAGGAGAAGGGGGTTTGGGAGCTTTTCTGACTGGCTTCTATCTTCTCGGGAATCTAGTGCACTACAGCGAAGCACTTCTTTCGAGATTTGGAGCACCAGCAGTCCTGCAACAGGGAAAAAACACATCAGGGCAGGAGAGAAATCAAGCCAGGATGGGGGTAGATGGACACAGGGAAAAGTCCCGGCCTAGCTTCCACATGCACACGGCCTCTGGCCCTGGGGACAGCGCCAGGAGAGGTCTCCGAGGCCCTGGCACCCCTCTCCCTGCCCGAGGCTCCCAGGCTGCCTCATCCTCTCTCACGGGCTGCATCCCAAGATCCAAGTGCTTGGATCCCATGGCCAAGCAGTGCTTAAGAAACCCCCTGGGGCTCCCGCTTGGTTTGTCCAACAGCTGAGGGAAAGGGAGCATCCTGGTAGGAGCCTGTGCTGGCCCTGGGACTGTCTCATCCATCCCACACGGCTTCTTTTTGGCCATTTGTGGTTGGCGAGCGATGCCCTTCAGAGCAAAACCCTCCTAACAGGATAGCAGCACACCACGAGCACCAGCTCATTATCTCAAAGGCAGACAGAGGAAAGGGATTTCCTCTCAGCTTTTCAACTTCCGAAGCAAAAAGGTGACATAACAGGGTTGCACAGATGTTTTGCTTACTGGGAAATGGATAAAAAAATCCAGTTCTTTTGGCTCAAGCAGCTGGCCCTCGGTAGGAAGGGCTCATGGGCTGAGCAAAACCAGGGCAGCCTGGGAGGTGGGTGATCTCCCTCTCCAAACAAGCAGGAGGACTTTAAACACTGCTGTCTCAACAGAGCTATGGCAGGTGATGCCTTTGCAGAGCAGATGTTGCTTTCTATGACTTTTGCAATGACATTTTTTTGGTTTTAAATTGGAGTGTGTGACATTTCGGAACAGCTAATCCAGTGTTTCAGATTTTTTAAAGGATAAAGGCAACTGCAAACTAGACAGTTTTCATCTCCACACAGTCCCTGGGACACACCCTCTGGCTGGGCTTTCCTCGGGTCGGTTTCTACAGCACAATTCAAATTAACCATCTGCTTGGGATTTTTTTTTTTCCTCCTCTTTTTAAGTCTCTGGATCACAAACAAACCGGGGTTACAGAAATAGAATGCAAAAGGATGAATGTGTAAGAAATTAATAATGCTAAAAGCCTACTTTTAACAAAATAAACGGCAGACACAGCAGATTTCATTTTCAAGTAAGTATTTTACCCCCGGAATTCCACCAGGATCTCTCGTCTCCACAGAGTCTATCCAGCAGCAGCTGCTAGTGGAGCATCATTAGAGCCAGCTCTGGAGCACACGGCGGGGTAGGCAGCAACAAACAGCTCTGCCATTAACCATCCTTCACAGAACGTGAGGGGTGAGAAGCACGTGCCCTTTCTGCACCATAACGTACGGTATTTGCCCCAAAAAGGGGTGTACTTGGCTAATGGCAACATGCTGGTTTTAGCCCTCAAACCCCAAATTCGACCCTAGCACCCACATGCTGCCTTCTAGGTTAGAAACATCTGCTCACTCGTGTGTCCTGGCTGTGCCGTGCAAGGAAGCAGCCTACCCTCAAACACTAACGTAAAGGCCACGTCCCTTACTCAGAGTGCCTGGGAAAAGGGTGAAGCTCCTCAAGCCCATCAGATACTGCTGTGCAGGCACCAACACTCACAGGGTCTGCACAGAAACCTGTGCGCTGCAGCACCCCGGAGCTGGGGGACTTTCAACCTTCAGGACAGGGGCCTGTTTCTGCTCCAGACTTGGGGGATTTCACGGTTTTTAAACAAGAATAATGCATGTTCTGCATGTCTATAGTGCCTTCCACGCAAAGATCTCCAAGGACTTTATACACACCACAAATGTCCTAAACCACCCCCCTGTGAGGTAGGTATTATCCCTATTATTTACAGATGGGGAAATTCAGGCACAGAGGTTACATTATTTGCCCAAGGTCACACAGTGAGTCAGTGGCAAATCTGAACAGAATCCAGTTGTTTTGATCCCTATTTGCACAATCCAACTACCAAACGACACGGTCTCCATCTAAAAAATCAGTGTGCATTAGAAGAGTCTTGCATTTCAAGACCCAAGGTGATTCATAACAAAAACCATGAGAAGAGAGGTTAAACAAGAGAGAAAACATGAGGAAAAAAAAAATCAAAAAATGTGAAAAAAAGGGGACACATAAGGACTTGCTTCTGCAAGTCACCACAGCTTTAAAGGAAGAATGCCAGTCAGTTCCCTTCCCAGAGCTGAAGCAGCTTGACCACGAGCCTGGGACATAGGAAAAGGTGGTGGTTGGTGGATCCAAAGCCCCAAACCAAAAAGCTAGTTCAAGAGCCACACCAACCCCCTTCATCACTTTGAAAGCATAGGGTCATAGAAAAATAGGGCTGAGAGGGACCTCAAGAGGTCATGGAAGTCCATCCACCCTGCCTCAGGGCAGACTCACGGACACCTATTCCTTCCTGACACTTGAATTTGTTCTCCAGGTTCTCCATGGACAGAGACTCTGCACCCTCCCTCGGCAACCTGCACCTAGCACATGAGCAATGAGGGCAGGGGGTGGAACGAAGCTGCTGCTCCTTCACTGGGGGCACCGCGATTCCCAGGCCTAGCTCATGATCTGAATGCATCTCAGAGAGGTTAATTGCCAAATATTTATTTGTTTACATGCTGGAAGCCTTGGGAAAACACTGACCGCTAGTGTCTGCTGTAGAGTAATACTTGAGTTTGGGAAATATTGATTAATACCAGGACAGTTACCAATATACTGCAAGAGCCAAATCCTACAAGTAACCAGACTTTGATATGGTAATTTTGGGTTACTGCAGCTTGAACCTGCAGTTAAGGACAGGGAAGACTACAGAAAAACCCCACAGCAAAAGTCAGCAGCTTTGAGTTGCCAAGTTACTTCCAGCTGCAGACCAAGAAAATCAAGCAGTCGGAAAACACATCTTCAGCAGAGGCAGCACCATGATATGATCTCTGTAGCATCCCTCCATTTCCTCTGTCTTCAAAGTGCATTCTCAGTGCAAGAAGTAGGATTGAATTTAAAGGGGCTTCCTGTCCCCAGCGGATTTCATACTAAGACCAGAACTCCTGCTTGAGCTCATAGGCTGCAGCTTTGTGTGTGTTAAGTTCACTTCTGCACAGCGGAACGGTGCTGTCCTGGCTCTGCCCCTCAGCATCTATGTCCAACAGCGTCCGCTCCTCTACAGGAAGACCCACCTGGAAAGGAAGCAGCGCGGGAAGTCCGGCTCTCTCTTCCACAGTGCTGCTGCTACTAGCAAAACAAGAGTCCAGATTGCTGGGAGTGTCCGTGCTCGAGCTGTTGGCAGAGGATTCCCCCTTGGCATTGCTGGGGGACACGAACCACCAGGGGTCCAGGCGCTGCCGGCTGGCCGCCGGCCGCGGGCGCGGCAGGAATTCCAGCGTCTTGGGCCGCTCCAGGGCAGGGTCCTGCTGCGCGTTCCAGCGTCTCGGCGTCGGAGGGAAAACCAGGTTGGGGTCTGGCAGGCGAGGGACCTCATTCGGATCTCGGCTTGGACTAGGTGTTTTTAAGACACCTGTCCGCCGCACAGAACATGAAAGAGGAGGAAAGCACGTTAGATATCACTGCTAAACAGTTCAACATGTTTCAACAGATCTTAGCTTATTTGCACACTCTGAAGACATTTTCAAGGCAGAAAGCCTCTTTTCAGAATCCACAACCTTTGCATCGTTACCAGCAACCTTCAACCAGTTTCAAGTGATTCTTTTCCAGTTTTGTTCCTCTCCTGTTCTGAACACGTTACTGAGCAACACCCGTTTCACTTGGCAGAGCATTCTGTGCATTGTCTCAATTGCTTTCCTCACGCTCTGACTAAAGTGTCTCCGTGGACAATTCTGTGCAGTTCTTCCTTTTCTTCTCAGAAACACAACATAGCTTTGAAGTATTCATGGAGACTACTTTAATGAGAGCTCCCAGCTCTAAATTCTCCTACAGATTCATTCAGCAGATACATTTACCTTCTGTTCCGCCCCTGGAAAAAAGTCTACTTCAGTCAGATTTTAGTTTTGTATCTTAGTTCTCTTTTTTCCTGAGTTTTTACTAGAGTGGAAAAACGGGAAAGTATTTAAGTTATCAAACCTCAAAACCTCTTAAAAACTGTAGTGGTAAAAACACACTATCCTGGAAGATGCCTCCTGCTTGCAAATAACTAGAGTTAACAGCCCCAAACTAGTTGAGACATCCAGACTTAACTGCTTCAAGTTTCTGTAACAGAAAATTATTTTACCAATTCATTCCTTATGAAAAGGTCAAGGAAGAGGCTGAGAACCTACCTGCTCCGAGCGCTCCAGTTAAGCAGCTACTGGAAGGGCACCCGCTGGTTGGGCATCCATTGACAAGGAGTCCGGTCCCTTTGATGGCCCCGTCCGAAGGCGTGCGCCTGTGCCCACCTTGCTGCGGGTGGGAAGAGACCGTCACATGCGTGGGAGTCAGGGACTGGTTGGGGTCTTGTTTGAACCTCTCGATCTGCACGTTGACCAGTGGGTTGTTAATGGCTGGCAAGGGAGCCTTGACCGTCACGGGGCTGACAGGCATTTCATACACCACAATCTCATCACTGTCCGAGCGCAGCAGGGAGCGGGTGGAATTACATTCAGAAATGGAAGACAGGGAAAGAAGGGTCAGGGATGTGGATGGCTCGCCCAGAAACAACGTGGGCTCCTCTTTCTTGAAGATCTTGCGGGAAGGTGGGCTCGTGCTCCTACGCGGACGTCCAGCTCGCTGGAAGATGCTGTCCCGCTTCTTCTTCTCCTCCTTGGGTGGCTCTGGCTCCTCCTCAATCAACAGCTGACACTTCCCTGCTTCTAGCAGGTCAAAGCCCAGGCCTGCGGCAGCCAGCACCGCCCCACAGCCCAGCAGAGCAACCTCACACCGTTTGTGGTGGGAGCCGCTGCGTTTGAGGCTGTTGGTGGGGGTCAGCTGTGGGGTGCTGGTGGCAGAGTTCACAGGAGTGGACTCCTCATTGGCATCGCTAGAAGGCCCATCCCAGTCTTCATTCTTCTGAAATGGGATGCAGAGGTATGACTGGTTGGGGCCAGGTGAAGGGTGCACTTTGCCCTCTCCATTAAAACATTCACTGTCTTCATCGTCTGGAAAGAAAACGAAGGAACACTTTGCCTGGATGTAATATTTTCACAGAAAATTTTTATGATACCTTAAAAAAATACGAAGATTAAGCTTCTCTTGAAAACGATTCAACTGCCATTCACCAATTGCCAAACACTAGTTAGCTATTCTGTCCAAAGCAGATAGGTTAAGACAAGTAGCTGGGCACATTATCAGAATTAGACTTTATGAACAACAGACTGAGATGTTTGGAATCAATTTGTGCAATCTACTTATGTTACTTCCAGAGTAAGCTTCATATATTCAGGAATGAGGAGTGAAAATACAGGAAAATGAGGACTTCTCCAGGCAAGTGAAGGTGTAACTGGTCCCCATGCTGAACATTTGAGATGTAGCATGGAGCTGGGCAGAATCTGAGAGAAGCTTGTTAGCTTGACAAATAATGGCAGCAAGAATAAAGAGATAAACCCAAAGAAAATCCAAAAGCAGACATGAGAAAATAGCTACTCTGCAAAGAATAAAACAAAGATGAGATGCAACCAAAATAAAACTATTGCTGTAAGGTACCAGGTGAAGGTCAGGAAACAAGAAGTTCATTCAAACGTGAATGGAAGTGAGGATGAGGATATGAAGTCCAGGGAATTTCTTTACCCATCTCTGCTAAGCTGGTAAATCCTGGGAAAGCAGGCACAGTTCTCTGGATCTTCCCTAGGTTTGGAGCACTGGATGACCACTGTTTGCATCCTTCTACCAGAGCTTTCAGACTGAAACAGAAAGATAAGAAAAATAATGTACAGTGCTGACAACAAACACGCCTTCCAACCATCTATATTCTCTATTGGTCTGTTTAGGATAGCCACATATCCATCTTCACTCATACCAGATTAAAGCCTTGATGTAGCAAGACATTTTACATCTTTACAGCATATTAAAATATAATCTCCTCCTTCTCCCAAAGGATCTCAGCAATGCCTTCTACGAATGCAAAATGATTTCTTCCTCATGATTCTTATTTATCTCCAGAACCACTTTGCATTTCTATGGTGGCTTCTATCCCTGCATTTCAAAGGTTTATGATGTTAGTCTCCTCACCTGGGTATGCAGTTTAGCTCTGTTCTTGAGCTGCCAGCATGCCCAGCATGTGACCAAAGAACTGTGCTGCTGTGGCAAGGTCACAGGATCTGAACTTGGTTCAGCAGATGTTCAGCTGGTTGATGACTAAGCTTTAGACATCACCTTTCAGATGCTCTTGCTATTCCTACCATTCAAGGACAGTTTCTGATACTCTAAAAGCATCCTGTACGTTTCTGCCTTGAAAGTTCAGCATTTTCTCCTCTTGAACCACTCTGGCATGTGCAGGACGCTGCTGTGAACCTGAATCCTGCCAGCACAATGCTGGATCTTCCTTGTCAACAGAGTGCTAGGCAATCTCACAACAGAAGCACAATTCAACACACAAGTCTCTGTCCCGATTCATTCACTCCCAAGTACCCTCAGGTGTGTGATGAAGCCTGTCAGACTATGTAACTCGTATCTAACTTAGTCAAACGTAAGGCTTACATAGTTGGGATAAATACCACAGAAGGGAGCAGCACATTAAGGGTGACCTATGGCTTCTCAGCATAACCTTCCCTTGAGAGAAAAGGAAACTGAACAGAAACTAAAATAAAATAAAACAATAAAGATAACAAAAAAAATGCCTTGAATGTCTCCTGTTACTGAAAAAGCATCACTAGCTCTCAATAGAAAGTCAGAAAGTTACCAGAATAATTTAAAAGCTTTTTAGAACTGCCTTAAAATCTTCACCCCTCCTTTTTTAATTTTTGCCCGCACGGTCTCTCTCCCTGTCTGGCCCCTCCAGGCAGGGTTCAGGGGGTGCCCGGGAGGCTGGGGGTGCTGCACATGCCCCTGCCCGACAGCAGGGCGCGCGTGGGAGCAACGCAGCTCATCCCAGAGGAGCCGGGACCTGTTCCCTGCCAGCTCCTCCCGGAAGGGCTGCGGAAGGGGCAGCAGCAAAGCGGCCTCTGTGAGCCCCCAAAGGGCCACTCAGGCACCTGGGGGGTTCTGGCCTGTCATCTATTGAGGTGAAGCCCTGCGAGGGATGGTTCTCCATTTGCTGCACTACACTTGACTTGTCTGTTACATCCTTTTTCTCAGGAGGTCAAAACTGACTCTATTTTAGGAGTGCTAATACAGCAAGATTTATTTCCTCTGGAAATAGTGAAAGACTCCTAACTAACATCAGCTGAAAGACAACATGGCCAATGTCTTCTTAACACTCCTCTTTTAACACCAAGTTAAGGCACTAATATGACACTGCAATGAATAAGAAGTGCCTGTTCCCAGGCTTAGCCCTATTTAGCTCACAGGATCTGAAGAGATAACAACTAAAGGGCTGTGGCTACCACAAATCCAGTGTCACCTTCAGCGAAACCAGTAACACCACCAGCGTGAAAACCCCTTAAGCAGAAACAGAAAAGCACTTGTGCCCCTCACTGCAACAGGCTTTGAGCTCAGCATTGCAGAGCTCAAATTAAAAAAAGATAAACACAATAAAGACTTCATCATATATAAGGATATATGACATACATATATGGAACAAACTGCCATAGCACCAAAGCTTCAGCAGTTTTAGCAGGCAAATATATTGGCCCATTCTGCTATGCATAATGATCTATAATAGGCTGTGTGTATTACCTGTGCACAAAGATAGATATAGAGGGCTGGGTGACTGGCTTTCATGCCTGACTTTACTTAGTTTTACTTATAGGTCAGTTGACTCATGGAAGAGAATTTCACTGCAATTCCCACCATGAAATCCTTGCATAAATTTGGAACCCTCTCCTGTGGAGAACACATGGAAAGCGATGAAAGAGAGCGAGATTTTCAAGTTGCCTTGGCCACGGTTGTGTGAGCAGCCAGAATAGCAGGAAAGCTGCTACCAGAACAATGTCATGGCAAAAGCTGAAAACAGATTTTTCCATCCTAAGTGTAGCTTTTCAATTAACTCTCTTTTTTTTTTCATCTTGCTGCCCTCCATAATAATAAAAATAAATGAATAAAAAAATAAATAAAATCATAATCAAGCACTACTGCCCAAGTCCCTGATGTTTACTGCAGTACAACCTTACTCCCTTCACACCTCCTGCAGTTTAGGAGGATCTCAATGAGCAGCAGCAGTTCATGACATGTTAATTAAACTGCCCTCTCAACACCACCATCATGTTTCAGATGCTCTGCAAAATGTCATGGCCTTACTGGGTCTTCCTGGAGAGTGTGATCAACGCCAGAGAGCACCTCGGTTTTGGGGTGAGCAGGGTAATGTTAACAGCAGCCATGGTCAGCAAGCTGCCAGTTCCTAGCAAGCAACTGCTTCCCAGCTGTCTGTGGCCAAAAGCAACTCAGTGCTTCAAACTAGTGAGGAATGAAAAACTGAAGAGTTTTACTCCCAGATTTCTGAAAATACAGTTTCAAAGTATTTTTGTACCAGCTTCAATGATTTTCTGCCCTTTTTCTATAATTAATGATTATAAAATGTGATGGTTTTGCTTTAATTCTGAAGAATGATTAAAGTACAGAACAGATAAATGCTGCATAGGCAGTAGTCAGAGAAACTTCCTCCAAATTGCTCTGCTAATATGTGTCAAGGGCACCTTTAAGGCAAAAAATAGTTTAGCATCCTTAGGCTACCCAGATTTAGGCCCTCTTGTAGGGGACTACAGCAGTACTGCATTATGTAAACAGCTATTTTCCTTGAGTTTCACATCTGAGCTCATAATATTAAAGATAAATTATAACTAGATGTCTCACTTGTCCTGTTAAAATATGGTAAACACCAAACTATCCATGTAGCAGTAAAGAGCTTCAAATTTCAGTAAAATCACAAGCCTTCCAATTTTGCAGGTTCTTCTAAAACATCCCTTAAATATTCCTCTCTGTTAAGCATCATTTCACTCAAGGTGCAAGTGCCCCTTTTAAAAGGCTGAAGATATTTGCCTGGCTCCACCATATACTTTCTAACAATAGCATGCAAGAGAAAAAAAAGCATATCCATAATAATTGTACAAGTTGAAGAAAAAGATTTTTCAGATATATGAAAATGTAGTTAGTTGAGCCTGAATATAAAGAAAACATATGTGAGAAATAGCCTAGCCTATTTTAGGAAAAGAAAATATACTGCTTAAAAATAGACATAAGATAATTGTAGACATAGTAAAAATAGAAAAACTGTGCAAGGATTTTAGGGGGGATTTAATCCAATCTACCTTTGTATTGTTTTGAAACTCTAACATCTCTGCTGCAGCCAATAAATGTCTGCAAAGAAGCGCTTGGAAGAGATCGTGCAAATATCTTGTGAACCAAGATATCATAATCAGATTAAGAACCTGGAAATCAGTCTGATCCCAGGTCCCCTCTTCTTACCCATCTTCTCCTGCACCCAGCTCCTTGTGGCAAAGAGAACTTGGTCCCCAGGTGCGTCCTTTCTTCTTCTGGCCTCTCTTCTCTTCTTCCTCTCCTTCCTCCTTTGGAAGGACTGAGTTTCGTCCCCATGTTTTACTGCTTTCAGCAGGAGTCACTTAACAAGCAGAGGAAAATGGGAGAAACCAGATAAACAGATTAAAGAACTGGTCCCACAGAAAAGCAAAGAATAAAACACAAGCCACAAGAGGAATACTAATGAAAAATCCCTTTCTAGGACCAGTTAACATTGATCCAACTATTACGTCCTGTCAAAATGAGACTAGTCAGGCTTTACAGCTTTATTTCAGCACTGGTTTCTCCTTCAGAGCTACTGATTTGATCTCAGAAACAAGCCCCATGTTATCCAACAGGAACACTAAGCATTAGTTAACAGAGGCTTCTAACACAGGCTTGTCTCCACTTTCTGGGCCATTATGAGATCTCCACCTTGACATGACAAGGGTCTTTTTTTTTCCCCCCTATTCCTTAAATCAGCACCTTAAATCATTTCAGCAATGTTTTGGAGATCTATTCTGTACATTTTAAAAGCTAGTCAGTGCACCCTAGGAATGTTTTCTACATAGTCTAGCAGCAACATTTCAAAGATCTGGGTAAGTAATGCTCACATTACAATAAAGAAGTTTCTCCCCAATGCACTCTTTCTACTTCTAAAGGCATACAGGGAAGGCACAATGGCAATATTAGAAATGTTTTCATAGTCCCATAATTAACATGGATCTTGGCATCTTAGCATGTTTACAGAGCACACATATGCTATATTCAATACTACATTGAGTTCCTTACACTGTATAGCCCTGAGTCTGGGAATAATGGTAGGACTTGCAGGAGGACTGGAACAGCTACTGATCAAACTTTTCCTTTTATCCATCGTCGGAGAAGCTTGCACAGTGAATTTATGCTGGAAATCTGTTTACCAAAAGACAAAATTTCAAACCCAAAGAGAAAAAAAACAGTTAAAATTCATCTTTTCCATGGAAGAAAAAAATCTTTATGTTAACTTTTGCATAGTGCAATTCACAGGAACATTGTAGAAATTAAGTTTGCATCTAATCATTAATTCCCCTTTTTCCCTTTGTACATGCAATTACTTCAGGCCAAAGATTTGAACTTATAATCATGAAAAAGTACTTGTGTGTGTGATTAAGACACACGCATGCCTATATATATATATATATATAGAGTGTGTGTGTGTGTGTGTGTGTGTGTGTGCGTGTGTGTGTGCGTGCGCACATGTGTTAGCTCACATTTATGTCCAACATATCCCTGTATTATTTTCCTTTTCATCTTTATCTCTCCACATTTCTTGAGGTGAGCAAAACCACCAGCAATAGGTGTTTACAGATCTGAATAGTTTAAAATCCTTGCTGCTCTAAACTCTTGTTCTGTCTTCCCCAGAAGACAGGGAATACAGTGTACGCCATCGTCCTTAAGAGGGCACTGAGTCTTAGGTGATTTATGAAACTTTTTCTTTTTTGTTCTTACAAATATTCCATGGAAAATCCTTGGCAGAAATGCTGAGGAGATGCTACTTTTGTAAACTAGCATCTTCCCTCTTGAGAATCATTTCCCTGACACCTGAACCAAAACTTATCTCCCTCCTAGAAAGGTAGCAATAGGTGTCACACACTGCAGCCTAGTAGCGCTGCAATTCCCTAGTTGCCAGAACATTTTCAATCATTTAGCTAGATTTCCCCAGAAAAAATATCCAATAGATTATTGTTTTGGTTGCACTATTATGCAAAATTTTCCCACAGCAGGAATCTGTGTCAATTTAAGTTACTTCATTAAACTGACCATGTGGATCATTTTTGTGCTAAATCACAACATCAACATCTTTATCCTGAATTATCTAGTCATTCATTAACCTCAAATTCATTTTTTGGCCTTCAAACTTTCAGGAACATATCAGTCACAAGGGCATAAAAATTTAGGTTCTTAATGTCAAAGAGATATGCTTTTTCCCCTCAACTATATCCAGTACTTTGTAATGCTTAAGTATTAGTGCAAAGAAATTACTAAAGCTACAGAATTCACCTGCTCTTCCTATTTCACCTGATGTTGCCCAAGCTGTTACTAACCTGAGGGGAGGCTGATGTGATTGCCATCCTTCAGCTTGAGCCGGCTCTTCTTGAACTTCCCCATGCGTTTCTTCACCCGAGGCTTCTCCTGGCAGAGCTGGTGGATGATGATGTTGAGTTCCCTTTCCAGGATGTCAATCTCACGTTCTGCCAGCTCCTGTTCCCGCCGTCGCAGCAGCTCCTCATGATTTTTCTGCTCAACAGCAGCACGAGTGAGCTCTTCTTCCCATGTGCGCAGCTCCTGCAGGAGGATCAGAAAGAAGGAAGAAACTCCCAGGTCACAAAACAGATTTAAGACCAACTTTTCCCATTTTGAAGGTCCAGCACCAATGATCTGGGCTCACAGCAGTGCTAGCACCACTGTTTAAAGGCTCATCTGAAAGCCCAAGATGTAAAACAATCATAAAGGACTTCTGTGCTTGCTATTCAAAGCCTTCTTCAAAGCAGGTGCAAAGTCCACAAGGCAAGAGCCCATTTAACTTAGGTTCATCCATTATCAGATCAAAGATTCAAACACATTACAAACTCCAGTAATGCACTGAAAAATCAACTCTAGGTCACGCTAAAAGATGATCCCTTTTTGGATTACAAAATGGCAGAATCACAATCCGAAAAGGATGTAGATAATCATGGCATATTTTTCTCTACTTACCTTCTCTTTGGCTCTGAGTTGATCAAACATCTCTTGAATCTCTTGTTTCCAGTCTTCCTGCAGGGAATGGAAGGAATCTTTGGGCATTTCAAAGAAACCAGATTCTTCTATGGCTGTGAGATGGTCTAGGATAGTGGTGAAGGAAGGCCGTGAGTGTGGATCAGGATTCCAGCAATCTAGAACAAGACAAAGACAAGAAACTATTACACATCTCTATTAATAAGGAGGTTTCTAACTGTTCAGTACTTCATGGATCCCGTGTGGCTAAGAATGGAATATATACTATTTGTGCTACAATGTCTTTCCCATTTCTCACTTTTTTTTGGCTATTGTCCAAGCAGGGGCTGAGTCTGGAATCAGTGCTTTAATGCACTTACAATATCCAGTGTGACTTAAGATCTTGAACTAGCTGACCTCTAGGTTCTACTGCTCTAACATGCTAAATAAAGCAAGGGCTTAGAAAGTTACACACTCAAGTATATTTTAAAAGAAATCAAATAGGTTTTGTTAAATATTTTGGTCTAAACTGCAAGTTCTCATTTGTGGAGCCTATTCTTGGTGGATGTCTCATATGACCCCTGGAGAAAACAGATGATATATAAAACTTTTTTATACATAGTTCTTTTATTATACTTAAATGGTAGAGTTAAATGGAGTATTACAGTCACACTAAACACAAATACACAGGGTATCTAACCCTGTTCATTCTAATGCTATGCTCCATAAATTAAGCGATTATCAATCATCAAGTTGAAAATCTTTCATGAAAAAGCAAGCTAGGCATAACTTGAGTGAATAACAGATGGACGTCAGTAGTGACACCAAATGCTGGGCGTTTTCCATTTGTTTTTATCTTTTTGGTTTTTTTTCTTGGAGGGGAGAAGGAAAGGAAAACAGATTTTTATTGGGTTTGATCAGGCTTTTGTTTTTAAGAGAAACAGTGATAAACAAGTCTTTTCTTTTAAAATCTAATTAAAGGTGTAATCGGCTAGAGAGTTGTAGGAATACAGAATTTAAAGTACCCATTTTATTACAATAAGCAGCTCAAATTGCAATAATACAAAAAGGCACCTCCTCCTAACAGTGAGAGGAAGTAGATACTGCCAACATATATGGGAACAGAAAACAGAATGGAGTAACATCTCACGCTATGAAATCATCAAGATCCTGCTTTTAAAAGCCACTAAGTTAAATTGTTTGACTTAACACTTTTGAAAACAAACTGTTACTCAATCAATCCTCCCTTCTAACTTTACTCATATCTAATTCTTCAGAAAACATCTGTTTCTCATTCTATATTGTCCCATACTGGCATTTCTGCAGGTTCTTGCTCAACATCTATCCTTCCCCTTGTAGGGCTCCTGCATACCAAATTTGGCAAGAATCAAACAGAATAAGTAAATAGTCAAAAAAAAAAAAAAAAAAAAAAGAAAAAATCCATAAATAACCAAAATCCATAAATAACCCCCCCAAAAAATCCATCTTCAAGTACATTCCTAACAGCTAGGGAATACAGCTTTTGCGCAGAGGTTAAAGAAACCAGCATAAAGGTGTCTCTCTGTATGTACACCAAGCTGTTTGTCTATATGGTTACTCGCTTCGAGACATGTCATGTCACTACTAGCAGCAAGAGTTCTAAAAATGTTACCCAAACTTCCTAGCCTTTATATCTGGAACAAAAGCAAGCAATCTTTACGACCTTTTGCTGGGCATCACCACGGGGGAAAAAAAACCTATTAAATATACAATTAAAATACAGAATGCCACAGGTCGTACTAACTGTTGAATGTCTCCATTCGCTTTCCAGTTTTGTGGATTGAAATACTAAAAACTTGACAGATCTGTAGGCAAGGCTTTGTTCTGGGGAACTTTGGCGTTGAAGCTGTGTATCAAGACACTGGTATTTAGCACCTGACCAGCTTCCAGAAGGCAGAACCCAGAGCCCAGTTGTGTTCATGCCTTGCGAACCGCAGCTCTTAGCGAGGTGGGGAATGAAGGGAGGATGTCGGAGCGAAGCTCCCCTGCTGCTGGGCAATTAGCAGCGATGCGGGATACAGCAGGACTCCCAGTGCCACAACGCCTGGCCCTCTAGCCCAGGTTTTAAGCACAGCAAAGCAAACGTGACCCGAACTAAAACAAAATGCCACAGCCAGCCAAATCCGTGAGTGAGCCCACAGGATAACTACGCAGGTGGCCCGTGGCTTTCGTTTTCCCAGGCCGAGATCTGCCATTATTTGCACTAATGAGGACTGCTGTAACGTACAAATCTTTCCTGTGATGAGCGAATGTTCGGCTTTGTGGTCTCCGTGCAGACCACCAGGGCAGCAATTCAGCGGGAAAAGCAGCATTAGGGGAAGAGTTCACAGGGAAGGAAGCGGCCGCGCTGGGGAAGGGGCAGGCGGCCATTGTTTTGCCTGCCCTGCTCTCCTCCGGCCCCAGCACTGCCAAGCCACCCGGGGCTACCCTGTGGGGCTGGGTTCAAACCAAGGCCACAGCCTCTCCCTGCCTGCCCCAACGCCAGGCAGGGTTTCTAACCCCATCGACAGGCACATCACATTGCAAAAAGAATCCACGGCCTGAGTTTGAGGGAGCTTTGTCCAAATAGACACCCTGGTACAACTCAGAGTTGTCAGATCCGTGAATGTTTCAGGCACAGCTTCTTGCTGTACATTGCTTCCCAGTTACTGCTGTTTATTATTCTGGAGATGGATTGTTTTTTAGCAAAAGACTGTAAGGAATTAGAGGCTTCAATTAAAATCCCAAACTTATAATAGAAGACTGGAGAAATGCAAAAACATTCCAAAGCAGAGCAACCTGAGATGTTTTCTTGCATAAAGAAAATCCTGTCTTGGGGCTAAGAACACCGTTGGGAGTTGCAGAACGCCAGTCCTGTGTTGAGTCTCAGCTTGATCAGGGAGACTGAGAAAATACATTTCACTTCTACTTATCTCAGTAATTCTTTCTAGCAGAAGGAAATAAAAATGTTTAATATATATGAACACTTGGAAAAACTCAGAGAATGGAGCCAGTGAAAAAAACCTATTAAAAGTTTGACTGGCAGGGAGAGAAAGGGGGACTGATTAAGGCATGGAAGTTAAATTTGATTGTCAGTGCATCTTCACTAGGGAATATAAACAGCTAGAAGGTGACGGCCATAGCTCCCACTGTCACCATAAAGCCTGCTGAGAAAACTAAAACAACAAGAAAAGGCCAGGGAAGTTTTTACAGCCATTCCATTACACGACTCGTGCATCACAGCACTGTGCCATGGAGGGACCCACCAGATGAATCCAGACGAGATATCTGCACTCTTACATACCAAACCAATGCAGGAGGCAATGCTCTACAGGGCTCTGGCTGGCTTACCTTCCATGAGTTTGGCAAAAGGCTCTGGACACGTGGAAGGGATGGGAAGGGCAAGTTTATTCATGGCAACGCCATACGCAACTGCGAGACCATCGATTCCTCGGAACGGTACCTCTCCTGTTAGCAGCTCCCAAAGCAACACGCCATAGCTAGCAGGAAGGAAATGGAAAAGAGGTTAGCTGCCTGACTTTAGCACATTGTTAGGTAACAACAACAAAAAAAGCCCCTATCAGAGCAAATCAGGTATACTGAAAAAGAATCCTGTTTTCTGGACAAGTTCATCATGACAGTCAAGCTAGAAAAATGCCTTATTTTACCTGCATTTTACAATAATTGAAGATCTAAAATAAGCTTCTTATCAGTGTAAAC
>JAUBOD010000560.1:1796543-1806834 GCA_032353885.1 Nothura maculosa
GTAAAACCTCAGCAAGGCATCTGCTGTTCCTCACCTAGCACTGTACCGCTGCCTCTGGTACGCGTGGAAAAACAGTTCAAACAGGAAGAGAACTTCCCCGGCAGGAACGCTTCCATAAAGGAAATTAAGAAACTCTATTTCCCTCCCGGACAGAACTAGCAGCTACTGACTTGCTCCTCTGTCCTTCTTGTATCACACCAGCAGAGCCAAACAGACAACTTACATTATCCTCATCTCTCTCTGGAAGGCAGGAGCAGTGTGAGGAATTTTTTGCTCGTTTGTTTCATTCGGGGTATTTTCTTTTTCAGGCACGTGCTTGGGATAGCTCCGTCAGACGGAGGGGCATTTGCACTTTCTAGTGGGCCAGCCAGCACAGGAAGGAGTGGGGAAAATTAAATTTAATTCACACTGACCCAATTGCTAGTAACAAAAAAAAAGTAGTAAATAGCTCCTCATCTCACCCTACTAGGCAAAGCAGCAAAATATCATCATATAATCTTTTTTTCCCTGATCTCTCAATGTAGAGAAAGAATGAGGTTTGTCTGCATACTGTAATGTTGGATGGGATGTTTCTTTGCCCTGTGCTGAAAGTTGACTTCTATCATGCAAAGGTAAAAGGGCCTTGGGGAAACATTAGAGTTATCACCCGCAGTAAAACTAGCACATTATCATATATGAAAGTAGAGGAAGGAGAAAGAGGCTCCTGTCCACTGCACACAGCCTCACACATCAAAATTTCCCGGCTGTATCATCTTCAGCTTCTCACCTACTGCCTGTATTACTAATTTAGTTAGCATAAAACCCAAATAAACAACATTGGCTTGAAAGGCAAACGTTGACCAATGCAGAACTACAGGGAAAGGAAGCCTCTGACCAATCACCACCACAACAGTTAACAGGCAAAATCCCCCTTGGTGGCACCTCAGGCCAACAGCAGTACCAGCACCCTCCTGCTCCATCCCCCAGGCCAGAATATTGTATTTTAAAGCAGGAGAGAAATTACAAATAAATAACTAAAACCAGCGAAGGTCTCTTGTATCGTCCAGCTTACAGTTGACTCCAAGTCATTTGCCTACCAGGATGCTGCTCCCTAAGCCTGGCATTCAAGAACAGAAACCTATTAGCTAATGAACCTCAATCCTGCTGTGAACAGCTCACAGGAATTAAGTGGGGAGTTGGGGGAGCTCCATTTACTGCCTGAGGGTTGAGAACAAACAGGAAGGGAGCAGGCCAGGATCCTCACAGAGGAGCAGAAGTTGGTTCAATTACTGGTGGTATTGTGGGATACATCACTGACCTGATGGACTGATGGACAGTGACACATTTAACCTCCATGTAACTTCCCCAGGTGAGATAACAGGGAATTCTAGTGATACCTGCCCTTCTTTTCTTCATTTAGCTACTGCAGTGCTAGGGAGACAACAAAACAGCAGGGCTACTGATCAGTGATCAAGTAGCATCCTTAAGTCATGTTTTCTATGAAGTTATGGTTGTATTTAGAAGTTCTCCTCTTCATTAGTGCTTGGTAAATGTTTGAAACCCCTATCACTAACAACTGGAAGCATCAGAAACTTGCTTGCCAGAAACTTTAGAAAACTGATTAAAAAGATACTTCAAATAAGGTCTTCAAAAGCTTAAACATGCCCAAATGTTCAGAATAAAGTAATTATTAGAATTTAAAAAAAAAAATCTCTCTCTGAAGTCGAGTAGGTTGTGGCATTAAGCCCACCCTCCCATCGTCAATACGTGAAGTTACCATCCTTCTCTTGCACCTCAGGCGCAGTTCAGAGAGCACAAGGGGACAAAAGACGACTTACAACATAGCACAGGAAAGGAGTAGGAGCCCAGGCCTGAGCTTAAATGGAGCTCCTGAACCCATGGGCAGAGGACATGGGTGGAGGCCCCAAATGAGAGCACTCAGGGACATTAAAGACCATTAGTACACTCAGCAGCCTGACTACAACCTCCCAAAACTCACCCCCACCAACAACACTGCTGAGCCACCAAAACCCCGGGCAGGGACAATGATGCTACTCTAAGTGACTAGGGCTAGCAGTACAGGTCTGACAGTGGCAGAGGCAATGCCCGGATGGCTCACAGGGCACCTCCTCTAGAGGCTCTGCTGACCTAAACACAGAAACTTGGGGATGTTAAGTTGACAGCGCCTGAAAACTCTGATGCTGGAAACCTGCGAGTGCCTGTGCACTTTAGCAGCTGTTTTAGTCTTCAGCGAAATTAGCGCTCACCTGGGTTGAGTATTTTGCCACCCAAGATTTTGAGAGAAAACACAAGTGGGCAGAGGAAAACAGTTGTTTCTAGACATGGACAAAATGCCAGGAAAAAGAGATGTGCCTGCAGGGACACCCTGTTTCTACCCACCCTCGAGAGTCCTCTGCATTATCCAGTGCAGTACTCTGTGTCCTTAGGGCCACCATCACCAGCCCATACAGTCCAAAGGGGTAGGTGACAGCACTGACAGGTGAATAGGGGTGACACAAAGCAGCACTGGAAATGGGAGTAATGTGCCATCTTTTATTTCACTTGTTGCAGAAATGTTTAATTTTAATAGTCATTAAGTAGCCATCCAACTACTTGTACAGGCATAGTTAGTCTCCCAAATCTTTACACGGACTTGTACGAGATTTTTCCCTGCTCAGCTGTATCTACTTGTATCTTGTTTAGATTGGGAAGGAGGAGAGCACTACTTTAAGATCCCACTGAAAGAAAAACAGCAGAACTCAGAAGGAAAGGAAAAGGGAAGGGCAGAGTTAAATGGCAATTCCTATTACCAGTAGTATACTAGTATAATACTATTGTAGGGACAGGATTACATTCAGGAAATCACTCCAAAATACAATCCTGTGTTGTACTAATTTGCCAAAGTCTAACTTTAGCTCTACCTTCCAGGAGCCAGCAGCACAGCTTTGCTTCAGAAGTATCCACATAATGAGCAATCTGCTCCTGATCCTGCATTCAAATTACTCAAAGTGATTAATGAATCTGCACGTGGACTGAGCCTGGGCTTTATATTATGTCTGCAGCCTTTACCTACCTACTTTTGGATACTCTGCTGTTCCTTTTGGGGGACCACGTCTTCATTCTACTATTTGCTGGTGGTGCAGAAGGTTAAGGGTTGCATAAGATCCTACAGAGCGCACAATTGATAAGATTCTCTCAAAAACACCACATCTTAGGAGGAAAAAGAAGGAATACAAATATTGAATCTGATAACAAGCATGTATTTCACCCTCTATTACTAGCCATGTAGTAACATCGTTGATATTTAGAAAAAAATCATTTTGGAAGCAAAAACGTTTTAATTATTGGGTATATGAGGGTTCAGCAAAGCCATAAAGCTGGCTGACTGTCCTCTTCTATCAACCTGGAGGATGTGATGGATGTGACAGCACAGCAGTTCTTGCATTTTAAGCTGTGCAGAACAGTCTCTCCACAGAGCTGGCGCGTGCTGGGGGAGGGGAAAGGAAAGGCTTCCAGAGCCAGATATATTTAGCATCGATCCTTTCACCTAGCCAGGCTGAAAAGTCTTATCGCTTTAGTGATCGGGTACAAAACACTTTGAATGCTCTTGGAGAACGTTCAAGTCGGCTTCCTGGAAAAATGGAGCTGTTCAGCTCTGGTGGCAGATTAAATCCCAGCAAAGTGCCTACGGTTTGTACCGCAAGCGGGGACAACCTTCTTGCTCAGCCAGGGATTCTTTCACTTCTTTCACTCTTTATAATCAGTTAAATGCCCCAAGGGAAAAATATAATTAGATCTGTACCCAACTCGGTGCTTTGCCAAATCATATCAGTTTGAAGGTTTGTAAGAATTCAGATATGAAAACAGTATCAGGCAAAAACAAAAGATGGAGCACGGAGAGCAGCATCCCATGAATGGCATTTATATTAATTGTTGCTCAAGAGACCTCCTGAAAATTAGTAACAATGCCACTTCCAGACACAAAACCAAAGGAAAACAACCATGTGCTACTTTTTACATCCTGTATTTCAATTAAGGCCTTTCCATGAAATAATTAACATCAAGTTCTATTCTTTCCTTGGTAAGTTTTAAATCTACCCGGCTCTTCAAGGCAGCAGCACAAACCAGACTTTATTTTTAAAAAAATCAGATTTTAGAACAAACATGAAGAAAAATCAGCAGAGATATAGTTATGTAGGTCAAACAGCCAGCCAGAAAAAAGAGGGCAGACCTGCACTGGTGTCCATCAGATTTCATACGAGACAGCAGCTCATGCAGCTAAACTAGCAGAAATCTGTTGACTTTTCCTTCTTGATGTGTTACGATTTCTGTCACCCTCCCTAAACCAGTTTTGTCTGTGCTGAGAAAAGTATTAGCAACTACAAGTACCTGCTTAAACATGAGGAACATGCCCCAGCTACCAGATGGCCATAAGCATGTCATAGCACACAGTATGTGACTGCTAACTTCAGTGACAAAAAACAAACCAATAAACCCAAAAGCAAGATAAAGAGCACTCCAGCAAACAGTACTGGGCATGTCAAGTTCTCTTAGTAATTAAAATTACGGAAGTTTCCGTATTTCCAGGGTTCTTTCACAATGCAGAGTCACAGGACGCTGACGGCTGCTCTCTCTACTCCCTTTTCATAATCACACGCTCGGGAGAGAAACAACAGGAAATCCTGCAGCACAGTGAGGTGGAGCGGACGGATGACACGGCCCCGCTCGCACACATCCCGCTGCGCCCACACACACACACCGCCTTCGAGCGCCAAACCACTTCCTTAGGGGCTCCCGGGATGGAGGCAGGAATCCCGGCTTGAGGGCAGGAAGGGCTGCACTGGGCAAGCCCTTCTGGATGGGCTATTACTGTGCAGAACGGAGCCAAGAGCTCACGCTGGCGCTGTGGGGCCAATGGGCCTAATGGCCGCCATGCTCCCGAAATGGCCGCCATGTGCCCGACTAGTTGGCAGGGCTGGAGCCTTAGGCCTTAATGCACCCAGGCCTTAATGCAAGTCTGTGCTTACAGGCAGCAAATCTAGCAGCGTTTCTCAAGAAACAAACCAAATTCCAAGGGTCTATCTGATAGAGCATCAGAGCAAGAGGTTGCACAACGAGCAAGTCTGCCTGGCAGTGCTGAAAAGCACCCAGGAGCGAAGCGGGAAATTGTGCAAAGCACATACAGGATTTCCGAGATTATTTGAAATCTGCATGGACTAAAGATTTTCTGGGCTTTGTTTTTGACAACTGGTGTTATAAAAATGCCTATGTCAGATAACAAAACTTTTAGAATGGAGAAGAAAGGGTTGTTCATGGCAATCATGTAAAGTGCTTATGGGAAGGCTATCTATCCTTGACTCCTTTTTTGAGAAAACAAACAAAAAAAAAAAAAACAGAACAGTCTTGCACCATGCTACTATTATCACCATCATGACTACTCTACAGGCTAGCAGAAGCAGATTTACTACTCAGATTTACTACTATGTCAGCCCTATTCTTCCTGATCTGCAGGGACACACTGACGAAATCAAAAAAAAAAAGCATAATTATAATCCTGATACACACTGATAAGTTCTCTTCTTAGTTGATGAGTTTTCCATTACTTCTTTCCTGTCTTTGCCTCCTGTCCGGAAAAAGCTCAGGTCAGCAAGGCTGACTGAATTGTTTTCCATAAGCACTCTGACTATTAAGCTGTTGTCAAGTATCCCAGGCTACTTTGGCAAGTTTTCAGAAAACAAAGTCACACCAGTCTAGCTGAAACTCTCCCAGGAGCAGAAAGTAAACACGGTCCCAAAAGCAGCTGCTAAATCAGGTGCTATAGTCTCTGATCCTCCCAACAACTTAGGGGTTTCCTCATCTTGTTACAAAGGGTTATCTTTAGAATGAGATACTGCTTAAAATTAAGGAATCATCTTGGGTGATGAATCATGACTTCAAAGAGCAAGATTGCACCTAACTTTTGATGTTTCAAGAGTTTGTCTATGCAAAGAGTTTGCTTTGGATATGTCAAAATCCACAAGGAATTGTTGATGAGAAAGCAAAAATGAAGCTGCTGGCAGAAGTCTCTTGAAATTCAATCAAGTTATGGAGGTAGGAGCACCACAAAAAAAAATTGCAGTTGAAAAAGTTACTCTAACTTCCTGAAAATGCCACAAAGCTGTTCTCACTGCTGACTTACTGCACGGAAATATCAGGAAAATCACACAGGTTTGTCAGAGCTCTGGCACTGATGCTCAAACAGCGAAGGCTTTGATGAAGCACGTAAATGCCTACATCTATTTCCCACATGGTAGTGGTGAAGTCTGCTGGTATCTGCTCTTCTTTTCCATACATGCAATGTGAGAAAGGGCTCAGTGTCACAACACTTGACTATTTTTTTCTTGTGAAGAAAAAAGGCAGAAAAATATCTGCAGAGGCACAGAAACATGAAAAGAATACTAGCTATACTAAAAAGTACACAATTTTACTTGAATACGAAAGGCACTCCTTTCATTCTTGCCTAGAAAAATTAAGGGACTCGATTCATGACACTGCCTTGCTGCTAACTGAGCGGGAGGGAGGGAAGGAAGTACAGACAGGCAGAGAGGTTCAATGCATTTTTGTGACTATCAAAGTTACTGCAAGAAGTCTTTCCATTTTTCACTTGTCATCCACGGTGAGCCCATCAATTAATATTTAACTGAAACAAACCATTTCCAAAATGAAAACAAACCTCCTGGAAGTGACAGAAATCTACTACCACTTACTCAGACTAGTAAGACTGCCATATGAAAGCACCTGTCAAGTCTCTCAGACAGAAAAGTGGTTGCACTAATTTAGACAAACTAAGAACAAACACAATCAAAGTAAACTGTCTCCCTACTCCTGTGAATTCCCAATATTTCAACACTTAAAAGTTAACACTGCCTTCAGGTATAATTCCTCAAGCCACCTACCTCTTCCAGGCTAATAACACATGAAATGAAAATACTTTATTGCATTGGTTTCAACAAAAAGCTTCTCATTACTAGCATGAATTTCATCCTCATATAAAAGAGGAAGAAATGGAAATCAGAACTAGGATTTATGCACCATTAGCAATATTATATAGCAAACCCATAGTACCAAATTATTGCTTAAGGGCAGAACCTGAAAAATATCAGCTTTAATCAACTTGTGGAAAATATTCGGACTATCTGAAAGACTTTTTTTCCTAATTATTAGAAAACAAAATTTGACTGATTAGGTCTCCTTGAGCTGTGCCTGCAAACATCTGCATGAGATCAACCTTCCCATGGTCATCCAGAAAAAAAAAAAAAAAAAAAAAAAACTCATTCTCATCACTGTTCCCCCACAAGCAAAGGGAAAATGCAGCTGAGGTCACCAAGTAATTCAGAGCGTAAAGAAGTCAGATGCCACCTAAACAGTTTCACCCTACTTTATATGAAGAGCTAGTCACTTACTTAATTGCACAAAGGTAATCTGTTGTGCTGGAAGGTGCAAGACTGGAGTTAGTCAGCAAATTACACTACTGTACCAGCAGTAGCAACCACAGTGCAGATTTCCAAACTGTCCTGCCAAGATACTCTAACCAGACTCAAAAGAACTCTCTTTTTCCATGACTGCCAGAGATGGCAAGAAGTTTGTAGAAAGTTCTCACACTTCTTTGAGGAGACCAGCAGGGAAATGGTCAATTGAAGGAATCAGGAACCGAACTGGGCCAAAAAATGCAATCACTACTGCATATTATCAACAGCAGTATGTAGCATTCAAGTGCTGTTGCCCTTGATTTGGATTTGAACTAGTTGTATGAAATGCCTGCTTCTAAATTCTGACTGTACTTTTATATATATATCTAAAGTAAGGCACATTGGACGTTCTAGGAACTGTCCAGAAATCATAAAAGTCAGTTATATTAGTGCCTCTATGAAAGGAAAAAGGCCTCTGAACAGCGTTAACAGAAATAAGAGTAGCTGAGTTAGGAGGTCTTTACAAGGCTAGAGCTTTGAATCTCAAGATACTCCAGACTTAGCTTTGTGCTCCAAAAAGTAGCAGAGGTGAACATTTTCAAAGAACCAGAAGGGAAGAACTACTGACCTGATTGCTGGGTTTTATTTTGATCTCTGTTCTCATCTTACTCTTTGACACTGACCATGTCACTTGGCTGCTCATCTTCCGTGCCACTTTGTGGAAAGCAAACATAGTGACTTCTAGAAAGCACTTTTCTACCTGCCAGGAACATCTTCTACAAAACCTTTTAATGTAGTACAAAGAATAACCATATTCACTGACGAGTTAAAAAAGGGAAAAAAACTTCCCCTTCCTAAGCACGACATATCAAAAACTTTCCTGTGGTCAGAAATGAAATACAAGTCACAGATTTAAAATAATAATTGCATATATTAAAAATATTATTTCATATATATATATATATTTCTAAACTACATGGTGATGTCAACCTCAGTAAACATTCTCAGTTGCTTCAACATTTAGATTATTCAGCAACGTTTCTGTTGGGTGAAATCTACAAACGAGCACCTAACCCAGCAAGGCACCAACATGCAGCTATAGAAGCCAAGGCTGGCAATTATCAATAGATAAAGAGAAGAAAAACAGGCCACAGATTATTCTGTCAATATGATTAATTCTTTATATAGCATAAAATCCCAGTCTCTTGCATAAAATGTGAATAAGAAATATCTGCTTACACAACACAGCAAAATTGCTTTTCTGGTATTTGAGACCTGCTGGGTTATCCTCACTCTCTTGAGTTAGTTACATGACTGACTTGCAAGTTGATACTTCCAGATGGACTTGCAGATCCAACTGAAAGATCCAAGGCAACATCCACCTACCAGACTAAACTTCACTGCCAATTGAACTGAAATTCAGCAAGTACTTCAGAGTCTCTAAAAATATGGATTATAGGCTTATAGAAGTCAAAGATGTACAATTTATTTTGTAAAGGTCTGTATATGCTCATTTTCTGGTAACATCCACAAAGCAATGAAAACAAGCAACTCACAGAACCTGCTAGATCTCCAATTATAATCATCAAATTAACATGGTACTTAAAGCTTACAAGGTACTTTCTGTGCTATTAATATATTAGCATTAAAGATACCTACCTATAGAAGCAAGATGCTTTTTTGGCTAAATGAAGTAAAATAGACAATTGTGTCAGAGGACGTTTCTTACTGGGAAAACTTCAAGGAATCTTCCAAAATCTTCAAAATAATCCACTCAAGTTCAGTCTCTGTATAAAATGAAGTTACCTTCCCAGAGCAGTCCTAGGAAGCCTAGGCTTACACTCCTAGGCTTTGGCCTGGGGCTTTTATTATGTCATCCAAAAAGTAGAGACCTACTCTGAGATGTTTCTTTCTGGTCCTTTAGTAATGTCCACAGACCAAGTTGCAACAGATCAGATTAAAAAGAATATTTCAAATTCTTATATAAACGTCATTGAGTAAGTTCTCAGAATTGTGCTAAGATTTGACTCACATTCTCAACAGCAAAATAACCCAAGACATTTTTAGAAGGTTCAATATAAAGTAGTGTTATGTGCCTATACAGTTATTTGCCTAAAAATAGAAAGACATCTCAAAAACTCTGATCTTCCGCTATCACTCTAGTACTGGAAAACTTGGTTTAAAATTTAAGGCAGCCTTATTCTTTCTCATTCCCCCAAGTTATTTCCTAAGCTCCAAACTGATCTTGTTCCACTCCTCAGATGGAGGGTGCAGGTCTCAACTACCTGGTTCTTGGAGACAAGTTGAGAAATCACTGCCTATTAATCAACCTGGGCAGCAAAAATGAGTGGCTGATGCTCCCATGACTGCTCCATGGTAGTTGCAGGTGTTTAACAAATGAGAAGCATCACTGCAATAATCTTGCCCTGGTACTTGCATGCAAAAGCTATTACTGCTCCAGAGATCCATCACTGCTCCTCAGGTGGTGGGTGCAAAGGGCATGTAACAACATGTTGAATCTACAGCCACAAATATAGATTTGTGATTGCTCAGATTGCTTAGCTCAGAACTGGCTAGTTCTCAGCTAAGTAATGAAAAAACTTCAGTACCAAAAAAACCCCAAAACACACTCAAAAAAAACCCCAGGGGGATATATATATTTATATATATATATATATAATATATATATAAATATGTCCAAGATATGAGTAAGATACAGAAAGAGAGACATGAACATGACAGGGAACTCGGGAAAGATGCGACTTGGGCAGCCCAAAGTTGTTATTCTAGAGACTAACAGAACTCATGGTTATCTACATATATAGGTAATATATAGGGTACTACTTCCCTCTTCCTGATCCCCA
>JAUBOD010000560.1:1823745-1842954 GCA_032353885.1 Nothura maculosa
CACCTAGCAAAATCTACACAGCAAAATCAGGGAGGGAAAAGATCTTTGCAGTCACTGTTCTTTTTCCTAAGGAATAATGTACCACCTCCAACTGGCTGTTGAAAGACCCTATCTTTAAAATCCATATGCCCCATCTAATAAAGCTCTCACCACATGCCCTTCAAGTTTCCCTCATTCTGCTGTACTTATGCCCAATTTCATCAAGTATTTCATGCAATGGTATGGCTTAGGGTGATGGCTTCCTTGGGGCAGTGTTTAGAGAAAACGTGGCCTAGAGAAAAAGGAAAGATTGTCTGTGGTAGCCCGAGTCTATACTTGTGTGATTCATGCAATGTTGCTCATTGCGTTTCTTTTTTAGTATCTGGAATGAGAGTTGCTTTAGCTCTGCCATGAAATGGCAATGTTTCAGGGCACTCCCCTCAGATTAATCATCATTTTCACATTCTGAAATTTGTTAACTGCACCTTCAGGCATTGCCAGTTCAAGCAAACATAAAGAAATAGCAGTCACAACACCTCAGGGCATGATGTCACCAGCCCTTCTAAGCGAAGCAGGTCTGACCTGCCCACTATTTATCTGGGAGACCTCCAGCAAACACAAGGAAGCATACAGGAAGGGGCAGACCTGGTGGGGCAGCTGAGATTTCTTGTCAGCATGAATCATATATCATCTCTGGGAATCTAAAGCGTAGAGTTTACAAAAATGGCCCTGCTTCTCCAGAGACCGACCCACACTTGTGCTGCAGCAGAGTGTGACTGGAGATGTTACCTTCCAGAAGGAATTTGAGAGTGGGATTCTGTAGTTCTTTTCGCAAATTCAGGTTGTTAACTATGGCTGCTTTCCATCTCAAGGCAATGAATTACATACTGTTTCCAATAGTCTTGAATGTCAGAATTATGCTTCACACCTCCTACTAAAGCACAGTCATTGCCATATTCCACTGCAGACAAGGCTGTATTCACTGAGGAGTCTTGCATATACAGTTAGTAAAGCTGTTAAGATCAGACAGAAATAAGAAGTTATTTATTTCTTCAGAATGAGCTTGAATTTGAGAAAGACACAGGGAAATTGCCAAGGCACTAGGGCCTCTGAACCAATTTGCCTGGGCAAGTTATCTGACTTTATTTCTATGAAAGCCAATCACATGAAATTGTGACTTACATCTGGCTTTTCCACTCTACAATGCTGCTGGTTATTCCACAGATTTCCTCTGTTCTTTCATATGCACATAACTCTCAGCACGCTCCCATGCCCCCACAATACAATAGTTTCCTCCACAGTTCCCACAATTTTTTCCTCAACCCGTGCTCCCTGCCTACATATTTTTGGCTGGCTAACTGTGCAAGACATAGTCCTTGCTGTGGATAAATCAAATTACGAGCTTGTTGATCAGCCAGAAATTTTATGACTATGCTCCAAGTATTGCCCAAATTTCTGAATTGTCCTCTTTCTGTATCCTGATTTTCTTCTCTTGCAAGTACCCTGAAATACATGAGCACTTAATATTTTTTAAATTTCTACTTCTCTGACTGTGGTTGAAACTGAAACTCTTTCCTGTGGGTTTGGACTTCCCAAGCCTAACAACGGCTAAGCTTTCATAGAAAAATGGTTAAAAAAAGAGCCCTAAAAGACAGAAATTCTTTTAAAATGGAGAAGAAGGTTTTCTGGACTCATTGGCATCCTCCATAGCATTGCACTTCAAAGAGTTTAACTGTGAACAAAGATCTTAATTAGAATTTATCCCAGTGGCACCATGAATCATTATTTGGTAGAAATTTCTTACAGGGAGGCAGCGCTGTGCTGTAGTTTAAAGAATGTGGTCTAAGTGCTGCTAAAATACTGTAAACTCAGTGTTTGGATATTCTGACCTTAGCCTTGTTTATTATGTATCACGTCCATGGTGTTTTTAAGGAAATGTTTGTACCAGAAATGCTAGAAAATGCCTCCATCTTCACAGAGACCTTCCAGTCATTGGGACATTGATGATGCTTTTGTTAGTCATTTCTGTATGGACAAGTTCACAGAATTAAGTCTTGCAGCATGAAGGTAAATGCTAAAATCTATAGTGCCATAATTTTCTTGCAAGAAGCACTAACTGTACCACCTCTCAGAGGAAAGTTCATCTTAGAAGTGCAAACTACCTCATATCTTTAGCAATAGGAGCATTAAGCCATTAGAGTTGATTTTTGAGCCACCCTAAAACACCTGCAAGAGGTTCCTATAGTGATACTAAGGGACTAGGCTTTCCAAAAACATACAGCAGAAAGATGTATAATTTCTAGACTACAAAGAAAATGGAGTGGAACTGAAGATGCTGTTGTTGCAGTAGAGATTTGGAAGGCTAGAATTTGGTAAGAATTCTTTCCTCCTGAGCTCTCATAGGACTTCCTTGTGAGTGTGGATTGAAATTTAAAATTTATTCCCTTCAAACATTCCTTAATAATAAGGATCTTTGGTAACTACTCTCTGGGAAAAATCTGACCTTGGTCTGCTTATTTTGCCATAGGAAAACCCCAGGGCCTGGAAAGTGCACTAAAAGAGCTAATATATTGAGTGCAGCAGGCAACTGAGACAGATTGCTAAGGCAGGATTAATGGTACTGGGAGCTTTGTGGTCCAGGTGTGTGCAGATCAGTAATTAGCATCAGTGAGCTGAATTCCTGCTAAATAGCACTGTGAAATACTATGCAGGGCTATTTTAGTCACAGGTATAGTTGATAAAAATAATGAGGATGATAATAATAATAATAATTTTCTCTCATTTCTTGGTATATGAGTACAAGAAGTTTGTTCTTCCAACCTGGGAGGAAGGGCATGGTGTAACCTGTGATACGTGGGCAGGGTGTATCCTGAAAAGCCAGGTGGATCTGGAAGCATGGGAGGAGTGGTGCCAGGATAAAGCGGGATGCAGGCCTTTTCCTGCCCCACAGCTGGAGCTGCAGCATGTGATGTGAGTGCTGGACCTGCCAGCGCAGCAGGGAGATGAGGCCTCGCTGCATGCAGTTTTCCTGCTGGAAAATCCATGCCTGATCCACTCTGAAGCGCTACGGAATATACCCACTTTTCTCCCCATTGTTTCTAGTGGCAGAAGGGGTAATATACAGGAGTGAATTTCATGGAGTGATTTCACAGAGATTTATTAGTTTGTGAGGCTGAATGTGGTGTGACTTGCCATGAAAGATTTTGAAGAATGAGGGAATAGAGCAGCTCGGAAGGGAGTGCAGTCTGTGAAAGGATTGGGCTCTTCCTTAGAAGTTTGTTAAAAGTTGTGAAAATAGCAGATATGCCTCCTTTGGGTACTAACATCATGGCAGTGAGTTCAGCCAGTAGTAGATGCCACAGTTGTCAGGAACCTTTCTACTATAAATAAAAGCCAGAAAAAATACTTGATAGGTTTTATGAGGAAAACTAGCTGTCTTACAGCGAATTTGGATCATTGTAGAACAGCTTTTTACTTTCTTTCCTTCTTATAGATAAACCTACTTCTCAATATTCTGCCACTGTATACAGCAAATAATTTTATAGACATCTATGACAATATTCCAAATTTGGATCAGTGTTTTTCTATAGGGTTGTACTTGAATGTAAATAGTAGAGAGGGAGTCAAGACCTGAAAATAAACAAAGACTTTTAGTGCCCCAGTAGCAAGAAAATATTTTAATTTTGGCTTCTTTGTGAAATGAACAGTAAAGCATGATATGTTCCTATGTTGATTAATTATTTTTTTTTTTTTAATTGGGGGGAGGGAGGATAAAAGAAGGGGAGGTTAAAATTATAACTTTGGATACTATATCCAATCCACAGGAAGAAATAACAGTCAGCAGGATTTAAAAGTCAGGCTTGCAACGCTGCTGACCAGCTGCAGATCCTGAGCCAAGGGATCAATGGCAGAAAAGAAGCAGAAGTAGGTAGTGAGCTACGATAGCTGCCTTCGTCAAGATTTATCTGAAAACAAACACCATGTTCAACGTGGGAACAGACGTAGTAGTTCTATCTCAATTATTAAGTGATTAATAATCAGCGTTCGTTCTGTTTTGTGCTGATGGTTTCATGTGCTATTAACATCTTGGGTTTAAACTGCAAAGATGACTGTAATGAAAAAATACAAGCTGATAATATGCTTGTTTTGGGGTATAATAAATTTCACCTAGTTTAGGTAAAGTTTTAACTTTTCTGTTAGTCCTACTTAGACCTAAGTTATATTCTCACATAATTCAGCAATTCTCTTGATAACTAACTTGAAAAGGATAATTTTTGGCAGTCCCAGAGAAGATTGCTGGGGGAAAAGTATAAAACTGCATTCCCTTGAATGAAGAGATAAGAGAGACTAAAATATTTCCAATGGTTCAAAGCTGCTGCAGTATTGCTCTTACAAACAGCAGTATACTGAAGCATTTCTATGGCAGGGTTCAGTGTTTTGTTACTGTTGTGATTAACTTTTTGTTCTTGTGGTATCAAGCACTTACTTATTTTTCTTTTTGTGTTCCTAAGTTTAGTCCAGAAATTGTGATTAGCTGATCTGAGTATTTTCTAAAACTGATGTTTGTACTATGTACCCTATATAGCATTGCCCTGATTATTTATTCTGCAAATGCCGCATTTCAGCGGTTGAAAGGGTATGAAGTAAAGAAAACTACTGCAATACATGTTTACAAGATCATTCCTGCTTGGCCAAGTCTAAGGCAAAACAGCTATATCTTCATCATGATGGCATTCCCTAAAACACCCAATAAACTTAATTTGTTACAGAAGTTCTCCAAATAGCCTGCAGTTGTGAAGGGGGGTACTTGACTGCGTAAATACACCAAGAATGCGAGTTAAAAACAAACTGGAATATTGTTTGGCCAAAATAACCTTTACAGAAGAACAGCTGTTGGAGCATAGAATAAAGTTTTCCTCCTTTGCAGTGGGACAACTTGTTTGCCTTGGTTCTGGCATACCAAAATTATAACAGAAATAACAGAGCAAAAATGGGTTGATTGGTAACACACTTGAGTTAATACCCTTCTTCTAACTATAACAGCATTAATTAAGTTTTCACTTTTTACCAATATTCTGTTCTAATTTTCTCAGAGCAAGCTCTCCTCTCACAGGGAGTGATACCCATCCTAAGAAAGTATAGGAAAACTAAAGCAGAGCCTGAAAACAAGCAAGTTATTTGTTGTATTGCAGAAGCTCAATGCATAGATCTAGATCTACGCTGATGCTTTTTTATTTGTTTCGCTTAAAGCTTAATAGTGATTTTTTTTTTTTCTCTTTACTTTGTTAATGATGCTGACAGCTCGGCTTGCTACCAGCTTTACCTTTGGGCATGGAGGGATTCCAATACTATTATTTGCTATCTCATGTCTTAGTGTTTTCAGCCTGTCTGCATGTAAGTAGCTAAACAATGAAATGTAATTGTCCTTGAAAGGACACAATATTCTCCTGTTTATTTTGCTGGACTCCAAATGTGTCTTCCCAGGATTCTCTTGAGCGGGTTGACGTGTGCTAACTGGGTTATGCTCTGGTGGGTCAGGGCTGAGTTTCTAATATTCACACTTTGTTCTCCGAGTTTCTTTTTGTTCCCCCTTCTGCCCTCCCTTCTCGGCTTCCATCACTACGTGACTGGAACGATGACTTCTAGGAGCAGATAATATCCCACAATATCCATCATCTCACTCAAGGGAACTGCTCAGTGTGAGTCATCATTGCAAAGGCTGATCTGTGCAGATTTAATCAATGGCTCCAAAACAAAAGCCAAAAATAAAAAATAAAAAATGTTTTCAAAAATCTTCAGCACAGTCTTTAGGCTGGTTGTTAATGGGTATTATCCCTCTCTCCTTTGTGTGCAGAAGATGAACAGCTTCTATGTAACATTCATAAAACAGCTGCAGAAAGAACAAGGAACACTTCATAATCTGGATCATTATACATTCACAGTATATTTACAGATAACAGATCCTAGAAACTTCATGTTTTTAGGTGTATGTGTAGTTTTTAGTTGTTTTTAAGTACAGTTATTTTGGAAAATGATGATGTTGAAATGCAGACTTTATGGTTTTGGAGGGCTTGTTTGTTTTGTTTTTCCTCCGCTATGGTAACCAACGGTGCTTCTCCAGCTCCATTGTACCTCAAATGAGGGAACTCCCCCTCCCCACCCATGACCAACCTTTACAGGTATTTTAGTGTGGTTTTTTTTTTAATTATTTTTTTTCCCTATCTCCCATCTTCCCATTTCCCATACTTTCCTCTTTTTCATGCCCCAACCTTGTTTGACAAAGTATGAAACCAACTCCTTGCCAAAAACTGCTTGGAGCCCCATATCCCTTGCGCTATTTGAAAGCCTTGATTTAATTGCAGGTCCCTCTTGCACAGGGAGGGAGCCAGCTTGAGGGAGGGATCTTGTGTTAACCCTTTCTCCCTACTTTTCCACAGGGGGAAAGAAAAAAGTTGAAAAGAAATAAAAGAAAAACAAGGATCAACTAAGAGTTGATGGCGCCGGCAATGGCGCCTCCATTTCCCGCGCCGCCCCCCACCCCCGCGCCGCCGCCGCCTCCTCCGCGGCGCCAGGGGGCGCCCGCCCNNNGGAGGCGCGGGGGCGGGCGGGCGGCCCGGGGCCCGGACATAAGATGGCGGCGGCGTTGCTGGGCAGGCGGCGGCGGCGGTTGCGGCCGTGCGGGCTGTCGCGGAGCGCGGGCGGCGCGCGCCTCTGCGCGGGCTCGCAGGGCGGATAGAGCGGCGGGCCCGGGACGGAGGTGGAGGGAGGCGGGGAAGGGGAAGGCCGCCATGGGCTCGCAGGTGCTGCAGATCCTGCGCCAGGGCGTGTGGGCGGCGCTGAGCGGCGGCTGGTACCAGGACCCGCACCAGGGCGCGGGGGTCAACGCGCTGCACCTCTACCTGTGGCTCTTCCTGCTCGGCTTCCCCTTCACGCTGTACATGGTGAGCGCCGCCGGGCCCCGGGGCGGGGGGGGAAGCCCTAGGCCCAGCACCGAGGCCGCCCTGGGGAGAAGCGGGGGAGGCTCCCGCCGGGAACGGCGGCTTCCGTGGGAGCCGTGGCGGGAAGCGGCCCTCCCTGTGCTCCTCCTCTCCCCGCAGCTCGGCGCGGGGAGCTGCGCGGCCGCGGGCACGGCCTGTGCCGCGTGGGAAGCCACGGCGTGGCCTTGCCCGCCGCCGGGCTCCGGGTGTTTGCCTTGGAAAAGCGCCTGCTGGATGCGGCCTTGCACCTGGGGTGGCGGCCGCGGCCCGTGGAATCCTGACCTCTGCGTCTAGAAGTTTCGTGATATCTGGACCGGGAAACCGGGGCCGGGAAGGGACCTCTCCTTGTGGGACAAGGAAGTGGTTCCTGCTGGTCTGTGTTAGTTGTGTCTGACTTTAATTAAAAAGAAAAAAAAAAAGAGGGAGGGAAGGGGAGGGAAAAAAAAAAAAAGAAACTTGTGTTTTGGGACATATCAGTATTGGAACAGTGCGATTGCCCGAGGTGAGATGTGATGTGGCCAGCATTGAGCTCATGTAATGGAAAGCAATTTTCAAGTCTGCTGAGCCCAGATGTTGTGACAAACTAAAACAGAAAGTGGCTGTGGAAAAAAGGGGAATTAGAATGAGCCCTGGGATGGAAAAACCTGCACGAGAGCGGCTGTGGATCCTGTGCTCTTTGTTCAGGTGTTCTTGCGCCGCTTGAAAGGCGGTTTGTAAGGATAGAAGATGCAATATGAGACACTTCACATGGTGAAAGGGCTAATGGGGAAGAGGAGGTTACAGCTCTGTACAGTTACCTCTTAGTTCAGGTTACTGTGTCCTTGGAAAAGGTAGCTCCAAGGCTTTGTTGCCTGAAAACGAGACCGTTGGCAGGCGAACTAAAGGCTGAGACAAACTGTTGTTAAAAGCAAAGTTAGCGTGACAGCAGCTAGATCAAGCATTCAGTTAAATATCCTTGTAAAAGTTGAAAATCACCATTTGCTTAGAACTCTGCTAAATATGGAGAGAGGATCCTTTTAATTTTGAGTCTACTTTTTTTTTTTTTTTAATGTAGTGATTTTATGCTTTGGGGAAAAAATAGCTTATCCAGTTAGTATTGTGGTGAGAAAGAGGTTCATAAAGGTGTGCTGAGTTTGTGGCACGTGCAGGAGCCTTTGAATAGGGCCTATTCTGTAAGGTGTGTGGATCATTGATAGGTGATAGGTCTGAACTGGCACTCGAGCCAGTTGAAGCAGCAGTTAGGCCTCAGTCGCCCCTACCATGGGGTGAATTTCAGCATTGCTTAAATTTTTGTATGTTCTTTTGTTGTTTTTCTTCTGTGCAAAGGGAACACTGGCCAAAGCAAGCTGCTTCAGGTTTTGTTGAGGTCAGAAATTCTCTTGCTTCATCGCTTTGGACAAGTTAAAGATGCAGCAGCAAGTGCCAACTTCCCTGAGAATAAGTACAGAGATTAGTCACAAGTTAAAGGAGATTGAATCATATT
Source organism: Nothura maculosa (assembly GCA_032353885.1). NCBI lineage: Eukaryota > Metazoa > Chordata > Aves > Tinamiformes > Tinamidae > Nothura > Nothura maculosa. Next base: position 1,832,185 of record JAUBOD010000560.1, read on the forward strand.
TGGCTGTTGTCCCTCTTTCCACCCTCTGCCGTTGAAGTGTTGTCTAGACATAAACTAAACAGGCAGAACCATGATGGTCAGCTCAGCCTTTTCACATCCTTTAGACTCTCTTCACAATAGACAGCAGTTAAATGTCGTGTTGCTGTAGGTCATACATAAACAAGCAGAACTTGCTAAAATCTTAGGTAACAGCGATCTGAATTCTGAGTATGTCCCACTGGTGTGGGAGGGAATTTTTAAGCTAGTTCAAATGACTTGCTGCTGGCAAACAACCCTGCATGTTTAAAAGAAGAGTGTGTATATATAAAAAACGTGAAATGCTGTCAGGTTTAACATGGCATTTAGAACTTCCTTGCATAGGAATTCTGAGCTCATGCTCTTGCTTTGCTGCATCAGTAACAACTGTAGTTACTTTTAAGTTCTGTAGCGGCAGAGGCCTCTGTAAGCGCTCTGCTTGTAGCTGTTTCTCAAGACTGAATGCATCTTGCAGCAGGGTAATCACTATTCAAGTGTTATTTAATCTCAAACAGTAATGGAAAGTTTCACCTTCCCAGGATTCTGTAATCCAGATGCATCCATTACTTAAGGACTTGGATTATTACAGCAAATACAGCTATATATATGGTTTTTCTCCCTCTGTGCATTCACTATATTGATCCCGTAACTTCAGCATGGGATCTGGTAGTGGTTATTGTCAGCGAGTCATAAATCCATGTGTTGCTTTGTGCTCATGTAGTACCCGTGCTGTTACATCTGAAAGGTAGTGGATGCTTTTTAGGGTTTAATGTGTTTCTTCAATTGGTTTGCACCACTAGCAGGAAATTCAGCCAGCTCTTCCTTGGCCCCTGATCTTCCTTTGGAGCTTGGGCATGTGAAAGTCTTGAGTCTGTATCTGCACTGAAGGAGAAGGGAAAAAGATGCATACGTATAGGTGTCTGTTATAGATAGATAGCTGTGCAATGCATATTTATATGCTTGACTGTCCTTGGCAGAATTGTGGCAAGGAAAGTCCAGGTAGTAAAGGATTTAGGTTGTAGAGAAGAATCTGGATTAGTGAAGCTGCTTAAGTGTTTACTCTTAGATCTGTGGCTTGGCAGCTTGCATGTAGAAGTACTGCTTGCTAGCTAGTTTAATCTATCCTCTTGTAAAACTTTTATTAAATAATAAGCTCAATTGTGCCAGTTGCTCTGCATCTTAAGAGTTGATTATTGCTTTAGTCTAATCCAAAACTGAAGATGGGAGAGAAAGAATGTGTTCCACTATGGAGAAGTTTTTATACAAGGCAGTTGTAAAAGTTGGTGATGGAGCTCAGTAAAGCTAAGGCATCCCTCATCCAGAGGCCACTGTCTCCCTGTCGCTACAGGAGGGGAGGGAGGAGCAGAGGATGTGCCAGGGCACTGTCCCAATCGGAATGCTGCTCCAGCCCCCCACGTGCCTGGAAGAGGGCGAAGTCTTGGCTCTGGCGTCCAGGGAATTTTGCCAGTGACTGAAGAGGAGCCAGAACTGGAGCTTGCTCTGGGTGATGGGCTCCTACCTACAGAACTTGTCTGTCAAACTCCTTTAGATAACAGTTGGTTTAACAGGCATTTAATTTCTTGACTTTGTATGTAGTGGTAGAAGTAGGTCATATAAATGTAGACTTCCTGGGAAAGTCTTCTCTAGCCAAGTTTCTGATAAAAGCACTATTTCTTAAACTATCAGTTTAAGTACTTGGAGATAAATCAAGAGGTTAAGTACTTGGAAGTGGATGTATGGCACGAGTCCCTCATATCTGTTTGCTGCAAGTCCCATCTAGTTTCTTGATTATTAGAAGATTGACTCTGTGTGTTTGTTTGTGAAGCCTCAGTCAGAAACCTAGGGAATTTACAGCTGAATATGCTTCCTAACACTGATAGAATTTTTTAGGGCTTCGTGTGTTCGTAAACAGAAAATGGAGACAAAATGAAATCTATTGCTTGATAGCCATCTTTCTTCCCCCAATATGACTGTGTCTGAAGTATTGGCCTCAGAATGCTTGAACCTCAGAGTTTTGGAAGGCAGCCTCTATTGCTCAATGAGTGTTCAGCTGATATCAGTTGGGGGTGGGAGGCTTCCTGTGAATATTCTTTGTAGGAAACATCTTTATTTTGAAAAGAGTCAGGAAATTCTTCATTGTATTTGCAGTGCCTAGCTAAAGCATGATGTGGTTAGCTGAGATCAACTTCATGTCTTCCTTAATTATTTTAAAGTATGCAGCACAACCTGTGATCAAGTGGAAGACGATCAGGAAGTAGAGGGAATTCTCTCTGAAACATTGAGTCAAGACGTAGGGAGGCCTTTATAGTTTAAATGGGTGTGTTGGAAAGCTCTGTAACCGTTGGCCTCAAGTTCAGGGAGGAAAGATAAAGAGAAGTTAGCCCGCATTGGAAAAGCTTACCTTGATATTAAGGCTCAGTGTGTGAGCAAGTTATCCAGCAAGTTATGGAGCAAGTTATCCAGCAAGGCTCAGTGTGTGAGCAAGTTATCCAGCAAGTTATCCTGAGCATTTTAAATTGTGAAGTAAGTCTTTTATTTTTTTTCTTTTAGTGCTCACTGAAGTGGCTGGCCAGCTGTGTACCACAACTGGATGTTCTCTGAAATGGGGTTGCAGCTGTGGACATGTGGCCACTTAGCGTCTGCTAACAAGCTCTAGCCTGAGCTTTTAGTCTGGGCCTGATAAAAAGGCTGCTTTATCACTTGTGTGTGAGGTGGGGGAGTTGTAATGAGGCCTGCAGAGAGGTAGGGCTTGCAGGTATTCCTGTCTGTCTAAATATATATATATATATTGTGTAGAATACTTGGTTATGCTGTCAAGACTTGTTTCTTGATGAGTACAGTGATACATCAAGCATGGTTTTAATTTTCCTTTACCTTGGGGTGCAGGAAAGAGATTTCCAAATGGAAGTTAAATGAATCCAGGTATTGCAAAGAAAAATAGGTCAAGCACTTGTGACTTAAGTTGGCTGCAGAAACTCTTCTTGGGGCTGTGATGCAGAGCAGCTGTGGGCAGCCTGGGTAGTACATGGGTAGCTGTGCCACGGCATGAGATTGTGTGGGAAGTGTGGTCAGGTAGTAGACTGTGCTGGGCGTGTTCAAGTTTTCTTTTTATTCTGCAGAATGCATACTATCAAGAGAGGAATAATTACTAATAAATGCAAGGAATCGAAATACTGAGTTTGTTTTTTCCATTCCTCTTAGCTATTTGCAGTCCTGTGCAAAGGGAATATGAGTAAAATCACTCTAATTCCTTAGTCTTTCCTGTGCATTGTATTAGCTTCTGTCTCCTTTCCTGCAACGCTTCTTTGCAGACCGAGATGCAGAATGTGACATTTAGCAGTGGATACATGGGGTGATGGGATTGCTGACAGCTCCAGAGGGGATATTGAAGAGCCCTCCTTATGGGAAGGCACAGGCATATCTATCACTGATGCCAAAATGTTAGTCTGATCTTAAAATGTCATCACTCCTCTGGTAGTGGCTTCTGAACCTCAGGTCCTTGCAGAGCAGAGGCCACCCAAAGCAGTGTGTGCAATAGGGCAGCAAACTGCTTGAGGAGCAAACTGCAGGAGGCTGGTAGGTGTTTGCTGAAGGTAACGGGTCGGTGTGTGCCTGGGGGAAGCTGGCTGCTGCTGAGGGTCTCCAGGTGTAGCATTTCTTGAGGAAAGCCTTGGAGCATTGCTTCAGGACATGAGTATCACCGCTGTGGTTTCTCGCTGATTACTGATGCAGTTTTTAGATAGCTTTGTTTCCTCTTTCCCTTCCTGGGGTGGTTCTTGGTAACTGAAGCCTTTTCTGACAGGGAAAGTTAGGGTTTTGTCCAGCTCAGAATGAATGATGACAGGCAAAATGTAAATAGTCATAGGCCAGCTGAGTTTGCCCAGCCTCCTTCAAACATTGTGGTAGGTGTTCGCTTACTAGTAGGAGGTGTTCACTCCGTGGGAGGAAATGAAGTTGGCTAATCTTAATTTCTTCCTCTGATCAATTTTAAACCATGCTTCTTATGTATTTGTCTGTAAAAATATTATATTGGAGGTTTTGTTTGTGCTTTTGTGGGCTTCCTGACAAAGTGGATGGCCAGTTTAGGAATTGACTTTTGTTCTGAAGTCAGCAGTTGATAGGATATTTAGAAGTGTTGGGTGTGTGTATTTGCCCTAATGAAGGGAAATCAATGTCAAAACAATATTTTGTATTTGGAGATCTGTTCAAACCTCTTTGTTTTTTTTTGGTTAAATTTGTGGCCTAAATTACATGATGAGCACTGCCTGTTCTTTCAGGACTAATAAGCTCTTGAATATGTAGAAATCCTAATGGTTTAATCAGATCTTGGTAAATGACTGAAATTAGCTCTGTGTGCAAAATAGAGAGGACTTTTTGTCTTGTTCTCTGATCCCACCTCTGTTCTCTTTCTGCAAAGTGCTTGGGGCTATAATCATAAAATACTTCTCCATGGCCAGTGTATATATGGAGGATGTCTAGGTGTATCAACAAGCTGCAGTTAGTGTTAGAATAGGAAGTCCAAAGACAGTTCATTTATTCTCATAAACTAATGCTGTGTTTGTGCTAGATAAAATGTTATTGTATGCTGACTGTATTACATTTCTCTGGAGAGGACTTAAGGATTTGATATACAACTGCACCATTAGCAGTTAAAGGAAAATGATGCAGCAAGCTCGAGTACATGACTTGTTGCTTTGTAAGGTATCTATGGATGAAGAGACTAATGTAGCATGTTGTTTGACTGGTGGGGGAAACAGTGACAAAAGGGAGGAAACAGTGGCAAAAAGGAATGAAAGGTGAATTAGATGGGGAAAGCCTTGAAATGAAAGAACTTGAGTTTGTGTAGTGCTCCAGAACTTCTTTAAATAACTAGTAGACCACACTTGTTCAGTACTTGTTGCGATATTGACTATTCTGCAAAAACTTTTGGACCTCAGCAAAAACCAAGGGAGAAGTCTTAATTTTGAGTGGAATTTCAAAAATTTACTTCTGGTCATGTGGCTTTTGGCCCCCTCTGACACAGCTGAAATCCTTTTCAGAACATCTGGGTTCGCTGCCTGTCCATGGGCACGCTATGGTTGAATACAAATAATCCTTGTAGTGTGTGGTTTTGTGGATTCATGTGGGTCACTGCTCAAAGCTGCAAGCCACAGAATGTCAACAGACTTTTTTTAAATGCAAGTAAGGAAGGATTAAACTTTTGTGACTGCTCAGAACCTTTTTGTGCAAGAGAAGCTGTTGCGAGCTGACAAGTGAAGTTCAAACTTCCAGGTTGAATTGAGCAGGACTTCTTTCCCAGCCATGCTTTCTAGTTTGTATTGTGATCCCCACATGGGCTCATTGCTGTGCACTGGCCCTAAAATAAAGTTTCACCCTTTGTTTGATTTTAAATTAAGGTGCTTAAGAGCTCTTGATATTCCCAGTTTATAAGACTTTAAACATTGTCTATTACCCCCTTCCCCCCAAAAAAATCATGCTAACTCTAAATCTTTTAGTCTAGATGTTGCATATTGATAGACTGGATAAAGGAGAGATGGACTAAACATGGTTCTTGAGTTGCTTTGATAAGCTCTACTTAGCATGCTGCTCTAGTACTTTAGCTTCTTGTTGTCACACAGAACTCCTTTTTGCTGTCTTGCTAACTTTGTTCACAGCCTTCCTGCAAAATTAGGCTAAGTTTTTTTGCTGTGTGTGTGTGTGTGTGTGTGTGTGTGTGTGTGTGTGTTTTAGCTTAATTATTGGTGTGATCAACTTTGTGTAAAACTGGTAAATTCTCGATAACTTTATGTATTCTCATGGACCTTTGATGTTGTATTTGTTAACTTTTTTTTTCTTATTTCCTTTTGAAAGGCCCTTCCTTCTTCCATGATGATAGTAGCTGTCTACTGCCCAGTGATAGCAGCTCTCTTTATCGTTCTGAAGATGGTGAATTACCGGCTGCACAGGGCACTGGATGAGGGAGAAATTGTGGAGAGGAATGCCCATGAGCGTTTGGACAGAGGTGGAAAACAAGAACAAGGCAGTGGTTCAGCCAAGAGAAAAGACAGCAATGGGCCCAGGTAAGGTGCTTGCCAGTACTTTGCTTCAAATAAGAAACAACATTTTCATCACGTGTTACTGCAGTGGTGCCTGACATAAACACAAAGAATACAGCTGCAGACTGTAGTGGTTCTGGAAGATCAGACTTCAGTCTTCTTTTTACACACTAGGTTGAGGTCATGAACCTAGGTTAATTCCCCAGTTCTTCACCAGCAGAGATTCTAGAATAATAGTGGAACTGTTAGAAGCAGTGAATCAACACTGAACACGTGTGCTGCTTAGGTCTCTAAATACTTAAGATCACTTATACTGGTTACATACATTAACTCATCAGTAGGCTTGATTTAACTTTTCCTGCAGAGACTGCTAACACTCCCCGGACTCGTGTGTTGCTGAGCTTGATCTGGACTCAGTTTCCTTTGGTTTGCAAAAGCAGGAGTTGGTTGTTAGGCTGAACTGCAGTTGTGGACTTACCCGAGGAGAACATTAACCTATGTGTTTGGCAATCTTAGGATTGCTTAATTGAAATTGATATTTGCAGATCATAATTAGGATTCCTTTCCAGGACCTCTTCTGTCATCACCAGCTTCTAAACTACATGCACTTCCTTTCCTTGTCCAGACTGTTTTGCCAAAGAAGAGGCAAATATCTCTCATCAAAAAGGCCATCCTAACCAGCCTGGTCAGACTGTGCAAGTGTTAGAGGCTCTGTTATCAGAACTTCTACCTGACACCAGATAATTGGATCTTTGATAAAAGTTAGATTGCATGCATAAACTTGTTTTGGCAAACGGTTTTTTTCTGGTTTGTAGATTTCTGGTAATAGTACCCTTGAGTAGTTTCAAAAGCTGATACACTATCCTGACTTGTTAAATGTGGTTAAAACAACATCTCAAACTATGAAACTTCCATATAGAGACACTTGCATGCTATAGGGAAATATAGCTGAGAGAAGCCTCTCAAATCCGTTTTTATCAGCGTGCATAGAGAAAGGAAATCTTAAAATAATGCTCTTCAAAATGCTTAATGTAGGAGGAGGAAGAAAAGACTTCAATGCCTGAATGGATTAGCTTCTCTTGTGGTGGACCCGAGTTCTTCTGCATCTGTTTTCAGCTCATCCACTCTTATTTTCAGTGCAAACCGTGTCTTGCGTACCCTAAAGCTGAGGCACAGGAACTTCCTGGGGTTTCTTTTAATTTTTTTTTAACCTGACCCTTTTTTCCATGTTGTACCTGGTAACTGAACCTGTTAACTGTGATACTAGTTAAATCACCATGTATCTTATTGACTGTATAAAATATGTTGTTTGGAGTGTTTGCTTAAAGTGTAAATTGATGCTTTTTGCCTTTTTCTCATTTTTTTAAATAAAAATCATGAAAGTGTACCAGAGGCCTGTTCTGCTTCAGTGTAACCATGCTGATATGTGTATTAGCTGTGCTCCTTAGATTTTTCTTTTTTTTTTTTTAAAGCTTTCAAGCAGTAGCTGAGACCTGAGAAAGGATGACCTTGCGTTAGTTTTGTAAATAATTACTTCTGAATATTTTTAGACATTTTGGACATTCAGAAGAGCAGTTGACATGGGCCATTTGAACTTAGAGGTGGAGATTAGTCTAATGCCGTGTATCCTGCTTACAAAAAAGTTTTGTTAACTTTTATATGATCCTTGATCCCACTTTTGGGTCCCTTAACTAGAACTGGGAACAAGGTCAATGCAGAAATAACAGGGTTACTTCTTGTTAAGTGGGAGCCTACAGTAGGTACTAATCTCTGCCTGGAAGCCTACAGGAACTCCACAGTAGTAGTCAAAACAGGAGAGGGGATGTAAGGTGACGTTTTAAAATTAAACTATGACTTCTAGTTATCCTGGAACAATATATACATTTAAAAAAAAAAAAAAAAAGAAAGAATTTTAAGGTAGGAAGGTTTTGCGTGGTGTTGATGCTTACTTTTTTTTTTTTTTTACCTGATATAGCTTTGATATAGGGGAGATCTAAGAGAACATACATTCATTAGATACTTGCATAGTAAAAGTATCAGTTTTAATAAGCTCAGGGCGCAGTCTGTGATACCTGGTTGTAATTCATAAAACCATCCTCCTAGAGTTGTTAAACATGCCTGTCTCTCCCATTCTAGAGCCTACTCTGGATATAAGTAGTAGTGTTGTGGGAGGATTAAGTAATGGATTTATATGGACCGCTAATTTTCTTCTGTTTCTGTCAGTTTTTGAATAGACTCAAATTCTGATTTTTTTTTTTTCCTCAAAACTTAGTCTTAATTAGCAAAGAAGTCAACTTGCTGCTGCCTAGGAGATGTCCTGCGTATGCTCCATAACTTTGCAATTCCCTAGTCAATGTCTTTAGAAGAAACTAGTGCAGTTTAAGGATATAGGATAAAGTGTTGTTCTTGCTTGTGTGACTTCTAGTACAGATGTTGACTTCATTCTTGCTTGGCAGGGTCATGTCTAAGATTTTAATGGAAATATAGATTAAGGAATAAGATGCAGTATCCCCATCTCGCAGAAAAACATAAATGTAGTAATTGTCAAGTATCAGTGGACCTACATAGTTACCTTAAGTATGCATTGGTCTACATTGCTATTCCTGCTCAATATCAAAACGGTGTTTGTTTTAGTACTTCATGTGTACTTTGTTACAGAATAAATTCTACACCTGCAAAATGCAATTCATCTAAGAAACAGTGTAATCCCTGCCCTGGGTGCCTTAGTTCTTGGTATGCCTTCCTTTTGCAGTTCTGCCTGATTAGCAGCCTAGTTGGTAAGCTTGGAGTAGAAAAGGGGAAAAATGGGGGGAAAAATGTTTGGAATCTAGCCTTCAGTGTAGGCAGATAAAGTCTTACATACTTAATGGATAGGTTGATGTTCTAAGTGTAGCTTTTCCTCCCTTCTGTCTTTCAGTGATCCTGGTGGAGGGATTGAGATGTCAGAGTTCATCCGAGAAGCGACTCCCCCGGTTGGCTGTAGTTCACGCAATTCCTACGCTGGGGTAGATCCAAACAACCAGGTAAGAATTAAAGCTGTTGTAGCTGTAGCTTTAGCAACCTGGGGTCATCTTTGAAATTAAAATGAGGAAAAAAAATGCCTCTTATTATGCAATACTTCCTGATTGTATTGGGCCAAGCAACTTTTATTGTCTTTCTACACTGCTTTATTACCGTGAGAGTGCCTTTTTCCGGTTGTTTGATTCTAGCTGCTCCCACTTAGCATTCCTTCTAGTTGCTCATGGATCAGCATACCATCCCATCAGAGATGCTCACTGCTGGGTTAGCTTCTGATTTAGTAAATCAAAATGGCTTATGGCATAAGAAGGCAGGAACCATCACCCACTGGCTGAGGTTTGTTCCTTCTTTTGGTATCAGCTAGCCATTAGATAGTTCAAACCATAATGTGTGAGCTCATCCTTGAGTTCTAGCCTCTTACTCTCTCCCCACTAGTTTTAATCTTGGTCAATTAGGTGTGTAAGTGGTAGAATGCAGCTGCATGGGTTTTGAGGAAATTTCATTTTAATCTCAGAATGTATCCACTGCTTGCCATAATACATGACTTTCTAAATTACATTCCTGACAGTTCAGACTAACATCTGAAATATTGATTTGAGAGTGTCCAGAGCTATTTAAACTGCTAGAAATGAAAAGACTAAGATCTTTTGATTACATGTGCAAGCTCTTCGTTCAGACCCTCCAATGGAGGGGAACAAGGCAGTAGATGGGGATTGCAGTGCAGCAGATGGAAGGGCTGAAGAGCTTGGCTTTCTTTGAATTTAATGCAGTTTCATTATGCTCTAGTTGCTTTGTGATTTCACTGGGGAAGTTGTTCCACTCCTTTCTATATTCACAAGATAAATGTATTGGACTCTGACATGCATATGCTGTCCCATTTATTTTGGCTATAATGCTTAGCCAGTCATGGCATTTTTTTTCCAAGCTCTTCATAGGGAGAAGTGGATTAGCTGGCCAACCTAAGGTTATGCTGCCAGTGAGCATTGCAGTAGCAGGTTGAAGATAAAGAAGCTATTTTTGCATGCGGTGGAAATTCTCAGTGCAATATTGCATTAAGTCTCTGGGCAATATATAGGATAATATTGGGCTGATGCTGGTGTTCTGGAAAAGCTGGCTGCTGCTGACTGACTGCACAATGCTGTTACACAGCATAGATGTGCTGTAAGAGACTCCTCTGAAGAGAGCAGGTATTTTGTGGTGTTCATAGGACACTATGCAAGAAATAGGAAGTGTTGGTCCCTATAGGAAGAGTGGACCCAGCTGGAGGTTGTGGGTCTCTGCCCTTTGGAGCAGGCTTTTCCTGACGTTAGTAACGATTCTGATGGTAAAGCCTGGGAAGAAGCTCGGTATCCCTTCCTGTGTGCTTCAATGGTAATATTACAGCAGAACTAAAACCAGTGTTAAAGGAAGGAGGGCCATGTTTGGAATATGTCTATGCTGATAAAAAATAATGCTTGCTACCTCCTGTTACGGAATTTTCCATATCAAAAGGGTATTTGAATGGTAAATACCCAAGTTCAGCTTTTTTTCCCCTTTTCTTCCAATACTGTACACTTGCATTCATCTGTAGGATCTAAAGGCAAAAGAAAGGAGGGGGGAAAATGAAATACAGCTGAATAGCTAACTAAAAACATTCATGATGTAGTAGTGAAAACATGCATTTTTTATGTTCAGCTTCTGCTTTTCTGCATACATGTCGAAC
>JAUBOD010000560.1:1897079-1907324 GCA_032353885.1 Nothura maculosa
AATTCTGATTTTGTCAATTCCCTTGTGTTTTCAGACTAAGGAAGGGGTGTGGAGCTGGCTGCAATAGTGGTGGAAATATTGAAGATTCCGATGCTGGAGGTGGCACTTCTTGCACAAGCAACAATCCAACTATCAATGAGTCGCAGAGCAGCATGTCGCAAGGAGGAGGAATTGCAACTACAGGGCAGGGTCCTGGAGCAGTGCAGTACCCTCCTGTGACAACTCACCCCACAGCTCATTCTGCAACTCATCCTCCAGCTCACCCCGCAACTCTGGGTAAAGTTCAAGCAAAATGAACTTTATGCAAGTACAGTCCTATAGGCAGACCTAGCCTTTCAACTGTGTAGTAGGTCTAGCCTATGAGCAAAAAATTAACTTGATTATATAGTATAAACAGCTACTGGATATGTCTCAAAGTACAGTGTGTTTTTGTGCAATAACAGGGTCCCAAACAGAGATTAGAGCACCAGCCTGTGGTTAGGCTAGCAAAATACAGGAAATAACTTTCTTAAAACACTTTTTTTTTTTTTTACGTGACTGATGTTTTTTGACTTGTGCTTTCATTTTTGTCTATGAATGCTAAACTTGCCTTTTCTTGTAAATACCTTTGCATTATTTCCTTATACATTGAAATAGATTGTCTGCTTCTATGGTATTTTAGCTGAATTCTGTCAAGAATGTAGCTGCTGATCTGCAGGTGATAAGCAACAAGGCTGAGCAGATGTGCTTCCCAGGGCAAGTGTCTTTAGGTCCTTAGATATGAAGGTGCTTAAAATAGAAAAGCTAATGACACTAGTGCTCATAAAAGATGCCATTTTTGTTTTCTACTTTCAATGCCATTAAACAGATTTTCTGACCTAGTCTTTGAGCATACAGTCAAGCGTAATAAGAAAGAATATTTAGTGTTTTGAAACATGGACACTTATGTCAGTTGTAGTGTCTTCAGTGTTTGTATTTAGAACCAGACAGTTTGTGTGGTAACAGCAAGGCTGAAACGTTTTTCATGCCACTTGTGTGGTTGGGATTGTAGATGAGTAACAATTTCTGAGATGAGATGAATTGAACAGACATGGGTGCTTCGCTGCTACGAAGTGCAGCAGATCTCTGCACTGCTGCTGTTGCAGATGATTTCAGTAGATGCATGAATTTTGTAAAGTGTGTAGAGCAAATCTGATGTGCACGAGAGGCTTTATGCAACTGGGCTGATTATTATGTACCTCCTTCCTAGGCACCAGCCACAGCTCCCACTCGGTGCAGTCGAGCCTCGTGCGCCATTCCCCTGCCCGCGCGTCGGTCGCCAGCCACTCGTCCTACTGCTACGGCAGCCGCCACTCGTCACTGCGCACGTCGGCCACGGGCTTCGTGCCCTGCCGCCGCTCCTCCACCAGCCAGATCTCCCTGCGCAACCTCCCGGCCTCCATCCAGACCCGCCTCTCCATGGTGAACCAAATGGACGCTGCCGGGCAGCCCGGGGGCAGCGTGCAGCACGGCCTACCTTCTTCCAGCAGCTCCAGCCAAAGCATCCCGGCTTGCAAGCAGCACGCCCTCGCCGGCCTCCTCGGCACGGAGGGAGGGAATAATGGCGCGGAAGGACAGCCAGGTGCTAATGCAAGCCCTGCAAATCAAATGCAAGCCAGGAAGGATGAAGTTATTTACAGAATCCAGGTGAACGGCCCAGAAGAACAAATTAACTCGTGGTTCCTTAGCCGTGTGCTTTTGTTAGTGTTATCTCCATCTTGTGGAAATTACCACTTCTGAATATCCGAATGGTTGGAACGCCTTAACATGCAAGTGTTGTGTGGTTAGGTTTGGAAAGCCTCTGTAAGCATAAGCTTTTGTGAACAAGCAGCCTTCTGGCATGCTGAGACATGCCTAATTGCTCCTCTTACATGTATATCCATAGTGTAGGCTGGGGAATGTCAGCTGAAATCTATTCAGTTTCACACTTCAGCTGTTTTGCTTGTAGTCTCAGTCTTCATGACATGCAAAGCTGAACAGCTTCATTTACAGCAAATGTCTCTTTTTTTTCCAGACTGAAGATTTTTTCCACATACATACATATAAAATGTATTTCCTCGTTGGTTACTGCCACAAGTTTGGATCACTGAGCAGCTCATGGTACACCCTTGACTGGGTTAATTTGGCAGCCTTACTAATTTTGTGGAATTCTGCCTGTGTTCTTGCCTGACTGGTGTTCAATAGGACCACATACATGTCTTTATATTAATGAGAAACACCAAGAAGTAGTTACTAGGACAGGTCATGGTGAAATTTATTTCATTGCAGACATCACTTCATTTTAAAGGAAACCAGATCTTAATCATAATGAGGAAAGCTGACAGATTTGGCAGGTCTCAGCTTTAGTAGCTTTTGCTTGAAGACAAGGGCCCCTTCTAAGCAGTTTAATTTCCACGTGTAAGGAGAATGCACACAAATCTGACATACAACCTTGAGCAGTGGGTATTGCACAGTTCTTTCTGTCCTTTTGTGAGAAGACTATAGGAGTGTTTTCTTGTTACCCTTTTCCAAACGTGGAAAGCCAGCTTACTTGAAAGCTGTGAGGTGCATCTGAACCAACCGTGGTAATGGTAAATAGTTTCTTGGCCTGCTAGTGAGTATTCCAAGCTGCTGAGCTGCAGGATGTCATTCTGAGAAGCAGTGATCCAGTTCTGGCAGCCTGTCATCACTGAACTGTTTCCCTCCTGTTGGGCCATGTGCTGCTGCTGCTTGTCCTGTGCCAGCTCCTGCTCTTCCATGAGCTCCTGGAGCTGCATGAGGGGTAGAAGAGGAGACTAGAGCTGCTTCTTCAGACTGCATTGAAGTGGTATCTTGTCAGGTGTCTCTGAAACCACGGTCCAAACTTACAAATTCTGTGCTGCTCAAGCTTTTCTGTAATCTAGAGCTTGTGTGCAACATTGAAATGAGTCAAACTGATTTCTGTGGGGTTTTGAGGTCAGTTCTCCAGAAGTATGTAGCAGAATAGCTTTTCTCTTGCATTTCGGATGAAGTAATAGTCAAAACTCAATTTCTCATTATAATTATAGATAATGGACCCTAGTCAAGTACTGGAAGGGATCAACATGTCAAAAAGGAAAGAGCTGCAGTGGCCAGATGAGGTGATACGGTTAAAAGCTGGAAGAAACAGCTGGAAAGACTGGAGTCCTCAGGAAGGCATGGAAGGCCATGTAAGTTTCCCTTAGAACCTGACATTAATCTTTTAAGGACAAAAAAAAAGTGTAGGGGAGGGGCCAGGGCAGGACCATATAATCTCTTTGCTGTTCATCAGACTTGCCTAGATGTGAGGTCCAAGGATAGATTTGGTAGCAGGCTGGCTCGGCTGCTCTCCTCTCAGCTACTGTTGTTGGAGGAGCAAGTCTAGGATCCCAGTTTTGATCAGGATATTTCTGTAGCGGGATCCAAAAGATGCAGGATGATTCAGATGTTTTCAGCTCCTCTTTGTACATGCCTTCTTCCCACTCCTCTCACATATTGGTCTTGGGCACTGTGCTTACTCATTCAGCCTTCATTTTCCTTTCCTTAAGATGTCAGTCTTTGAGCAAATGCTCAGGGAATGCTCTTCAAGGAAAGGAAACTTAGCATTCCTGTTCACATTGCTGCGTGTTCTTTGGCTTGTGGCCTTTATGGGTATCAGTTGCTGCTGCTGATAACACACAAGGTGAAACAGACTGGGGCAATGGTCGCAGTGACTTGCACTCTGTGCAGCATGTGTGTGCAGCACGTAACTGGATGTTAAGGAGCCCTCATAATCACGCCTTTGAAACAAGCCATTAGCTCAAAGGCAGCAGTTTCCAGTTGATCTAGAAAGATAACATACTTGGACTTCACTAGGAAACGTTTTGTGTGTCTATGGATGCAGTGTGCCTATCCTTACTCTGTACAACAACCTGAAGTTTCTTTTGACAGGTTTTGATAAAACCTCCCTTGAACGGACTGTTCAAATACTGCATTTTTGCATCAGGCAGGGGGAGGCTAAGGATCCTGTGCTTCTGCAAGCAAAATGCTCTCCCCAGGGATGCAGCTTAGAGCTTGTGTTGCATCAGCCTGAGTCTTGTAACTCAGGCTGAAGAAACCTTCAGCTTATCAGCTGGGTACAGTGATGATTAGGGGTGTCCCTTGCATTTTGTTTTAAATGATGTAGATGACTTAGTTCTCTCCATTATCTGTCTGACCTAGAAATCTTAAACTGTGTTGAGGCTTGGATTACGTAAACATTTTTATTTGTTTTTCACCTTTTCTTGACTTGAGTTTAGTGTTCTCTTCCTCCTCCTTCAGCAGGGTAGTTAGCGTTCTGTTCCTGTGGAAGTGGCACATATTGTTGGACCACTCCTGTTGTCCCACAAGTTAAAGGGCAGGGAGGGTTTTGTTTGTTTTGTGGAGGGAGCTGAGCAGACAGTTGATCATGCAAAGACTTGGATACAAAGGGATGGCCAATATCAGGATGGCCGATATCGAGAGGAATTCTTGGAAACAGCAGATGAAAATATGAGTGTTGCGAGGTCCAAAGGTGCATGTGATAGCAGTTTATAACAGCGTTTCTGTAATCCTTCCTGTCTGTAATAAAGGTCCTTTAAAATGAGAATAGTTAAGTAATTGAATTTAAATAGTATCCTTGAATTCAAAGCAAGCAGGAAACAAAATTAAGTCAAGCTGTTGATGTAGGAAAGTTTTACACCAACTCCTGATAATGGCTCAGAAGTAGAAAGAAGGGGCTAAGACAGTGCAGCTTTTTTTGTTATTGCTACCTTTGCCCTGCAAAGGTCCTGAATTATCAGAGACAGCTGAGACATGGCAGCTCTCCCCCTGGAACTCACCTTTTATTCTGCTTGGTTTTTGCAGGTGATTCACCGCTGGGTGCCTTGCAGCAGAGATCCAAGTAGTCGGTCCCACATAGATAAAACCATCTTGCTGGTTCAGATTGAAGACAAATACGTTGCTGTTGTTGAAACTGGAGTCCTCGAACTTGGGGCTGAAGTGTGAATCTCTGTGACAGTTAAAATTCCCCTTCTCTGAAGAGAGGAGGGACCAGAAGCAGCAGCTCCCAGGGCATGAAACTTTGATCTAGTTGTAGGAAAGGACTTGAAACACAGATTTGTTAAGTCCCTTGCCCCCAAAATACACAAGTGTAAGAAATTTTTAAGTTGTTAGCTGCTGAAGAAACATTTGCATGAAGGATAGATTTGTTGAGACATATCTTGTTTATAAATTTTGTTTATGCATTGCGTAATGCTTTAAATCAACAAACTTTTCAGTTCTAAGATCAGAGCACCTCATATTTTTCTAATTGTTTTGCCAAAAATTGCCATGTCTTGTCACAGAGTACGTGGAATTCGTTCACCTTATTTTAAAGAAATTGAGTAACGTACAAACCTTCAGTTTGAAACATAATATAGAGGTTTCATGCGTGGCAAGAAGAGACTGAACAGATGTATAGATTCTTACTCCTTATGAGCTAAAACATTGAGAACTGCACTAATTTTTTTACAGCAATGCACTAAAAAAAAAACACCCCTGAGATTGCCGAGAACATTTATTTATATATATAAATATAAATATATAAAATACCATTATTTAAATTGCCTTTGGGATTAATCCCCTCCCTTTCAATATACATGTTGATGGTAAGGGCTGTGCCATGGGTTTGGTTCAACGATCTGTATTTCGTACAAGTGCATTTGCTGCATCGTCTTCACAATAAATGGAAAAATAACAACTGTCTAGAAACGTACCTGAGTATCCCTGGACTACCTGAGATTTTTTACTGTGGTGGCAGTGGTACATTAAGTCTGTACAACACAACACATCTAGCTTTAAATTGGACCCCAGTGTACTCTTTAATCTGTCCTCCACTAGCTGGCCGTGGCTCCTTTACGACTTTACACCCCAAGCTGGTTATGTTACTTTGCTGGCTCTTCTCTGGCAGAGAGTTATTTTTGTGGTTGTTTTTTTAATGGAGAGGGGCAGGTCCATTGTTTCATGGATTCTTGAAGTTTTTTGATTCCATCCATTAAAAATAAAAATGAAAAAAAAAATAAAAAGACTTTATCTTTTAAAAAGCTTTTATAGAAGGCACAGCCCTAAACTTGTATCACTTTTACCACCTTGCCTTTTCTTTCCCTTTAGTCTTCATTCTTTTCTATGACTTGAATTTTATTTTCAATTATTATATATTCTATGTAAGTGTAATTTGAGTATTTATGACTGTGAAGTTGAATTATTCATGTGTTACATATCCTAGGTTTTATTGTATTTTTTTTAAATGTGTGTATTCAGGGAAACAACTCAGAACTATCATGGGAGTGTGAGAGGGAAACTGCGGTTTGTTTTTTTGACTTGCAGCTCCTATGAATCACTTCTCTTAATCCATAAGAAAGAAAAGAAAGAAAAAAGTACCGGTTGTGATTGTTTCCTGTTTCAGACCTGTAATAACATAGGACTTTGTGGGGAACCTGCACACAGTCCTAGCCTTTGGGAGCAGCCATCTTCTTCCAGGTCACTTCCACTTCTTCCTAAATGATGTAACCAGGAGACATGTCTGGTAACGTCACCAAGATCAAGATCTTCTCTGGCATCACAGAGACCTTGTTCATTGTATACCTAATGTAAGAGTGAAATTAGGTGGGGTGAGAGAAAATGCAGGGAGAAAGAGCTAAAAGTGATATTTTGGCTCAAGTCACTGTGTGCTTTCTAGCCCTGAGAGGGTAAAGTCTCTATGCCTGGTAGCTCGTCAGTTGATAACACTGGTCCTAGGGTATTGTACTGGGGCCTTGCTTAGGTCAGGCTTTGCGAAGCTTGTACTCCATCTACTGTGCATTTTACTTTTTATGCATATGCAATCATATTCAATCTTGGTATAAACGTACGGTTCTGGATCTGCCACCACTGAAGTAATTTTGCTGTTCCACATAGTTTATGAGAATTCATCTCTTGCATCTATGAAAACGTAGCACAATAGATGGACCTTTCAGGAGCAAAGAGAAGGTGTGCGGTGGAACTGAAGCCATTTTAACTAAGGTTTTGTTCTGTGTCCTTCCCTCCAGGTATTTAAAGGGTTTTGTGTACAACTAGGGATATTGCCTCATACAGATTATTTAAAAAGACAAATTATTTTGGAATTAGGCCTGTGTTTTATATTAGTTGCAGAGTTGTTTTTCTGTCTTGAAAAGAAATTGAAGTTATATCTGGAGGTAGAGGTGACTGGTAGCGGGAGGAAAGGTATGTCAGGTTGTTCACAACTTGATTGAGGCAACACTTAAATATTTTAATGCTGACTTTGAACAATCTTTTTTACTCTTTAAGGCAGAATAGGGGCAATGTCCATTGGCAGAGTACATGGTAGGAGTCAGTAACCTGCTAACATGGCTTTTTTTCCCCCTCTCTCTTTTAATTGCCTAGAATCAAATTAGGAAACAGTAGTTGAGAGGAAAAAGAAAGACCCTTCTGAAAAGGTTAAGAGAGTTCATGAATTCATGTTCCTTTTTATCTTAAGATTTTCCAGTGTGCTGCCATGAGGAGATGGATCACAATGTGAACAGCTAACAGGTGAATAGATTTTCAGATATCCAGCGAACCCCTATTACAAAACAATTCAGATAGTTTTTTGCCTAGTCCAGATCCACTCAGCTGAAATAACGTAGTTGCAATTTCACTCTTCCATAAGGTTTTGCAAACCTGTTCTAACAATTTGTCGTTATGCTGAACTCTGATTAATGTATAAATGTATGCAGGTTTCTGTGAAGTTAATTTCTTCATTCCCCTGTAAAAGTGTCAAAACCTATCAGATATCTTCCTCTAACTCCCAGCAGGATAGGCTTGTCCATGGAAGACTGTTCCAGATGGACATGAGTTTATTTTTATTCTGTTCTCTTTGGCCATAGTCTTGATTTATAGTATTTTTTTCTGTTTTGAGTATAGAACGGGTAGCTCTTTCCAGATTAGTGACTCGTCAGTCTAGACAGGCCTCAGCCTAGAGCCTTTAGTTCTTTCCAAACGTCCATGCAAATCCTTTCTAGCAGACTGCTTTAACTCCGTGCACTCATGTGGTGTGATGATGATGTTCTGCCATACCAACATTCCAGTTCTTGTGTTCTAGTCTCCAGGTAGGTCCCCATCTGTTGTTTCCCCAGATTTCTTTCAAGGTGGTATCTATAGATACATGCATAAAGATTTACTGCTCCACTGAAATAATTACAGAAAACTGCTTATTGCCACTAGGCAGGTTATGTTGATCAGAAAAATAGTTGTTAATTATTTTTTTAAAAAATTACCTACTTCATTTGCCTGTGAAATCTTTTTAAATGTTCTCATTTTTCTTGACCTAACACCTGTTTGTGACACTGCTGATGACAGCTAGAATTGAGGTGCGCTTTTGCCACAGGGTGGCTCTGGAGCGATGAGATCTGGGCACCTCTGTTGTGATTCAGCGTTTGTGACCTGACTTCAGCGTGGGGAGGACTTGTTGTGCAGCTGGGACTTCGATTGGTTGGGATTTTTTGGCAATCCTGTTATAGGGTGAATGTCCCATAGCCATTTTTCCCGGGACAATTGCTCTCTTCCTAGGCATTGACCTCGGTTTTCCTATGAGCTGCATGGCTCAGGGCCAGGCGTTCCTCACCCCCGCGTACGCAGCCGCTTTGCAAAGTGAACACTTAGGACCAGCCTAGATGACAGATGAGATGGAAGGTGAAAGCAGTTGGTTGTCTGCAAAGAAAGCTTGATCCCACACGGGATGGTGGCGGGAGAAGAGAGGCCTCCTGGTCAGATCCAATGTCAGTTGAATCCAACGTTGTCTCACCTCACGGATAAGACACACACCACCGTATGACCTAGGCATGCAGACACAAAAACCTTCCTTTAAAGATCTTGCTCAGTTACAGGACTCCTCATTCACAAAACGGAGCAGGACAGATTGCATTTCTTAATATTATTCAAACTATGTAACTTAGGTTGGATTTGGGGTTACACCACCACAGGTTTTATGTACTTAGTTTTATTAAGGAATTTATATACCTATTATATAGGCATCTACTTTTTTTGGTCTGGCTTCGTATTTGATAATGCAGTACATTCAGTGAAGCTGGACACTGAGAAATTATACTGGTTAATTACCAGTGCCTTAGTAAAAAAGTGGGTACATAACACCGTGGTGGGAAGCAAAGCATGTGGCTTGTTTCACCCCAGCATGATCCGCGTATTTCCAGACCGGTGATTTCAGATGGCTGCTCCAAAAGATTTCAGGAGTACATGCACCACTCACAATCACAAACAGCGGCAGAGCAGCAATTTTTACGACTTCTGGTATGTACAGTTTGAATAGATAACCCCAGTACATTTAATCCACAACTCTGAAAGATGGAAAATCAAATAGCTGGACATGTTAACTTGTTACATAAAGACCCCAAGAAAGCCTGATACCAAGCTCTGGATTAGGAAGTGGAGGAAGGCGGGAGTGGAGCCATGAACGAAGGTGGATGGCTTTGCTTTTAATGGACAATGAAAATATGTATTGCCTCTACCAGCAAACGGCTTCCTTGCCAGGGATAGGGATATGTGTTCCTGCGTGTCTGTGAGCGTGTATGTGTCTGCGTGTGTTACCGGAAACAGCCTGTAAATACTGTAGCTGTCTAAAAGGAAAAGGCTGAGGGTTTTTTTGGCAACATGTTGCAGCAAAAGGACAGTATTGACAGTGAAGAAACACTGAGAAATAAAATATTAAAAAAAAAAAACAAGTTTTCACTTGTCATTCATTGCAGTTCCACTTTACATACCCTCAGCTGTCATTCTGATTGTCTGTGAGCACTGTTTAAGTTTACTCTGATCAAATCACTTCTTAATGAAGGATTTCACTTTAACATGATTTTTTAAAGGCTGTTGAAACTTTTTTTACCCTGCAGATACTGCTGTTTGTCTCTGCCAGCAGGATCTCGATTACACTTTCATGTGAAGCCTGTGCAGTAGTTACACTGATTGCAGAAAGGGGGCTATTTCAAATGCTTTCTGCCTTATCACAGCTCAAGCAGGAGCTTTGGGTGCAATTCTCCGAGCCCTTTCTCAAACCTGAGGATACCCTTGTGCTGTCTTTACGTGCAGCAATTCTCCGTTCTTCCCACTTTGCAGGGAAATATTTTCCCCTGTGTAGTTAATGAGTGATTCTAACTTGGTGCTGCCCTTGAGCCAAGTGCAGCCGGGGGGAGAGTCCAGGTGCCTGCTCAGGGCTTCCCTCACTGA
>JAUBOD010000560.1:1921447-1938393 GCA_032353885.1 Nothura maculosa
ATGGTAGTAGCGGCTTGCTGTTTAAATTCATGGATAATAAAATTTCAAGGCTAATCTTGTATTCTGCTGTTGGAGAGTGAAATTAATGCTTCCCGGGGAAGCGCTTGGCCCTGTGGCAGCTCTGAGCTCACCTGGGTCTATCCTCCAGTGAGGTGACATAAGAAGGTAAAAACTGCTCCAGGCCACAAAGTCTTTTTCTCAGATGTTAGTGCTTCTAATTGGAAATTGCAATAAGGAGAGAGGAGACAGCAGAGGGTCTAAGCAAGAGACGATATCAAGGGAAGCGGCCAGGTCATCCCGCATGGACCCCGTGTTCCAGCGGGGTGGGCAAAGCCGCCTGCCCATCCTGGACATTGCCAGATCCCTGCTTCCTGCTCTGGAATGGCACAGGCAGGTTGGGTGGCAGCAGGACTTTAAACAGAAATGGAGAACTTGAAGATGCTACAACTAACTAGAGCAGCACAACCTGCTGCTACTGGGGAAAACAAGTCGTGCTTTAAATAAGCTGCTGCTGCAGCATGTGCTGCCTCACAGCTCGCTGTACTTCAGGGCCTCTGAACTAAATTCCTTTAAACAGCATTTAGGTGCATTGCAAAAACTGAATATTCAGAGCATTTTCTGCCTCTTTTTCTATATAAGCTGCTCAAGGAGTGCTGGTTTCAGCTGCACCAAGAACCGCTGCACGTCCTGGCTGTGCTGGGAAAGCAGAGGGTGCTGCCCTCGAAGCAAAGGGGGCTGTGATTTATGGGAGGTATTTCATGGAGCAAGGAACGAGCATGTGTGAGCAACTGCCTAAAACTCGGGATCTGGTGTTGGTAGGAAGCTTCCATTCCTGGTTTCGTTCCAGGGCTCAAATGAAAATATGTTTTTCATATGCTCAGGAAACAGAAATCACAGGAAATGCATATTTCAGGCACAGCTACTTCATTTTTTGTCATCTCAAAGGAAGCTTCATGGACCTGCAGTTGCTGCCTCCAAGTGACCTGGTCTTTGCTCTCACACTGCTTAGGCTTTGCTGTAGATCCCAGCAGTAGGGAGCAGTGGAGCTAGCAAGGACCACACCAGTTTGCCTGCAGTGCTCAAGAGCTTCCCGAGTCTGTGTCTCCCAGGAAACAACTTCGAGTGCGAGGAAGCTCTGCATTTCCAGCTACTTGGTTGCTTCCATGGAAAGGCTGTAGAAATGTTGCAGTGGGTTCTTGAGGAGCAAGTCAGCTGGAGGGAAAACCCATCCCCGATCTCGATGCAAAAGTGCTGGCTGAGCAATTTTAAAATCTGCCTTAATGTTATTTGAAAATTCATGGGAAGACAGTGGTTTATGAGACATGTTGTTACTACCCGCCTGCAAAGTACTCTGTGCAAAATCACTATTTCAGCTTGTGCCCATAGGGGGCTTATTTGGTTTTGATAGGAAGATTGAAGAGAAAAAAAAAGCAGAGAAAAATGTAATTTTTGAGTAGAGATGATGCACACGGTGCCTTCTTCCCAGCAACTGCTGCACGCGCGGCTCCTGCGCAGGAGGGATCCTGGTGTGCGCACAGGAGCAGATGCCTCTCGGAGGGCAGACGTCAGCGCCGGGGCCGCTCGCCCTGCTTCCCTAGCCTGCTTGCTGCCTTAAGGAGCAACTTGGCTCAGCTGAGCTTGGCTCTGCCACCCAGGCTTTCTAAAATAAACTGAAATCTTCCTGGGAGCGCTCGGAAAGGTTTGATGCTACGTGGCTGCTGAATAAACAGAAAGCAGGAGGATTTGCTGTAGAGCGCATTCCAGACCCCAGCTATAATGCCAGAGGTCTGAGCGAATCAAAATACCGTGGCTCTCATGATAAATAACCATCAGGGATATCTAATCGTTGTTTTTAAGCAACTATGGGCTGGCAGAGAAAGCAAGGGTGACCTACAGCAAATGTGCCTGTCCGTGAGGAAAAAGGAACAAAGAAGAAGGGATGTGATGGCACCATCCTGGAAGCAATGTGAAGCCCTGATGCGGCCTGAGATGTCTGTCTGGAAGCTGATAGACCTTGCCCAAAGCCTTGCAAAGCCCTCCCTGCAGTGTGGCGTGAAGGCAGCAGCAAAGCTCAGCCAGAACTAGCAAGAGCTGTCCTGGATAAGCTGCGGTGAGGTCTTTCCTTGGCGTCCCTGAAGACCTGAATTACTGCACTGTCCGCCCTGTTGTGGGCACCTGCAGACACAACCCAAGACCAGATGCTTTTAAAAGCATTTCTAGGCTCTCCGTAGACACAAAAGTTAATCGTCAGCTGAAAAAAAGGAAGCTGCCTTTTGTGTTTGAAACTATTTCCCAACCCTGTGGTTAGCAGAGAGGGCCCAAAGGGGCCACAGAGCGGAGGCCAGATAGGGGAACCGGTGCGGAGCAGCGTGTGCCTGATCAACAGGAGCTCCCACCGATAGATGGATCTGGCTTCTCCTCCTGCTTTCTGGCTGCATCTAGCACACAAACATGGAGGTTTATCATAGCAGGCTGCTGCCAAGCATCTCTTGGGCAGGTGATTTTTGGGGACTCTTTTTTTCAGATAGGGAGCACCAGAGAAGGTGCACCTGAAGAAAATATCAGAGAGGGAGAAGCAAAACGGAACAAGCTAGAGAGGAGGAGGAGCAAAAATTAAAAGGAAAAAAGATTCCAGAAGACCAAAACAAAATGAGAATGGAGGGTGATGCATGGAAAGGAGCAGCTGGGGAAGCAGACACCAGGGAGCACAAGGCAGACCAAGGAGCCAGTGCTCCAGCAAGGAAAGGGAAGAAAATATCAACAAGGAGATGAGGGCTCTGACCAATAGGGCTCTGAGCAGCCTCTCCCAACATGCACTGGCTTGTTCCAGCCCGAGGGCCTCAGTTGCTGCAAGGCTCCCTGCTCCAGCGAAGCACAGAAGAGTTAACTCCCCCTCCGCTCTCCTCCAGAAGACAGAAGATGGAAATGTTTCATACTGCGCTATTTTTAAATCGTTCAAGAAATGTATTGCTAACAGAAGAACAGCATAACTGACATTTCCCAGAATCAGCTGATGAAAGTGCACAACACAGCTCCTCTTGGCAGTCCAGAAAAGGTAGAACAACTTAAAATAGGTTGCAAATGGAAGGGAAAAGCAGGAAACTATTAGAGAGCTCTGCAGGCTACCCCCCAAAGTCCATTTTAGCTGCTAGCCCTTGAACTTAAGGCAAGAGAGCAATGAAGCCGGGAGACCAGGGGATGCTCATTTCCCTGCTGCACCTCCAAATAGCTCCAGCTTGTTGCTGGTGCAAGGTGCCTGCTGCGGGCCTGGAGATCACAGGCATTGATCCCGATGCCACGTGTCTCTCTGCCACAGGAGCTGCCTTTGGGATGAGGGGCTCTCTGCACCATATAGCCTGTGGTTTTCCATCTGGGATGGCTGCAGCAGGGATGGCAGCTCCTGGCTGCTGCGGCCTGGGCTGAGCCCCGCCACTTCGCTTCACGCCATTCACCGGTGATTCATCTGCTCCCTTATGGAGGCAGCATGTGGCATAAAGTCATGTATTTAAAACACAGCCAGAAAGAGGCAGAGGCATCACAGCTCAAAATAGCAAAAGGGTCTGATGCAGGGACATTTTCTTTCTGAGGGCTTATTGTTTAACTGGTAAATATAAATTTTGCAGTGATCATTCCGGAGCAATTTTCAAGCAGGAAAAAAAATCAAATGGGAATGAATTTGGGCTGTTATACAGCGTGAAACAGTCAGGAGCTCAGGAGATGAGGTTACCATGGTCTCTTCTGGCCCCCTAATGCAGGAAGAGATACATTTCCTTGTCAAAATGCACCAGAGAGCAATACAGCAGGCACTGAAAGGAGGTGGTGTGTCTAAAAACAGGTACTATGAAAAGCTTGGCAGAAAATACCCTTCCTGTTGGAATGAAGGCAAAAATCCTACCCAGATCGTACATGTGACTTGCCCATTTCACATTTATTTTCATTACAGGCCTCAAAACAAAACAAAAACCCTTTTCTGGCTTGGTTTGGGGAGCCGAGTTGCTCCTGTTGCTCACCTCCCGCACAGCCATGATGAGGGGACACTGAGGAAAAAGGTCTCCCGAGCTGGAAGGGCCTGTGGGAGAGAGCACACGGACAAGGATGCAGAGTGTAGGCCAGCCTGCCATGCTGCTTGACCTGCCTGGTTCATCTTTCCTCTCCAGGGCACTTTCAGATGCGAGGAGCCCACGTGCTGCGTGACCCATCCTGCATGGCAGGGACGGTTGTTACATGATTTCTGGCACACTTTGCTCTCCACTAGACACTTTGCATTGAGCCTACGAAGATGCTCCACAAGCCTAGTAAGGTTGTCTGTCTGCCTATCATGTCACTGTCTGGAGAAAATGGACTTCGGCAGGAGGGTTTAAGATTTGACGCTCTCCTTCATGAGGAACAACTCCGAGAAATACCCAAGTTTACTTTCAAAAGTAAACTTTCAAGGTTTATTTTTCAAGATTCTCTTAAGCGTGAGGCGGATCTGTTGAAAAATGACTTGGCCTATTTTCCTGTGTACTCCTCTCCCACATGGCTTCTGCTAATGCAGGCCACGAGTTACTCCCTGATACCTGATACTCCCCATGGGCACCTCACAGGTGAGCGGGGTGCTGAGCTGGAGTGCACTGCTTGTCCCCACATCACGAACGTGGGACCTGTGGCCAACAGGTAGGAAATGTGCCAGGAGCCACCAAACCAGCAGGGTCAGGAGCTCACACGGACAAGTCTTCACTCTGGTAACTAAAATAGTCTTCTGCCTGGTGCAAGGTACACTGAGGATAGGGGGAGAGGAATGGGTTTGGGAAATGCTGCATTTATTTTTACTCTGTTTTGTGCATGCAGGGGGGAAAGAGATGGTGCAATTTGCCTGGAGGGTCATTTCTGCAACTGGAAATATTTAATTAAGTGAATTATTTTCCTAGTAGTACTTTAAAAGGTTATATCCCCAATTAACAGTGCATTAGACTTATTCTGAGCCCCATTTTGATTTGCTCAGCGGTCTGTGAAGAATTTACTGGCAGCTTAAGAGAGATGAAAAAAGGTAGAAGTTAAATCAGTGGCAAAAAGAAGTTTCTGGCTCCTTGTCAAGGCACCCGCATGCCTCATTACCTGGGTTTAAAACCAACAAAGTAGCTTAAGAGGGCTGTTTATTACTCCCTCCCTTTCCACCTTTGCTGAAAAGAAGGCTTGGGCTCCAAAGCCTCTCTTTGCTGAGTTGGCCTTCTGCTTTTTTGCATGTGCACCCGTTCTTGCTCGAGCGTGGTGTTTGCATGCAGCTGATAACTTGCCACCTGGTAACTGCGCCTCTCACGCCGTTTGGAAAAATATCCCGATCCTGCTCCAGTTGTTCCTGCTGGGAGCACTGTTACACCCTGCTGCGAGACTCGGAGCCCAGTGATGTGGCGGGAGGGAGGTGGTGTTATTGAGGTGAATGTGTGCTCACCCTTTCCTACCCCAGGGTAAGCGGGGCTTTTTCTTGACTATAAAGCCTGCTTAAGCAACAGGAATGTGGCTCTGCTGAAGAGGAACATTGATGTCTCTCTTTATGGCAGCCCTCAGTGTTGCACCACATGAGCCCCGTGGCTCTTTCCTCCATCTGTCGTGGTTTCCTTGGGGTCCTCAGTAGCACTGGCACGGTGCTAAGTTCACCCTCTCACAGCCCTTGCGCCAACCCAGGCTTAGCAGCAGGACCCTTCTCTGCCCGCCCTGGCCACCAGTGCAGACCTGGCTGCCTGAGCCGCGGCTTGCCAGAAGTCAGCGATGGGGAGGACTGTTGCATAAAGCCTCCTTGCAGCTGTGAACCCCATCTCGCTTCTTCTGAAACACGCTGGAGGAATGTGATGAGGTAGCTTTATTATTTTTAGCCCGCTTTCCTAAGTGAATTAGGCTTATGCAATTACGTCTCTGCAGCCCGACCCTCCCTGCCCCTTGTGCGCGAGCTCTGACAGCTTTTAAATCCGTAAACTAATTGTAACCAAATGCAGTAGATGAGGCGCAGGAGTGTCCGAGCCGTGTGGGAAAGCGGCACGTGGGCAGGCGGCAGCGTGTGCCCCTGCCAGGCTGCCACCAGCCTCCAGGTCTCTCCTGCTTTCCCAGATGTGCCAGTGTGGCTGGATGGAAGAGATCTGGATAAGTCAGGGACAGGACATCAGTAATTCTCGACAGGACTAAAATCCGCTTGATTGGATAAGGAAGCGGTGCTGGAACTTGCTGCGGCACATCGGCAGGTCCTGGGCAGGATGGATGGCAACGGGAGATGGGGGAAGGACACGAGGAAAGGGAGTGCATGGATCACTCGTGCTTGCTCTCCAATGTGAGCCTGCTAATGCAAAACAAATTACTGAAGCTTGAAGGGCCAGGCTTCCACTTTCCAGACTGAAATACTTTTCTCTTAAGGTGCAAAGAATCCCAAAGCTGTGTTGGTTGAAACATACAAAGCCGCAATGAGGTGACAAATAATTTGTGCAGTACTTGCTAAGGAGATGAGTGCGGGGGTGTGTGAGCTGCTGCCTGGGGTGTCAGTGTTCAAATATGAAGGCGCTTTCCAGGCTTGTGAAGGTTCCCAGGCTGTGGTGAACATTGGTGTGACCTTCTGGACATCAGCGCAGGCTCCGTGAGCACCTGTGTGCATCGTGTGCCAGGTGTCAGGGGTTCGGGGTTTAACATCTGCCCGAAGAATGACTATCATTAGACTTAAGGTTCACTGTGTATGAAGAGTGAGAGACAATTGTGTTCAAAGGGTGGGTGAGGAGTTCACAGGATAAATCGTTCAGCATGTGCATGCATCATATGCAGCATTTGCTTATTAAATCAATTAACCAATGAACGTCATAATTTTCTCAAAAATGAAACAAATTAGGTATTTAATGAATACAGCATAATTGTGTTATAGATAATGTGATCGTGGGTGCAGTCTGGACAGCTGATGGTGGAATCACCTTGTCTTTGCCTCCTGGTATCTGGTATCCAGCTGTCTGAGCAGTCCAAGGCTGTCCTTGTTCCTCCGACATCAGCTTCTATTTCTTAACTGGGTAGCCACATCATCAGCCTTTTATTCTTGCTTGAACATTTCTTCTTCAGTATTTCCCTCAAGCAGAGTGGTTCTGCTGGTGAATATGTTTTTTTTTTTAGGAGGAAGCATTATTTCTTTAATGGTGCTGGATACAAGCTGACATTTAACAGCAGAGCCATAGCTAACACCAAGCCTGCTTAGATGACAGAAGTGAAGGCAGCTTGAGTATAATTTCTTTGTCTACCTTATAATTCAGCCTGTTTTTTTAAAAGTTACTTGGCCAATGGCCAATCTTTGAACAATTAGAGCTTTATTTCGCTCCATCAAGCAGAAAGCTTACAGGAAACTCAACTCCATCTGAAGCACAACGGTGGAAGAGAAGGAGAATCTCACCTTGCAACTGGAGCGCTGCTGACTGCAAAGAGACCCGAGCTGTCCCTGAGGTCATTGCTCCTACGCCCTTGAGAAATGCTCTCAGATCCTGATCTTCCCTGAGTACTCGCTCATTTGGGAGGCTTCGGGATTTGTGTGCCTGTCTTGAAGGCTTTGATCTCTATCTGCTTCTGGGATTCTCGACTGCTTCCAAAAGCATGACACGTGCATAATCCTCCTTTTTTTTAATTTTAATTTTTGGCTTTATGAGCTTTGTGTAACTGGACTCCTATGAATAGATTGCAGTTGAATGTTACAGTTGCAAGAGGCTCATAGTTAAAGAGAAATGTAAAACTAAAATATCAGCTTAGCTATGATTTTTAAACAAAGACAGGCAGCAGGCACCTATGTGGAAAATGCACTTGAAAACATTCGATTTATTCTGACACTGAGATTTCACAGTAGGTCGGATCAAAAACTTATTAGAAATCTATAGGAGAGGACACCTCAGTGACATAAAGCCTAAGTGCTATTTTTCAGTAACTAAAAGGAGTTCAAAGGCAGCTCTTTATGCATTCAAAATGCCAAAATCTGCTACAAAAATATTTAGACTAGCCATCAAAATCAAACAAATCCTCTTTCCCACCATGACTGCAAGATAGTCGTCTTTTATATTTGGCCTATTTAGATGTAAACTGCCTACTACCCTGCAATCCCATGCCAAGAAAGACAAAATACAAACCACTAAACTCCAAACAATCAGGTAATCAATGACTCAGGCAGATAAAATCAAGGAAATTAACTGAAAGCACAATAGCTCTTAAAGCCATAAACCACTGCAAACATCAGTTTCCATCTGGTATGGAGGACGATAAGGGATGGGGATACATGTGTGTATCTCCAGCTCCCACTCATTTCCAAAGGGAGAAATTGCCAGAACAGTCTGGGAAAGGCAGGCCAACATAAAGGGGATTTGCAGGGATCTCTCAAGGCAGAGAGTGAAACTGCAGAGGGTGATGAGAGCTGGGATGGAGCAGCCCCACTGCCAGAATTTCCTCCTCCCATGGCCCCATCCCTGCTGGCTGGACCCGTGAGTGCCTGGTGCCAGCTGAGCAGTTTCCAGGCACGAACAGAAGTCAAGCTGTGACTGCTGGATGTGGAGAATCTCTGCACTGGGTATCTAAAATGTCTGTCTTTTCATGTGAACAGAAAACGTGGTAGGAAAAAAGGCATGTTTCTCTTGCCCTGGTGAGTCTGCCCACTCCCGTGCTCTGCTAAGCCCCATGGCCAGGGCCAGAGACACCACTTCATGTCAACAGAGATGAAGGATCAGCTCTGAGAGCCCCTATGGCAAGTCCTTTGAACCAGAGTTCAGCTGCTTCTTGCTGAGGAGAAGACACTTATTTCTGGCTGATAGGGATAACTTCAGTGGAAGGATGTGTCCCTAACTGCATTTGAATGTAAAATGGAAAAATGCCCTTATGGTCTTTTCCCCTTCAGCCCTGTAAAGCAACAGCTTTATCTCCCTTTCCCCTCGCAATTATGATGCCACCACTAAGGGAGATGGAGGCTCATTACCTAGCTGCATAATGAAGGACATTAGCAGGACAGATGGATAGCTGGCACTAGAGGCTGGAACAGGAGTTCACAGTGCTAAAATCCAAAGTGTTCTGAAATATGCCCTTGGGCTTTCTTCGAAGGCTTTTTTTTTAATAGGATTTTAACATTCAGAAGTTTACAGGAAGCTTTCTTGCTTCCAGAAGGCATCATTCTTCATGGCTTAAAAGCTACAACTGTTGTTTGGATTCAGTGTTTGTGAAATAACACTGCTAGTCACTGAGATTATCAAGTTGCCTCTGAGATTTTCAAGTTGAGTCATCCAGAGGGCAGCACAATTAGTGCTGTGGGCTGCACTCCTACCTGGGCATTTCCAATTACTTTCTCTGCTATCAGAAGTCTAGGTGGTGACTGACAGGGAAGCCCACATAGACCACCCTTGGAAGAGAGACTCTTCAGAGTGTTGCTGTGCTCCTCATCTTTATAGCCATTCTTTAAAAGTTTCTCTTGAGCCATTTTGAAGAAATGTCTGTTGTGTCTATTCCTTCCACAGGAAAAAAGGACGGACTGCACTGACAGGCAACACAGGGCTATGCACAGACCAGCCAACAGAGCAGAATCCCATCATCTTAGAACCATCCTACAGTTAGAGCAAGCCTCTTTTTTATACTTATCTTTTTAGCTTTTTCTTGTAGCATGCAATGATTTCCTTGCACCCTTCAAGATATACATAGACTTCCTACTTTCCATTTAATAATTATATAATGACATTTTTGTGCTCCTGAGGCTGTTGATTTAACTTGGGAAGGCTTCAGCTTCTCTTTCATCCTTGCATCCTATGGAAGAGCCATGACCTGGGATACGATTCCTTCTTCTCCGTGGTTATGGCAGGGGGAGGGAGCAGACGAGACGATCATTCCACTTTTCCTGGTGGAGCTCTCCCAACCACACTAAAATACTTGGGCCCGGAGGTGATTTTCTGTTGCAGACAGTGCCAGGATCCTGTCTCCATGAAGTGCAACCGGCACCATTCATCACTGCTTAGAAAACAGAAAGCCCCACCAGCTGAGGCTAGTCATGCATGTGCATCGCCAGTGCTGCGGACAGGAAACAAATGCTGCCCGTGCAGTGTTCCATCCAAAGGTTTCCAAATGGTTTGTGAACCCTGTAGTGAGGAATTAACCTCCCCTAATCGCTCTGCGAGGGAGCTGAATGTTACACCACCGTTCTGCATATCACTAAGGTAAGGTGCTAGTTCACCAAAGTCACCAGGTAACACCCCAAAGGGTGTCCCATGTGAGGCTGGTGGATTATTCTAATGCTGTCACCCTCTATCATTTAATTCAAGTGTGTCTTCCTTTGTCTATTACCTCAAAAATCTTTCTTTTTTTGCAATGTTAACTAGAGCACAGGTGTTGCCCTACTTTAGCTGCCATCTGCAAATAAAACCCTTCTGTAGCTCAAACTGGTTGGCCTGTGAGGCCAAGTGGGCAGGCTGCACAGTTTGGTAGGTAGCCGCGGGCTACTGCAATCTACCACCTTTGGTCCTCCACTGTCTTCCAGGATTCCCTGCCAAGTTTCCAAAAGGTCAGGCGAGTTCTCCCACAATACTGTGAAAAGACTCCATCGTTCATTCCACTGTACAAAACCATTAATATCCTTGTTAGCTGCTTCCAGGAGTCCTGGTATGACATAGAAGTAAGTGCAGGACAAGCATAGACCATGGTCTACTGTGTGTCTGTTTTCATAGGTCACAGACTCATTCAAGAAAATGTGACCATAAGTAACTCAATTCTGCAGTGAGGACCTTGAAAAGATACAACCAAGAATTACGAATATTTTATGACAAAGTTTGTCTTACGTAACTGCTTTTACCAAGAAAGAAAAAGAAGGAAAAAAGTACAAAGAGGATTCTTTGAACCCACAGTTCTGTAAAGCACTTTGTTAATGTGAGTCTACAGAAATACTAAATAAAATAAGGAACATTAGTCTTGGACTAGAACACATACTATTGTCAAGTACTTGGATGAAGTCCCAAAATAACATATCCAAAAAAAAAAAGAAATGCCTTTGGGAAGGTAGGGGAAACCAAGCAATTAATCTGCCAGAGGCAATCCTCTTCGTTACAGTGAGTAAGTGTTTGCTCTTCCTGGGTTAGGTACAGGTGACATGTACTCTACAGCTCTACAAGAAGACAAAGATAAATTATCTGGAATAAATAGCAGGTATGTGAGCATATTAGGGTGGTCCTACTAAAGGTCTGCTGGTTCCCTCTGCAACTGTTTCTCTGTTGGGCTGTGAATAAACTATTAAGCAATGAAATACCACACTAACTAGTCCAAAACAGAGATTAACTACCCATTCCCCTTGCTAAAGCAATAGTGCATAACAGCACATTCCAGTGTTGGTGGGGATGCACGGGTATGACTCGGGGTATTTTGATTTGTTAATGAAATAGTTGGCCGTGTTCCAATCTGCTCATAAGGAACATGCTGATAGCAAGCTAAAAATAGTTTGGGAGGAATAGTTTATAGAAATCTCTGTAACAGCAAAGTATATAGAGATATCAGAGCAAGCCATTATTAAATGTGTGGTGCTTTGTCATCTAGGAAGGAACAGGCAGCAATAATGCAGTCTGAATGCAGTCCATGTAATTTCATAAGTGTTGCTTGTTTTAAAAATAGAAGGTATATTGATGCTTCTTCCTGATTTTTTTTAATACAAAAGCTTACATTTTTCTCCTTTTCCATTAAACCTGCTAAGAACACCATTTGATAACAGTATATTTCATACTGGTGTTTTTGTTGCCCAAGGTCTAGACTGCGATTAAAGGACTGATGTGTTTTCTAAAGTAAGCTGAAATAGTCTTGCCTTTACTTTAAAATAAAGAAATAAAAGTAGTCCTTTGAAATATTGCCACTGAATAATATTTTCCAGAAATTCTCAAATATTTGAGTGCCAATGTTACATTATAAGTCACTATGGTCCAGACTTCTAAATTGCTTTGTAAATGTTCCCTAAAAATGTTAAGGGCCAAATCAACTTCCCTGCAGAAGATCTGGATGAGACATTTTATGCCCTTTAAGATCTGTCATGTTTTCTTAGGACTGAAGGGTGAGAAAAGTCATAGAGGGATGAAGGGAGACTCCTGTCACCCAGAATAGGTATCTCATAAGCCAATTTTGGAGGAGATGGCTGAACCTGTGCCTCTAATGATGGCAGAATCTATGCCTATAATGACTTTTTTTTTTCTTGTTCGGATGTGTATTAAGATGCACAGTGTTCAGTGGTTTTCCTTAAAGTTGCAGCTCTGCAGGGAAATGATTAGGTGAGACTCTTAGCTCACCTGCTTGTTTCCAGGTTTATTTGAGTACAGAGAAGAGTGAAGACAAAACACAGGGGCTCTTAAAGCAAAGCGAAAGAACACGCTGCTCGTCAAGACTCCAATAATTAAGGCATTAAAAAGTTGCTGGGGTTGGCAATACCATGTCTACAGGGAGCTAATTACTAATACTGGTAAAATACCACGCCAACAATAAAGAATGACATTTTGTAGACAAGTAACGATGACAAGCTCCTGCCTGGAAGCTAGTGGTTGGAAGGCCCAGCCTGTATCCTCACAAGTCTGTGGGATGTCTCCAGAGAATAACAAGTGAAGCCCACGATTTGAAGACCACATCTCTGCCATCAAGGTTATTAAAAAGGGATCGCTAAACACTAATAGAATATATGGACCAGAGAAGTGTCAGTGAAGATGCACTGCTGTCCTCTAGTCTGCTGTGGCTGGATGGTGCTTCAGCAGCAGAACATTGGGTCTGGGCTGATTTACCCTTTCCTGACTTTCATCATGTTCTGTCATGGACATCTTGGTTTTGGTCTACAACTCCTGCCAAGGGCATCTGCTCTGGTGTTCTGTGTGGGGTTTTTTTTTCCCCTGATGATACTCCCACAGGACCTCCACTTATTTCCCTTTCTGTGCAGCAGCAACAGACAGAGGCTCTGATTTGTTTACTCGAAGCAGATTTTCATGGTGAGAATGGCAGCTCTTCCTCTGAGACCTTTGAGAAGGTCCCACCTTGCACAGCTGCAGGATTTCAGCCAAGTTCTGCCTGCCGAAGGATCCCATTTTAGTAAGTAACCTCATATTACTTACACCTTCCTTTAGCTAAAAGCCTTGATTTTTAATTCATGTATGTTCCCATTGAGAACAGAGACTAGTTAAGGCAAATGCTAAAATCTATTAATGTAATTATTTGGAAAAAAAAAATTCAAAAGGAATTTCTGTGTTAAAGCCTTGAGAGGATAGGCAATAAAACATGTGTAGGACACCTGTCCAAATGCAGGCAGCTTTGGCTGTAACAGTTACTGGGCTATTATTAGACACATATTCCATAGGGGCAGGAATCAGCAGTGCCTCTGTAGCTTCTGGTAACAGTCTCAGTGGGTCTGCCCACTGGCTGGACAGGGTGGGGATCCTGTGATGTACAGTTCACACCTCCAGCCATGACCTCGTGGACACTGGACACGAGAAATGCCCAGCTCGTACGGATCAGGGGTCCATCTAGCCCATTGCACTGTCTCTAGTAATGGCAGGAGATGCTTTCTATGGAGACTATGTGAACCTGGGCACTTTTGGCAGTTCACTGCACTTTGAACTTTACTGAAAACCCCGAGTATTGCATTCAAGTTAGTCAGGATGCCAGAAGGCATACAGCTGCCTGTACTGTTCAGTACCCATACATGGACTTGTTGTCAGTGAATTCCTCTCACAGCTTTTTGAAGCTACTGATGCTCTTTGACTCCACAGCCTCCTGTGGCACGAAGGTCCAGGAGTTCACATACTCTCTATAAAGAACTTAGCAAAATCTGTTTTAAATAGATCTCCCGCTAGGTGCATTGAGTGCTCTCACTCTCTGCTTCCTTGTATTGTAGAATTTTGTGAACACCTCATATTCATGTTTTATCTACTGTCACTATGGTTTTGATCATACCCATCCTCACTCTTCTCTCTAGCCATAATAATCCTAGCCTTTTTACAATCCTTTTTTATCAGGTTCCATTCCAGCCCCTCAGTCACTTTAATGGTTCTTTTTTAACTCTGTTACAACCTTCTGGAGACCTCAACTGCACGTGGCAGCTGCGCTGCTACGAGTGCACTGGGATTTCACATATTAGCAAGTGACACCTAGGTCCTTGATCTCAGTGCTTTTCTTGATGACAGAAGCAAGTTCACAGTACATAGGGAGTGTCTCTATTGCCATATATGTGCAAGGACATATAAAACAAAACTGCAGCCCTTTGCCTATCTAAACAGCACTGAAAAAAAATCTGTCAGGGGACTTACAGGTGCCCCTGAACATTAATTAGCCATTTATTCTGGTGACTGCTGTTTTTCAAGTGGGGGAAGAGAAAAATAAGGCTTGAAAACCTGCCTGAAGCTCTTCCATAAAGTAATGCATTTGTTTCAGTATAGTGGAAAAACAACAATTTAGAAGTAAAGACCCAACTGGTGAATGGATGCAAAATTCTAGGGACAATTTGAAACGAGGAATTTTTAGTTTCTGAGACCTGGGCTTTATCCATCTTTCTGAAGCTCTTCTCATTTTCTTTGCGCCTTTGGGCACCATAACAGATTGAGAGGAAGCAACAAGTTAAGGTGACTGTGGGGCCTTAGCTACAGCCACTGTTTATGGACACTGCTGGGAACCTGCTTAAATTTAATGCTAACTTATTTTTCCTCTGAAAATGATCCTCTGAAAAGGTAGCAGGAAAAAGCATGATTGGTGGCCACCCTGTCTACCAAAGACTTGGCTTCTGAGTCTCTGGAGATGGAGAATGGTTCAGATGGCCGGACAGAAAGCTATTGTAGAAACCACACAGTTTTCCTGGCCCTCTCTAATGGATTTTTCCACACACAGAAAAAGGATGCTTTGGCCTGGCAGCAGGAATTTGAGATTCTGTACGTCCAGCAAAGAGCTCTGTGCACTCGGCTTCCTGTAAAACCCGCAGAGGAGCAGCTGGTCTGTTCCAGGCAGGCACATGAAGGGAGGGCTGGATACAACAGAAATACGGCCAACTGCTACAAGAAATATTCAGAGTCAGAGGTCCACATAATGCCAATTTGATATTGTATTTCAACTGTATTGCTAGTAAAACTTTCTGTAACTTCAGTTCTCTTGCTAATCGGACCACCCTGGCTTCCCTCTGTTCCTTGGAGGTGATGAGCTCCTCCGGACTTGGCAGCGCGGCCTGGAAAGAGCAGGGCTGGTCAACCATGAGAGGTGGTACTGGTGCATTAGCAGTAACTCAGAGGAAGATGTTTAGCTGTGCTATTAGTGTGAATGCTACGTGTTCACTGCTCTGCCGTCCCTCCTACAGTGGTGACGAGCGGAGCTGGCTTTGACAGCTTGAAAAGGGACCTGCAGGAGAGC
Organism: Nothura maculosa; assembly: GCA_032353885.1. Classification (NCBI taxonomy): domain Eukaryota; kingdom Metazoa; phylum Chordata; class Aves; order Tinamiformes; family Tinamidae; genus Nothura; species Nothura maculosa. The sequence goes on from JAUBOD010000560.1 coordinate 1,936,808, forward strand.
ACTGTGCTTGCTCCTCACTCCCCCACACTGCTCATAAAGATAGAGTGGGAGTGATTTACAGCAAAACAAGCAGTCCCTAAGGCTGGAGAGGCATTAAGCAACTAACCCTTTCATGCAAAAGCCCCCTTGCAGAGAGCGTAACAGCAGACAGGGCTACTTAAAAGGTCAGAGTCCTTACCTTCTGCAGTCATTTCCTTCCCAGCCTTGTTTTTGCCCTTCCTGAGCCTTTCTACTCTATCCCTTCCCAATGTTGCTCCTGCCCTTCCTCCTCCCTCTAGTATATCTATATCCTGAGGGAATGCTTTAATCCTCCAGGCAGGGCTGCTTCCGGGGCCACAGCTTGAAGGTTATCAGACACTTCATGCATTAAGTGTCAAACAGGGTCACTGAGTTGGTCTTTCTTGGTAGTACTGACAGCGTGAACCAAATAAATATTTAATAGCTTTTGCTGGTGATTCTCTTCAAGAATTCTTGTCCTTGCTAATGTACCCCAGAGAAAATGGAAAATCTCCTTTTCTGCCCAGATACACAGGTAGCCTGAGCTCCCCTCATGGCGTGTTACCTTGTACACACTTACAGACTAGTTCTTGCAGTCCAGTTTTTACATTCCAGGTGTGAATAATGGTTCTGCCTTCTTTACTGCAGATACAGAACTTGCCAGTGCTCAAATGACCCTCCTCCATGTGAAGGATGGGTGGCCAGCCTACTGAATTGGGCACTATGGAATACTCCATCAGAGACGGATCAAAGTGACAGCCTATAGAAATAGTTATAATGAAGATGTGCATTAACATGAAACTCCCTTGTCTTTGGAGGGTGACCTTTACATTACATATGGAAAATTGAAATTCTTTCTTTTTTAACTCTCTAGCGTCACATCTATCTTAAAGCTTCTCCTATTTTGCAATCCTGATGTTTACCGATAACTAATAAGGGACCAGATGTAATTATTAGAGCAAGACTTGTTTTTTGTTGAGCTCTTTACTGTTCTGTACGCCAGGAAGGAGCAGCACTGATCATTTAAATTCTGTGTTCAGTGACTCTAGTTTGTTACCATATGCAAAACTTGGTGCTTACCTGCCTCCTAATGGTTAGCTGGTCAAAGGTGTTCCCATGTTTCCCTCTTAATATTGATTTATAAGTCACATAGGCAAATTGTGTTGTATGTGGAGATATAAGAACAAGGGTCAGCAGCTTCAAAGCTCACAAGCAACTGGAGAAGACAGCCATATGAAAAAGAAATCATATAAAAAGCATATAATGCAGAAAAGGGCACCCAGTAATGTTGGAGCTGAAGATTGAAAATTAGCTTTCCAGAATAAACAGTGAAGAGACTTCAGCAGAAATTGAACTCAAACATCAGTTTTTCATATTTCAGATCAACTCTTCATTAGTTCCAGACTTTTCAACGCAGCAGTTCTCAAAAGAAGAGTCTTTTTCCTTCCTCTTTAATTTTTATTAGAGTTGAACACTGAATCTTGACCACAAACTATTACTGTCACACTGATTTACCTTTCTGGCTTTAGTTATGGCCTCTGCATCCATTTCCAGCTCACTGGGTGGTTAGTTTAGCCTTCCGGCACTTA
>JAUBOD010000560.1:1959189-1971943 GCA_032353885.1 Nothura maculosa
AGGCCAGGATCCCATTGGCCTTCTTGGCCACGAGGTCACACTGGTGACTCATGGTTAACTTGCTGTCAACCAGGACTTCCAGGTCCCTCGCCACAGAGCTGCTTTCCAGCAGATCAACCTCTAATAGCTTAGAGCAAAGCCTGTCATGGAGTTTGGGGTAAATAGGGTTCCAACTCTGCCAAACACCCAGGAGGACAGGCAAGGACACTGTATGGTGGTATCAGTGCGTGGCAGTGAGCTCTGTGCCAGGGCTTCCAGCTAGCTGGCAGTCAAAACCACTCCATTCCTGTGGTTAAAGTTTGCAATGTGCAACGCATTGCAAAGAGCGGCCTGTGTACTTTGATTGGCTGTTGAAATACATGATGCCACAGAAAATTTTAATGATGACACCCATCAATGTGAAATGAGGGATTATCACTCATGCTAGTCTTGAAGGCTCAAACAGCAGAGGAAATGAAATGCTATCTATCTCCGCTACAGAACCTGCTGAGATATATTTAAAGCCTCCACTAATATGTTACACAGATGCCTGTTCCAATCATTTATAATAATCCCCTGTGGCTGATAGCATCACTTTTCAGGAATGTGATGCCCACAAGAGGTTTTCTTTGAGATGAATGGAATTTCTGTTAATCCAACTTTATATTAAAGAACATTTTCTTTGTTGATGGCATCATGCATGACAAGGATGCCAAATGAATAATCACTACATAAATTTTCCTAACACCAGGTTTGCAATATACAAAAGCTGTTTATACAGATTTACTTCTTCCTTATTTGCTTGTTGACATCTTTTATTGGGATAACCAGTCACCTCCTGGCCTTGCAGGCTCTCTCTTTAAGGCTTTATTTGTCTAAATGAGGTCTTCTAAAATGTTAACACCCCACTGCTCTCTTTCCTACTTCAGCATCTTGTTTTAAGTCCAGGCATTGAATGCACATTTTGTGAACAATTGTAAACAATGAATTGCCCTTTTACAGCACACTCATAATGTCCCTTATTCCCACTCCTCAGGCTGTCAGGACCACAGAGCTACCTTTGTGTAAATAAGAATCAGGCCCTGCGAATCCAAGCATGAAATCCCTTTGGCTATGGCCATGTTTTTAGGGATATGATAACGCTAATAGCATTAAACAGAAAGAGCAAATATTGGCTCATCTAATGCCACATAAGCAGCTCTTTGGGCGGCATGCAGGAAAGCAGGATGACGACGAGGGCAAATTTCGGAGTAGTGGGAGGCCAGGCTCATCAGGGAAGGCAAGTGATTTAACATGGCCCTTCATGGCAAGTGCCTGCAGTTAACTGATTGCTAAAGCAGTGTTAAGGGTGGCTGGAGAGGAGATTACCCAATCAGCAGGGCCAGCGAACAAAAAGTCTGCTGTGAGGGCAACAGCTTTAGCAGTTTCTCTTGGAAAAGATGCCAACTCCTGTGGGTAGTGCTGTTAGGCCTCAAAAGATGGCCTAGAGTAAGTGTTATTGGTTTACCTTGCCCAGAAGGCTTTTTAATATGTTATTCTGTCTGTCTGAGGAAGCAGGTTATGTGAATTACTGCTATTTTACATGCCCATGCCAGCTGATGAGACTTCATCTTTGGACTTATTTTCACAGAGGAACTTGAACTCTGAGCACCTGAGTTGTGAGTAGGGCTAATATTAAATTCTGTGGGTCTAGTTGTTATTAAGTTTAAGTTAGAGTCTATTTTCTTGGGAAAGGATACCCTTCAGGCTCATGAGAGCTCATATTTGATCAGCCATTAGAAGAGGAGCTATAGAGAAGCCATTCTTTGAGTACTATTCTTATAATCAAATAACTGAGACTGAATTTAGCTGTAGCTGGACAGAATGCCATCAGCAGATCAAGAGCCAATCCATAAAAGCAAAGTTAACAACAATATTTGATTTCTTTTTCAAATATATTTTTAAGACCTCTAGGGCACAAAAGATAATAGTCTCAACAAAAAGTAAGTACAGAATTTCTTCTCTATTTGCTTCTAAGAAGAATTTTTGCTGCTCTTGCCCATTCCTGGGCTTTGATGTTGGAGTGACTGGCAAGCAATGATCTAGGGTTACAAATAGTATCAAAGAAAAATCCTGAGAGAGTCAAGGCTGGTATCTTGGTAGCTTCCACAACAGGGTTTCTTGTGCCATGTAGCTTCACTGTTTTACTTAAAAATCCTGCTGCTGCCAGGAGGAAATTACTGTACATGGCAGAGGTGTGCTGAGAACCAAGACAAGTAATGACTCATTAAACTGTGATGGTACGTACATGTTGACACAAAATCAGGATCAATATTGTCACTTCCAAAACGAAGGCTACAGCCCAATATAGAACATTATACAAGGGAGGAGAGGAAATCTGAGCCAAAGATGTTAGTGCAAATACTGAGGGCAGTCAGAAGAGTTATGGAAGTTTAATATCCACACAGAGAACAGCACTACAGTTCTAAAGGCCAGCCTGGAAGATCACATCAGGAATATTTCATTGTGTCTGCTTGCATTAATTGCACGTTTATGTTTTTAAAAGGGCAGCAGGGACCTATCTAAAAGCAGAAGGAAAACAGTCTTCCTCTTGCAACCACATCTTACCTCTAACTGTGTTTCTCTGCTTTTAGAGTAGGAGTCTTATTTCCGTTAAACCAGCATAAATCACAACAAACTCTGCCAGTCAAATTTAATGGTGGTGAGGGGTTTCACTGAGCAATTTTTGTCCTCTCTATTTCTTAGAAATGGTAGAGGAGTGGGGAAAAAATCACTGGAGAATTTGCAACAGGTAATAAACCTGCAAAATTACTGTATGTGGATTTTCAGTTACTATCACCATGTACAATCATAACGCATCTGGCTCCTTGCAAAAGAATACCCAATGTCATTTGTTGCTTTTTCTTTGTGTAATTGTTGTCTCTGTTACGTCAAGACTTAGAATGATTAATGAATTTTCAAACACTGACTGCTACTCCCAGTAAAACAATCATGAGCTTAAAAAGCTGCTTTTTAGGCCATGTGTCAATAAATTATAATGAAGAGGTCAGAAAGACAGGAAATTAAGCGGGAGGGGAATAGAAAGGGAGTACATGACACTGATCTCGTGTCATTTCAAAAGTGATACGTCTCAGGAGAAGCCACTTGGGGAAGAAGCACAAGCTGGGAAGCAAGAGCTACGGTGTTGGTGACTGTCCTGCTCTGTTTGGAGGACACGGCCAACAACACGACTCATACGCAGCTCCGGCCTGCTGATTCCCTGATGAGTAATTCCCAGAGCACAGCCACGTATGGGACGTCTAGACAGCGGGTGCTTACCTCATTTTCACACCGTGCTTGCATTCCTATTGAGTCTAGAGATCACGGGAGGCCAGAACGTAGATGTTGCTAATCTATTAATGTTCCCTGTTTGTTTCATGCAAGGACGATGAATTGTTGCGCTGCTGAAATACAGTGACTTCAGGGGTTATCAACAGATGTCTCAGATTAATATGACTCAGTTACTGTGATTCAACTAGATTTCTTCACTGAAAGGAGATGAAATTAACTCTACTGAACAATATTACAGAGAAGCAATGCAATTAACTGCTGCAAATTTAACAGAAAGATCTGCCTAACAGGGCCACAGTGGAACTCCTACCTGTATTTGAAGTAGAGGAATATACCTAAAAAATGAAATTGTGAGAAAAACAACTCTTGAAACATTCAAGGAGAATGTCATGACAGGAAGTCGTGTCATCCGTATGCTTAATACATTGTTCAGGAAATCTATCTGTGTCATTACGTGACTTGAAGGACACAACAACTGAGCTAACAAATACTGTTTTGCTAAATAGCTTTAAAAAAAGAGGCAAGAAACTTAGTTAGGTAAAGAAGGATAATATGTTTTTTGAAGAAACAAATTTATAAAACACCTATGGAACCTGAGGTGAAAATGTTTGGTGTATTAGACCATGCAACGCAGAGGAAAGGAGAGAAGAGTGTGCAGTAATATCACTGGGTTGTCTCATTGAGACAAACAGGCTTAGATTTAATTTCCAGAAAGCTGAAAAAAAAACCTAAGGATTTATTGACCAAAAACTGGGACAGGGAATTCTACAGTTATGACAACAGCCTGATATGCAAGTGTGTTGGTTGCTGTAGGCCCGATTGCTAAGAATATCATGTATTCTTTGTCCAGGTTTTAATGGAAGGGAATGTGTATCCGTACATATAGATTAGCCCTGTTAGTTTCTCAAAGAAGTTTCTTGTTGGGCAGTATGTAGAGCTTCTAACTTTTGTTTCTATGAAAATTGAAGATAACCATTAATTTTGTCCTAAAAACTTAAGCTAAAAACATGACTCTAAATTCAATTTCCTTCAATTTGTAAAAATAGAAAAAGATGAAATATTTCTCCTCTCAGTTTTCACTAAAATGCAGTGTACATTTTGACACCAGGGGTTTGGCTGAGATTCTCAGATCTAGCTTAATAATCCCCTGGCAATGGAAGAGGATTTTTTTCTTAAAACAGGATTTCTAGGGATTTTTTTTTCATATCTCTTCCCCAACTACTAGAAACTCAGTTTTACAAATTTTGGTGTATTTTTTTTCTGAACTCCTAATGTCACTGGGATGTAATAATCTTAAAATATTGTCAATATCTCAGGCTTTCAAAGCCCAAGCCAGGTATTCATGGTCAACAAGCTCTGTATCACATCTATTTAAGGTTTAGGAAAGCATGCTTGGATTTCCTCTGGTAAATACATATTTTATGACTGTGTAATCTAATTTTAAAACCATTCATCATCCAATGAACAGTTGTACCAACAAACCAGACTGTATACTCTGAAACCACAATTTACAATAACAAATTCTATTTTATTGATCCTGCTTGTGAGAATTCTGTGAGACTAGAACAAGGATGGATAGGCAAGATCAAATTTCTTACCCTTGAGAAGAAAAGGTTTATCCAGTAGCAAGAGGATCTCCCCCAGAGAATATTGCTTTCAGGCCACAGGACACTTGGAAAGCTTCCCCAACTAGGAGGACCTCTGTATTAAGTCAAATATTTCTGTTTCCTCCTTTATCAGCAAAAGTAAATCCATATTGAGGCACTTGCATTATTGCAAAGTCATACATCATGCATTCATTGATTTACTTTACTAACTTCTTTCTGCCATTTCACTGGTTATAAATATATGTTAATAGGGATGTTTTCACCATGTGATTAGTTAAGAAAAATAATGCTACAATGATATGTGTATCATGTAGCATATTTGTATATGTTGAAGAGTCCTGAGGTCAAGTTCTACAGCCCAAAATAAAAGTGCAATTCTCTCTCTTTCATTTATTTCTTATGTATATGTTTCTTTTTTCTTTGCAGTTCCTACTTCATAACTTTTTCTTAGAACATTACATCATTTTCTAAATGTATTTCCTATTCATTTTTTAAAGTTAAATTATTGTTGCAGTTCTAAGCTGAATTCTAATTACTTCTGAAGTTCTTAGGTGCTCCTTTTTCAGTGAAGGTGTCCTTAGCAAAACATCTGGAAGATGACCTCGAAGCAGATGAAGCCTAATACGCAGCACGTTGGAGAAAGCGGAGAGGAAAGAGGATACTGAGTTTTGGACTGTGAAAAGTGACCTTACGAGATCCTAATTTATCATCAATGTGTTCCAGATAACAGTTGCCAAAACTTCTAAATCCTGCAACAAGATTTTCAGATCTTATTGAGGCAGAAAGGCCAACTGGAATTTAACAATGTCAGGGTGGAGGCGAAAGGCACAAAGTTCCCCATTTTCTGGGTATCCCCATGGAAGGGCTACTGAGAGGGGAGTGGAAGAGGAGGTTATGTTTTCTCAGAGCATCAGAGAGAAGAAATAGTTCTGTAGAGAACTTAGGCTCCTGCTAATGCAAGAAATCAGAACCTTGGGGTTTTAGGGCTGTCTCTGCAGCAGATGTGTGTAATAATTCCAAAATAGATTATTTAATTTCTCCATGCATCAAACTCCATTCCACTAAAACAAGGGAAATAATATCAACTTATCTCATAGACATACTATGACCTTTCTTTATGTTTGTGTGGAAAAAGTACTTCACAATCCTTACAAGAAAAGTGTAACAAAGGTATCTAGTATTAATAACAGCAGTGAAAAATGTGGAAAGCAGCTAGAGTTGTACCTTGGTTTTGATGTCCTCTTTTCTTTTCCTTTCTGAAATATGACTCAGTAAAAATGTTCCTATCTGTGATTATATGACTCAATTTGGAAGAAATATGATTATGGTTTTTTCAAAGTTACATTTTTTTTAATGAAAGATTTATAGGATCATGTTGAACGGGAAAAGAAATGTTTACAAAATTCTACTTTTTGTATTTCTACTCCTGAACCAACTTTACCTGGCTTATGGTCCTAAAAGGTCGTAATTACCTGGTTCTTTATAACAAGCTAAAATTAATTCTCATCCACAGCAGTTTCCAGTGATGGGCGCCAGTGGACTAATGTTGAATCAACCAGATCTGGAGAGACTAAAGCTGCTTTCAGCATCATTAAAGAACATATGAACAGAATTAATAATCATGCATGAAAAGGTTTTATGTTTTCTGTATTAACTGGTAAGCTGCCTTAAGGAAAGAACTAATGAGATCTGCTTGTAAGAACTGCCGCTTTCAAAATATACAATAACTTTTTCTATATTTTTGTTGTTGTTCTGAATGCATTTGGTGTTTGTAAACAACAACAAATCTACAGTCTGCAATGCCATAGCTTATCGTGCTAGGTATTGCCATGTACGTTGTGATGGTGCTGTAGGGAGACTGTACGGTTGGATTCACAGTGTAACTAGTTCACTCTATAATTATAACATTGATTTGAGAAAATGCCTGGGTTTTAATGAGGGCATGGATACTTTCGGCTCTGAGAAAAAGCATCTGTGATGAGTAATTCTAGAGGCATTTCCAGAGGAAACTAAAGCATCAGGAGAGAAGATTGTTCTGAAAAACATTTCCGATCCTTGTAAGTCACACACATCTCCTTTGGTCGTGGAGATGCAGTCACTTCTCCTGGTGACCATAATGATGCATTTCTAACTACTTTTCCAGATAATGTAGTACAGGAATTCCCTTGGGATCAGTAGGACAGCCTTGTACAGAACACTTGAATTTTCTGATACTCACACTTCAAAGAAACTATATTTGGCCATTTCCATCCAGAAGTAATAATTCCAGCATTGGAAAAGTGGAATCATTAAATAAGAATCATCAATCATCATAGTTGCAGTGATGAAGATGAAAACTGCAGGTGCTTGACCTAGTCTAGTCTATGTCAAGCAAAATGTATGTGGTAAATTAAACTCTTATGGCTCAACTTTCCTCTTGCAACTTACCAAAAAATGCCTGTTGATTTCAGTAAAAGTTACCTGGAATTTGTTTGGTAGGAGTGGGTCACTCCTTTTGCTTTCAGTTATGAGCATAATGGCAAAATCAGGAACTCAGAAAGCTGAATTTGTTGAAAGGGTATCATCAACTTCAAATTTTAAGTATACCTTTGTACCTTGTTTCTGAGATAATGCAGTACTGAAAATAGAACTTGCACTAGCACCTGCAAACTGATGCAGTTACACTAAAATAGCAATAGAGCTGCTTAGCTTGATTTGTTGAATTCACACACTCTGTCAGTATAAATACACTTATATAATACACATGGTAACTACCACACTCTTTGAAAAAAAACTGTGGAAAATAATTTCACATTTCAGCCACACTCAAGAATCTTTTGGTCAGCTTTGGGATTTTGAGAACCACAAAGTTATTTTCCCTCTTCCTCTTGCTGAAATACTCAGACAAGCAACAGAACGACTAATACTCTTTGCTATGGAAAACATGAAAATGAGAATCCAGAAACTTGCCAGATGCAGAATAAACAAACTGATAGAACGATTTCCTCATGTCTATTATGGTGATAGTATTAGTGTCAACATCAGTAAGGAGTGAAATCTTCAAACACAAGACATTTCCAAACTGATAACATCTTTTAAAATGTCATATTAGAAAAAAATTTATTTTGCTAAGAAGTCAAAGCCCACAACATCTCTCCCCCTTGGAAACGTACCATCTTCCTTTCTACAAAATAAGTGTTCCTTCCATTAAAATTTAAGTAATGGAAGTGACAGAAAATTGTAATTCCAAGAGCATACTCACTGTATGTCCCAGAACCAGGGGGGATTGGCAGCTCTGTACAAAAAGGGATATCTAGCCCAACTATTCATCAAACAAATGAATGGGAAGTAATTTGGAATTTTTCCCAACATTATTCAGTTTTTGTGGAAATTAATTCTGTGCTGTGTAGGAGAGATTTCCCAAAGGTTAATAACGGTGTCATTTTATATTTTGTTCAGAATTCTGAGAGCTAGAAAACCATATTCCAGACTAATTACATGCAAAATAGTTTAGCAAATAGTCATGTTGCATTACAGACATACAAAAATGAAATGTATCTGAAGGCTTCTGGTATTTGATACTTTCATTCAAGTTTGAGAATTCTGCTTAATGTAACTAGACATTACTAAAGGTGCTGTTTCTGTTGTTGTTGTCTTCCTCGTTTAAAATAAGTATTAAAGTCCAAGATAAGACCTGGAGATGAGCCTATTCCCTCATATTCAGGGCCTGGAGTTCCTTGCTGTAGATAGATGCACAGACCTCTCTTCTCAAGTGGAATGGAGAGGTCACTATTTTGAGATGCTGGGACACGGGGAGCTACCCTTTTCTGTCAGAGTGGACTGAAAATTGCCCGGCATACAGGATGCTTGGGTCATGTTTCTTTCTGGGCCAGATGAGTCTAAAACTATGGCTCCAATTTCCTGGGCCCCTGCCTCGAGTGTGCTGTCGGGAGCTGCTCTTAGTGGGAGCATCTTCACCACTTCTGCCGACGTTCTGCCACTGCCTCCAAAAGGAGACAGGATTTCTTGTGCCAGAAAAAGAGCATAAAATTCAGTCATGAGCCATCCTCTCTGATCAGTTTCTGAGTATCATCCAGAAAGTGTTCTTTATCAAAAGATAGACACAGCCCTTAGGCTGACTAAAAAACACGTTTTATTTTCTGAGGATTATATACTGTCTGTGTACTATTTGGTTCCCATTCATGCAGCTTCTGGACCTTTCTTCATTATTCCAGTAGTTTGGCAGTACATTGAAATGCAAAAGAATGATGCAAATCCTTGCAAACTATGAGAAAGGACCTATTAACTTCAGAGCAGGCCAGACAGGCTTGGCAAGAGGAAACTGAAATGTGCATATGTGCCTCCTGATCTCACATACAGTTGATAAGTCACATTTTTTTCCTGTTGAACTTGACACTGATCATTAATTTTCATGTTTGCTACCTAACAACCTCTTTGCACCGTCCTCCATGCTCACTCTTATTCTTTCTTCAGTGCTGCTGCTTTGTTTTAAATGCCCCTGCATCTTTTCTTTCTTCTCAAAAGCTTTCCTGAGAGAAATCCTTCCATATTTATATGCACACCAATATGCCAAAGTCAGAAGCATTTCCTTGTATTCATTAAAATATCCTGACTTTCTTTTTCATTTTTAGATAATGTACAATTTTTCATCTTGTGTTTTAATTAGATCAAGTACTTTAAGCTCTCTTATTTATAGCCCATGAGAGCAGATTTTTTTTCAGGGTGAATTTATTTAAGCTACAGAAAAAATTGCTATAAAGTGTCTGTGATGTCCCTTAAAGAGTAGAGTTCAGACTTGACAATATTGGTTGCAAAGAGTTATAACTGGTGCAGTGGGACAGTGCTTCCATACTTCATGTCAGAGAAGGCATTTTGGTGGGGGAAAAAAAATAACACAGGAGTTGCAGCTCACGAGATACTTATAGCCTTTCTGTCTAAGGTGACTTAGGAAGTTGCTTCTCGTTCCTGTCCCCTGTGCTGTAGTCTGCCCTTTGCCACAACAGCATGGCCATCCAGGTACTGTAAACTGATTGCTGAAATGATCTATATTAAAAAGAAGCCTCTAAACCCCCCAAGCCAATAATGCTACACAATACTTTGAGATCCTAACTCCTTTACGAGTTAAATTGACCTGGAATTGTGAATGAGAAGATGGACCTATCCTGAAACTTATGGGTTTTGCTTCTTGCAGGTCACCTATATGTGAATTACCTCATCTAGTACTCTGATGCATTGTATATCCAAATGACAATGTTTTCCTTCTTGGAATGGGGTGCTGCATACAAACTTTCACATGTCCATTGTTCACCAATGAATAAATAGCCTATTCTCTCGTAGGGCTGTTCAGATTCTTAGCCAGATTTTCCCTGTGCTCTCAGGAGCTGTGGCCATCTCTAATCAGAAACAGCCCTACTACTTACCTTTCATAACTCCAAACCTTTGAAGAGCAACATAAATGTTAATTAATTAACTCTCACCTCACTCCTCTGATGTAAATAACAGTATCACAAAACAGAAATGAAGTGACTTGCCTAAGGTTATGTAGAAAATTAGTGGCAGAAGGAAGATCAGCATTCAGGAATTCTTAGGGCACTTTGGGCTTGTCTACGGAGGAAAAATCACTGACACAACTCCTGTGCATCATTTATCCTAGCTATTCCAAGAGAGGCCTATGTGCATAGACAGAAAAGTGCTTTTATTTTGATATTAATCATGTACTGGCGAGGCAATGTACTTATTTTGGAATAAAACCCCTCCTGGCCCACAGCAAATGTCCACTGAGTGAGCTGTCCTAGTCTAGCAGTTTGCACAAATTTCTTGTGTAGGTGAGATGTAAACTCTGAACTCCTCCCAAAAAGAGCAACACAACCCTGCGGGACAAAATGGACTCCAGACAGTTCAATATAAATCACATGAAGAAGCCACTTTATTGCAGATAACTAACCCTTATATACAATTATTCTATCCCTCAACGCGGGCAGGCACTCCTTGATAGGACAATCCTGTTTCACAAGGAGAGCACTCGTTCTTGCTTGGTTTTTGGTTGGTCAGTTCATATCTCGGTGCTCCCCTCTTGCATCGCCCTCTGCTTGGCTCGCTTCCTCAACAAACTTCTTGTTTTTCTCTCCTCAAGGCCACCTTAGAGACAGAGCTGTGTGTTTTGTTAAACATGCCTTTTCTAAATATGCTGTTAAACGAGCCATGTGCTCTGTTAACCTTCTTGTATGGCTGGTTCAGTGTGCCCACTCAGTTTCTTCTAAGTACATTCCTACATAACCCCAAACCTAGTTGCTTATTGCCTCATTGTAAAGGCCTCAAAACATTTATACTGCTCCACAAGGCACAGAAGCGAGTCCTGGACACGCTGAGGCCTGCGAGGGCTCATGAGGCTCCTGAGCGTCGCTGCTGCTCTCGCTGTGCTGGGCAGAGGCAGAGGCAGAGGCAGGTGACGAGCCCCATGTACCCCATGGGCAGCAGCCCCTGTGCTCTGCTGGATCTTGGCCTCTCAGACCCCAGATTCGGGGAGAGGTTTCAGGGCTGATCCGTAGGGCAGCCAAGGGTGTGGGCCTCCCGCAAGGCCCCATGCGCGGGCAGCAGGTAGTGCTTGGTGGCCCTGGTGGAGATCTCCCTTATCATTAGTATGATGGTCAGACGTGTGTGAGGAACAGTCATAGAGGTTTGGGAGTCGCTTCCCACGCTGTCATATTTGTATGCACGAGGACTACAAGCCTGTGAGGAGTGGGACTGAAGTAGCCACTTAGAATTTTTTTCTCTTGGTTTATGCAAAATGTGTTGAGCTTTTCAGGTGGGTGATATCAGTGTATTTTCATACCTCAAGTGTTCCCATTAATTTTTCTAGATTGTTAGTTCTCATTCTTTGGTTTCTTCCTCCATCTAGAACATTCCTAGTGCTTTGTTATACGACATAGGGGATGTTTCTGCTACCCCATAGCACCTGCTGGAGCCATCACCACCAGATGGAGACGCACAAGATGGTCATTGCTTGTGGGAGATCCATGCAGGTATCTTCAGAGTACCAAGCACAACAGCACTTAGGCATAAGCGACAGCGATCCCTTGGGAAGATCCCGCTCACACGTCAGCGGGATGCCTACGTGAGCCTCGCTGGCAGCTCCCGGCTGCCCAGCCGTTCCTGGAAAGCGGACATGGGTGAAGCCAGCAGCTGCTCCATGGCCACGGCCCTGCTCCTGGCGCCTGGCCAGCACGGAGCCGCTCGGGCAGCGCCCTTGCGAAGCTGCCGTGGGGTTAGTTCCACCGAGATGGCTCCTGTTCGCTCCGGGCAAGGGCGGCCCAAGAAGGGCCACCTACGGCCGATCACCTCGAAACTTGGGCCAAGCGTAGGGGAGTTGCTCTCCTGCAAAGGCAGGGAGGTGACGCTGACGTATGTTGATTTCTTTCTTCTCCACACACCCACCCATGTCATTAACTCGCTGCGTGAGCCCTCAGTCTCTCCCTGCGGATTACCCAACACCATTTCCTTAGCCTGGCAGCGAGCAGCTTGACGTAACGCGCTGCGTGCTGCGCGCGGAGGCTTCGCCCCGCCGTCCAGCCCCGCTCGGCGCCTGCCTCGGGGAGCCTGCAACGCGATGCAATGCTTAAAAGAGCAGGGTGCGCGTGTGGGGCGGCGGCGCAGAGGAAAAAAACGGAGGTCTCAGAGCGGTCCCTGCTGCCCGGGGGCCCTGGTGACCTTGAGAGGCGGCCCCGAGGGCCGCGGAGCACACGGGAGCGCTGGAGGAGCGGGGCGCCCCAGCGCGCGGGTGCCGGCTCGGGGGGGACCCGCTGCTGACCCGGGGCCCTCGGGGCGCTGGGGCCGCCCCG
>JAUBOD010000560.1:1981642-1993060 GCA_032353885.1 Nothura maculosa
GCTGAATACTGCAGAATAAGGCTGTGATAAGTGGGGAACATTAATGCCATCATCATCATCATCCAGTTCTGTCTCCAGGTCAGCACCTTCATCAGCTGCTCAGGGTGAATCAGCGGCGGCGCTGCGCTCCAGAGCACATGGAGCTTCTCTCTGCCCTTTGAAAGAGGAGGGAAGAGGAGCCCAGAGCTGTAACCTGCTGGGGGAAGTAACAGAGCCCAAGCTTTGTCTATAGTGCAAAGCCAAGGTGCCTGGTTCAGTGATGCTACGAGCAGGGCTTCAGCACCTCCAACGTCTGCTAAAATAGTGCAATAAAGCCTAGTGGCAGCATTGTGCAAAATGCAGAGGTTTTCTAGTAATGACCATGAAATTGTGATTTCAGTCAGAAATCAGCTATCTCATTTTCAGACAGCTTTAGGGATGTCCAAGCAAGCTTGCATTTTAGTTTTATTTGTAGCTTGTAAATAAAGGACTATTTGCTTGTAAATAACTTAAAGTACTATTTGCTTTTGTTCAGCACTTGCATGATTAAAAAGGTATTTGGCATGCGTTTTGCAACCACTCTTGTCTGAAGCTGTGGAAGTATGGGTTTTAGATGTGGTAAGCACTAATCTTCATTAGATTTATCTTTGTTTTGTTTATCATCCTTCTCAATGCTGCGCCAAAAACTAGGTTTAATTCTGATTCTCTAAAGGGAAAAAATGGTGCCAGTGAAGCAGATTTTTCTTGAATTCTCTTTAAACTTTTTTGACAGAGACTTGCTCTTGTGTACTGAGGTTTTGTTTTTAAAGTGAGCAGAAGTGGAAAATTATTGTAATTGCAACACATATATATATATTTTAATCTGTTTTAGTAGACATGGCTGGGTAATTGCAGCTGTGAGTGAGTTCAGGAGAAGACTAAAAGTTCCCAATAAATGAATTACAATTTTACCATAAGCTGCTATTTATGTTTCAAAACACAAATTGGTCTTGCCTCTTAAAATCTTTTGATTTTCATTAAAAATTTTGGGTGAAAAGGAGAAAAGTATTACTTTTAGACTTGTGGCAGAGCATAAATTTGGAGATAGGAACCAGTGGCCTCTATTTGGCTAAAAACTAAGTAGTGTCCTGGATTTTATAGTGTTAAAAGATGCTGGGTAAGGAGTTTTGCTGTTGTTTCACTGGTGGGATACTCCTAACAAAATGCTTGGAAAGGATATGGCTTCAGATGCAAGTTGCTTTTTTTTTTCAGCATTTTATAAAAATATTTTCATAAGAATGCTATGTAAATTTTCTTCCCATCAGCAACACTGATCAAAAAGAAATATTTTTTGTTTCTTTTAGTGTCCCTCCGCCCTCCCCTGCACAGCGCTCCTAGGCAGGAGTGCCTCCTGTTTACATTCCCTGCAAGCTGAGGAGTCTCTCCGTGACCTGGTGATTGGGTTTCACTACTTTGATCTGTGTTTCTGGTAGGGCACTGCCTACAGCCTTGATGCAAAGCCCACGGAATACTCTGCACGTATAGCTTGGGCTCTGCACCCAGAGGTGAATGTATAGACTTGTGTCTTAGGCAGGCTCAGTTTTGCTGACTGTGCACATTCAGTTAAACTTTGGAGCTTGTCTAGTCCAACCTCCCTGCTCGAAACAGGGTCATCTGCAGCAGGTTTGCCCGGGACCTTGTCCAGTCAGGCTGGGTGGAGATTCCACAGGGCTCTGGCAACCTGCTGCAGTGTTCAGCCATCCTGTCAGTTAGTGCCTCATGCTGAAGCTGATTCTTATCTTTATAACATAGTTTCTGATGTTTAACATGTTGCAGTTGTTCTGAACAGCCTTCAAGCTCTGTGCCTTTTGAGTTGGAGAAAAAGGTTTTTGAGGATTCTATTCAGAAGTTGCTTTTCACTGATTGATTTTTCTTTCTCTTCTCTCTCTGTGAGCTGCATAGTGACTGAAAGGTTGAGTTTCTCACTGGGTATCTCCATTAGATAGCTCAACAGAATGACAGGCTTAACTTTGTGATCCGCTTACCTAATACTGTGCTTTGCCTAATGCCTTGTGCTTTGTGAAAAGCTCCTAAAGACCATTGGACCTGTGAGACCTGCTTGTGTGTAGAGCAGGTGACACAGTCTCTCTGCAGCTGCACAGAGAAAGGGCCACCCAAATATTTGACTGCCTCCATTGAGGAAAAATTTATCTTAACATACAATTGAGGTTGTACTTGCTGGAACTTCTGTTGCCTTTCTTTGCAGAGGTGTTTAATGACATGAAGAGTTTAGTCGTTGCCATGACTTTCATTTAGATAAGTGTAGACTGCACTGAGTCCCCCTTCCCACCTCGAGCCTCCTCTGAATAACGGGGCAGAGCACTGACCAGCACTGCAAGGCAAATAGTGCACATCACTCTGTCTTCCCAATGGTTTGTATTGATGTATTTTATTCCTAGAGGCATGAGGCACCTTTGATAACTATATATATAGTTACATACACACATACATACATATATATGTATGTATATATTTAACATATGTCTTGCTTACATTGCCCAGGATGGATTTTCTAATTTGCAACCAGACTTGAGCATGAAACCAGCGTGCTCATGCCAGAGATGTAATCCACATATTTCTCTGCTCTTAAATTTTTTGTTCAAAATTGAACTGGGGAGTCAATTGTACCTCATTTTTGTTATTGTGCCTATTTTTTGCCTTGTGTGACATGCTAAGTTGGTTTATATTGTATTCCTTCAATATAACCATCAAACAAACCATTGTGGTTGTCTGAGTTTGTGGGGGGGAAACAAATTTTGTGCCTCCTCTATTCCTAGTATCAACTTCCAGTTTATAAATTACCATTTGTTTGATGTGCCTGCAAGGATGCACTTCATATTTTAATGCATTGCAGTTGAAATCAATAAAGCTTATGGCAGAATAAATGTCTACGTGAGAAACGTGGAAGCGGCTCTGCTTGCGGGTGAGTAGGGGAAGGAGAAATGAGAAGGGGAGGGGAGACAAGGAATAAATCTCTGTCCAGAGTGACTGAAATCCTTGTGTTTGGTAATGCTTCTAGTTAGGAAGGACTCTGGCTTCTGTCAGAGCTCGACTTGAGCTAGGCCTTGTCAGGGGGCTACACGGCAGCGTTTGCCCGCTTGTCCCCAGGGCTTTGTTTGCAAGGGGCTCTGTAGCGCTCTGGGACACGAGGAAACTCCGCCTGCAGCCTTGGCTCTAAGCTCCCGAGGAAGGATCCATCTGGGATAACTGTGTCTGAGCCGCTCCTGCCTTCCTTTTCAGTTAGACTGGTGCAGGGTGAACGTTGATGGGAGAAGGAATAGAATCTGTGCGTGTTTGAATGATCACGTGCTAGTTAGATTAATATTTTTTCTTAAATCTGCCATTCGGTTAAGCGGGGCATAACACAAAACTTCAAGTCACCTCACTTTCTATCTGCTGCAGTTTATTTTTCTAGCATGAGGAAGGATTTTTTGTCACCTGTACAGGATAAACCTATTTTTGTAATGGATCCACAACTTGCTTTTTTTCCCCCCCCCCGAAGCTGCTTTTGGGTATTTTTTCTTTAAATAGTCCAAATAGTAGATGCTCTTTTTCTCTTCCGTTTTCCCAGTTTATTCTTAAGCCATTTTTCCTTGCTATTCTTATGTTATCAGCTAAAGAAAGGATAACCCCGTGTTCCCTGTTACAGACTTCCAGAAGTCTGAGGCTATTAAATGCATTTTTTATAGAAACTTCACTGTCCAGGAGCTTCAAAAGTAACATGAGGTATAAACAAGCTTCTTGACCAACATAGTAGTGTAACTAATGATCCTGTATTCCGCTTTTCTAAAGTGTATTCCATTTTTTGTGCTTTGCATTCCTAGCCTTGCTGTTAAAATAGTATTTTTTAACCAACATTTACTAGCTCAGCTCAAGTAGAACTCAGACTTTGGCAACCTTTTTGGTGATGCACATAATCCACATGTTTCCAGGAGAAAGCGATGCTGTGTGTTTGGGCAGGGAGTCTCTGTCTACCTTAATTTATATGTAGTGTGACTTTGACCTAGGAAGCTGCAGAGGAGATCTATTGCTTAGAAGACAGATAAGCACCTGCTGAAAACTGCAGTACGATAATGCTGAATTATTTTTTCCTTTCACCTTTTAAGTTACTTTTTTTTTTCCTATGTAAAAATAGATAAGGACAAAATAACAGAATGGATTAAAAAATATTCTTTATCCTAAAGCTGGCTTTAGGATAAAGCGAAGGCCCTGCCTGCGCTCCAGGTGCCGGGGGGCCTGTGCTAAAATGCGGAACACGTCATAGATTTATTGGTTTAGTTGCTTGTAGCTGCACCCAGCTTTAGTCCAAAACCTATTCGTGGTCTGTGCTGTGGACTTCAGCTTTTTAGTACCTGAATAAACAAGAGATTATTATTCTCATTTCATGGCTAGGAGAGCACTATAAGGGTATGCAGCCAGGTAATCAGGATTGTTGTTCGCCTGGCTGTGGAGATGGATTTTTTTGGAAGGTCTGTTTTAAGCTGATGCTTCTGGAAAGCTGTGTTCTCGGTGACCTCCAGCATCAGGTTCAGCCTTTGACAGCTCTTTCTTTGCATTTTTGTCGTCGAAGAGAATGTGATACAAAGTTTGTGCTTATGTTCTTTTTTTATATATATAAATTTTAGCAAATAGCGTGGAGACTCAGGCTGAAATCTTGATCTCCCTTTGTGTATGCACTTGTGCTGCGGATAAGAGCTGGAGCAGTAGTTAACTGAGCCCCTGGCTGATGCCCAGGGTGGAGGAGAGAAATCCATGGGCAGGAGGAACTTGCTGCTGCTCCTTTGTTTCAGAGTAAATAATATTGCTGGCATTTGGATTCCAGGAGTTGGGCAAGAGCCTGGATTCTGCTGCTGCCACTCTCCTTTCCAGAGGCCCCTTTATAGCTTTCTGGTGTCTTCCCCACCTCTCTCAGATTTCAGTAAATGTTGAAGTCTGAGATACATTGTTTTTATTTCAGCTCAGAATAATCAAAAGTTGTCGATGCACTTTTAGATCTTAATAGCAGAAAGTGCATATTTTTACCATTTTTGGTTGCTTCTGTAGCTAATAGGTTACTTCTAATAATTATTTTATTCTTCTAAATTATTTCTGTTGCCTTTCCTAGGCTGTTATTTCTGTTGATGGACACACATGTCTAGGGCTGCTGTTTCTTTAGCAGAGCTGGGTGGTTGGGAGCCGAGTTCATTCAGTGCCTGTTTGACTTGCCGCCCTTCCTGGGGCGTGAGAAGGGAGTAACACTTGAACCAGCCAAGGCTGCAAACAGGTTGTTCAGTGGCAGAGGGTCCTGCCAGGAGGGCTCCTGTGTTTTGAATGAATCGAATAATTAATCTTTTTGTGTGGCTGCAGAAATATTAAAGCATGCACTGCATCCGTGTTTAGTCTTTGCTTGTAATTTTCCTCAGTTAACCAGTCTGTGCCATGGGGCAGTGAATTGCTTGTGCTACTGCTGTGATGAAGTTTCTTGGGCAAGGTGCTCAGAAAGGAGGAAGAGGGGGGAGAAATTGTCTTGAAACTGCTGTAAAATGAGGTTTTCTACTTTTAATTTGTTTTAGGTGAAGAACTTTCTTTGGACTTGCTCAGATATTGATTGACAGGAATGGAAAGCTGAAGATTTTCGTAAATTTACACCCAGGAGAATTGAGGAACAGGTAAGACCTGACACTTCAGTTGCATAAACTTTACTTTTGTGGATATTTCACTGTTAAAGTCCACTTTTCTGATAAAGTGAGGGTTTTTTTCCTTCTTTGTGTGAGCTGTTAAAGTATTTTTTCTGTTTTTTTTTGATAATTTCTGATAATTTTCTGATAATTTTTTGAAGTGCTGTGGAAAGCTTGCACCATAAAGAAGCCTAAGGAGAAGTGAGATTAAGAACAAAACTTCTTTCTTTTGAGGACTTATTCCTTGTTGTATATAGCTAATCTAGATTTTGTATGATATTTCAAGTGATGTAATTTGCTTCATGGTTGTAGTTGATTGGCTGTAGCTTTTTTTTTTTTAGCTATTTTGTTCTTGCAATTCTGAGTTTAAGGACTCAAAAGTGAAATAGCTTTTTTCCTTTCTAAAGCACATTTTAGGAATTTAGAATGGTCTAGACATGATGAAAAATGATCCTTTTAGGGCAAAATTGACTCAGTAGAGTGACTTTAGATGTTAAAGCTTTTTCTGCTTTTGCCAAGGAAATTTTAATTACTGCAGTGCAGAGACTCTAAATACAGGTAGTTTTACATGCTAACAAGGGTTTGGCTTAACTTTTCTTAACCATGAGGAATTTCTGTGCTTGACTTAATGACAGAATAAAGGAAAGCACATTGCCTGCATGGAGGTAGATCTTTGTGCTTAAAACAAAGCCTAATAAGGGTGTCTTTATATATATCCGTGGAGTTACAATGAAGGCGACAACAGTTAAGGTTTTCTCTCCTCCAGTTAATAGTTTCTAAGCAACAAGCAAAATGGTAATAACATCTTTTTCCTTGTGCTGCCTTTTGAGGAGCAGTGTTGAAGTTTCTGCACGGTACTGAATTGTGTCAGGCTTCCCTGAAATTATTTGCACTTGTGTTTCTCTTGAACTGTGGGCTGTGCTGCTTCAGCAGAAGTATCAGTTCTGGATTTTATAAACCTTTCTGGTAATGGACATTTAGCCTAGCCTACCCAGAGATACTGTCATTAACTTCTGGCATGATGGATGGTTTATCTTTCTGAAGGGCAGTGAGCCAGTTCTCAGGGGCCAAAGGCACACCACGTGGTTAAGATGAAAAATTATTTTTGACCTGTAGCTCTAGCTAGGCACGAAGGTTCCAATACCTGCTCACATGCGGGTTTTAAGGGTGGTATTTCATTTGTTTCCAGT
Organism: Nothura maculosa; assembly: GCA_032353885.1. Taxonomy (NCBI): domain Eukaryota; kingdom Metazoa; phylum Chordata; class Aves; order Tinamiformes; family Tinamidae; genus Nothura; species Nothura maculosa. Next base: position 1,988,508 of record JAUBOD010000560.1, read on the forward strand.
TAGGATTTTGCTGTTGGGAGATAGGTCTCCCAAAGCTGCTTGTGGAGAGCCTGGGAAAGGCACCTACGACTTGGGTGAGTACCTGTAGTGCTGAGCAGGGTGCCTTGCTTGTCAGCTCTACCTGAAACCCCTTGGTTTGAGGGTGCTCTCTTTGCTGGTGGTGCCAGACTGGGGCTCGGTGGCTCTTTCTGGTCCCACGTGTCCCCGCAGCGCTGGTCGCCAGGCCAGGCTGCTGCTCCCCTGGCCCCGCTTGTGTAACCGGGAGGAAGCAGGCGGGCGAGAGCCGGCGCCCGGAGCGCTGCTCGGGCAGCCACATCCTGAGCGGCGCGGCCGCGAGAGCTGCCTGCGCCTGGCTCTCAAACATTGGCAAAACTCCCAAAATACCGTGAAGAGCAGCAGGGAACTGAAAGGGCAGAGGGACTCGGCCATCGGCCTGGAAATGAATGCAACTTTTTGTGCATAAGGCAAGTGGAACATTGAGTGTAACGATGGAGCTTTCCCAGATGTAGTGGAGCTGCAGCCCAGGGCCGCGAGGGTTCTCCTGGAATGCTCTGGTTTCTTATCCCTATGTTCTCTGTGCTGCATCTTCAAGCAAGGGTGCTCCATAAAGCTGCTGGGGTCATATGGGACCCTGGGGTTGGTGTGAGACAGGCAAGAGAGGGGTGAACCTCTATGATATCCTTGGTTAAACTCAGCTTAAATTCTGCTGTTTTCTCCGCTCTTAAAAAGCTTCCACTACCTGGATGTGTCCCTGCCAGGGCTATTTATGGCACATTGCTTCTGCCTGTGCATTCCAACAGGTGTGTTGGGTTTGTTTTCCTGACATCCATTTTGCAATCTGGAATGAACACAAGTTTTTCCATGTGTGTTCCAGTCTAGTCCCAACAAGTTTAGCTCCAGCGGTGACTGAGCTGAGGTTTTGATGGAATGGCTGTTTGGCAGCCTCTGCCTGTAAACACTCCGGCACTTTGAGCACGTCGTGTTTTGGGGCAGGCATCGCACGGTTGCATAATCTGAGATTGTGCTGTGTGAATATGAGGTGATTGTCAGGACTGATGCCTGTGTGAGCAGTTGGGAGTTTGCTGCGTGAAAAATAATTTCCTGTCCCTCCCTATGGTGTGTTTTTTTAAATGGGAAGAGGGATTGCTAGTGCTGTGTTGATACTTGAACCTAATATGAGGTGTATATGAAACGAAACCTCCAAGTCAGTTTTGTTAAGGGCCCTTAATGAAGTGGGTTGCTCAACTTTGGTCGCCAGTCTGTAGTTTCAGGTGATTCACAACGGACCCTTCGTGACTCCTTCCCCCACACTGACAGCTAAAACACTTAGATTTGTTACAGTAAAATCAGGAGAGAGTTGTGACAGCATTCAGTAAAAAGTAATATATATCCTTAAAGCAAGAGAGGAAAAACTTTTTTTGATACTCTGTAAGGGTAAATTAATGGACAGAGTGGTTTGATTTGGATGCTTTTTAATTGACTGTTCCTTACGTGTGAGCTTTGTAGGCTGTTAAATCTAAGCCTTAAATGATGCTAAAACTGGCTATTCTCTTTCTCTGCTGGTGGGAACCCACACTTTCCCCACTGGTTTGTGAATAAAAACGTCTCATGTACTGAGCCAGGTGCTCGGTCTGTAGCGCTCTCACCCTGCATCTCACTTGCAGCAGTAGGAACGTGTAGCTGCGTTGAGGGGGGAGTAATAAATGCTCTATTAAAAACAGGTTGTTTTATGATATTCTATTGAGTTCAGGACTACCAGAGTTGGATACCATGGGTGTTGCATTGAAAACATGCATGAATTTGTCCTAGCAGTTCTTGAATCAAACCATGACTTTTGGCCTCCGTGTTGCTCTGTGGCACACAGCTAGTCAGGTGGTATGAGGTGAAGATGAGAGAATTCTCCAAAAATTTGAGTTCTTTTTAGCTCTAATAATATAATTGGGATTTTCCCACTTCTTGCATTGTATGACACCATAGTTAATCATTTTCTGCCTGTGTTCTTGATGTTCTTGTTTTTAATGGTCTCTCTCTTATCCCTCTGAGGCTTGGGGTTTCTGGTGATTTTGTATGGGAGGCAGATCGTATCTCTGATCACTTGTCACTTCTCACTCTGTCTTTTTTGAGTAGTATGAGCAGAGTGACAAACAGTAATCAAGAAGAACAGTAATTTCTCATGGTAGATTGTGATATAATGATGCTTCTAATGAGTATCCCGATTATTTTCATTTGTCTTTTGGTTATGTGGAAATTGTATTTGCAGAGACCTACCCATGGTGGCTTCAAAGTGGCTTTTAAGGAGGTTAACCTACATAATAACACACTTCATATTTGTTGCTAATTTATTGTGTTGTTTTTCTCTCCACCTTGTGTTCTGCCACCTTTAATGACCAATTTTTTTTATATAAGACATTTTATTCCACAACCAGTCCATCACTGAAACCTTCTGTAGCTGTCCACAGCGAGCTTCATGCTGGATTATTCGGACTAATTCTGAATCTGAATAATCTGAAAAATGCATCTTTGCACATATTATAGGAGGTAGTGCATCTGTCTGGGTTGCTCACTTAGAGAGCACTGGTTGTTAGTGGTTGGTATAGGCCCAAGCACAGATCCTCGAGCCGAGTTATCAGTGCCTGGTCTTCTGCCCTTCTCTCCCACCTCAGCATGTATGAAAGATGGTTGCTTCTGCCTAGCTCCTACTTCACAGTTGATGTTAGGATATAATATATATAATATAAGGACTGACTTTTCTCTCTCATCCTTATGATAGCCTAGTTTCTTTAAGACTTCCTGAGGACCTCGCTGAAAGCTTCTCCTAAGCTCCATGCACCTGGCTGCAGGTGCCAGGTGGGTTGCATCAAATGGTTTATGTGTGTTCCTTGTGCCCAGCAGTGAATCCCGAGTGGTCCGCCTTTCCTCTCGGAAAGTGGGAATGCTTTAGTGCATCGCACAGCAGTGATGCTGCTCATCCTTGAGCAGGAAAGGGGGATAAGGAGAAGAACCAGAGTACAAGAGGCACCTGACTCGTAGCTGTGGCAGTGGCGCGAGGTAGCGCCAGCTGCGCCTGAACCTGTTGCGTTGTCGCCTGGGCCTTGTGCCGATCACCTGCCAGGAGAAGGTTCAAGGAGATCCCTTGGGCACGGCCGATGGGCAGGGCCATGGGCAGCGTGCCTGCCTTGAGAGCCTCGGCGCTGGTGTGAAACCTTCTCTGCAGGAGCAGCTGATAGGCACCATGCCTTCAGCATGGAGGAGGTGCGTCCTTGCCTTCAGCATGGAAGAGGCGCTTGGAGTAATTCTGGTTTGTGTTCCCCTTCAGAAACATGTTTGAGCCTCTGGACTGTGTTTTGAGAAAGCCTGAACGGGGCCCTGAGGTTTGAGATTGCCCAATATGATTCTTGTGAAACATGAATGAGTGATTTCTGATAGTATCTGTAGTGTGGGGGAACAAGCAAAACACAGCTGACTACAAGGCAAACCAGGTACCTCCTGTGAAGCTTTGTGTTGGTATCGCCAAAGAGAATCTCGTTCTCCTGACCTTATTGGACATCAAATCTTGGAGACAACAAAAACACTTACTACTTGTATCCAAAAATAGTGTCTTTGTGGCTGTTGGTTATTTTGCTTTGGTAGAAAGTATCTTGTCGTTTATTTCTCGGTGCATTTAGAAGAAGGTAACAGGTGGAGAAAATACACAAGTAGTGTTCTGTCAAGATACACTTCCAAAACCATGACTGTTTAGTAACATAGTGAGAAGATCCTTGGGATGTTAATGACATCTTTTTTAGCAAATCTGTTGCCTTGAAATGAATTTTTACTTCCTGATGATAGTGAACTCGGTGCATGAATTGCTGATTGTAACAACTTTTAAAGAGAGGGGGGAAAGAGTGAAAGTGCCAGGTGGCCATAAGGAACTGAAAATCATCTGTGGATTAACTAGGTTTGACCTGGAGTGGTTGGAGGCAAAATGGTCCCTCTGCATTACAGGGGTGCAGGTGCTTGTCAAGGCGGTTGCTTTCAACCAGGGCCAAGCTTCAGAAATTACCCCCTCATGTGTAGGTGTTGCGTGAAGCCCCACCATGGCTGATGAGTGTTTGCTGTGTTTTTATATGCAAAAACAAACAGTTTTCCTATGTGGCAAGGAGCTGTGCTTCTTGATACAGAGGAGAACTCGTTTCTTGTGAGAAACTGCCGAGTGAAGTCCAAAGACTTTGGCACAAATAACTTTTGTTAGAAGTAATTAAAATTGTGGCTGTATAGTAGTAATTCATTGATAAAAGAAGAGCTTAAATCAATTTCTTTTTGTAAAAAGCTTAATGTAAGTAGGTAATTACAGTATTTCCATTATATTTCTCCAGTCATTTCATGGATGTGAGAACAGAAGTGATGTTCAGTAGCTCAGTGCACCATGTTACTGTGTGTGATGGACTATCAAAATAAAACTATTTAATTTTTAAATGGCTTTTGAGCACTTCTTTTCTAGCAGGGCATTCACTGGTTTATCGAGGGACCTGCTACGTGTTCTTATGTGGCTGTAGAAAGGCTGTGTGTTCTGG
>JAUBOD010000560.1:1993160-2004773 GCA_032353885.1 Nothura maculosa
CTAGCAGGGCATTCACTGGTTTATCGAGGGACCTGCTACGTGTTCTTATGTGGCTGTAGAAAGGCTGTGTGTTCTGGCTCTATGTATGTACACATATGAAAAATTAATGCACGTGCATAGAGATGGACTGTGTCGTATGTATACGTATAAAAATCTGTGTATATACATATATAAAATATATTATTATATTTATTTTTATATAAATATATAAAATTGTGCTATGTGTGTGCAGCACAGGGGATTTTTTGACCTGCAGTAGTTTAATGAATCATTTCGTTACTGAAGCTCTCCTGCAGCTTGTGGTTGGCTACTGTGGAGGAGAGATTGAGTATCTGCGATTCAAATGAATTTGGGGATTTTTGTCTTGTCTTCTAAAATCTGTGTTAAATGTCTGAATTGTGTGTAACATTTGCCAACTGGGCAGTTAGTAAATGGAAAAAATCTTTTTTAAAATGTTTTTACCTTAGTCTGCTTAGGTAAAACCCCTAAACTTTAAAGCTAGGGACACGTACATGGGTCCTTCCCCACTGATACAGGCACGACTTTATCTTGCATTTGAAAGTCTAGTCTGTGTGTTTTAGTAAGACCTTCCTTCTCAAGAAAGCAGCCGTGTGTTATCTGATGACTTGTAAATTCACAAAAGATTCCTTTAGCAGATGAATTTAGAAACAAAGCTTACTACAAAAAATAATGTAGAAAAAGAAGGGGAAAAAGCTTTAACAGTGTATGGTAGCACCTTTGTATAGCAGAGATCTAGTAAAGCTGTGGGAATGAGCACCACAAAGAACAAGAACAGAACAAACAAAACCAGAAAGCAAACCAACAAAAGCCCCTGTTTTCTGCTCCATCTCCTGTACAAGACGTACAAGTGACCACAGGACAGGTTGTGAAGTTCTGTTCTTCCATTGCACACGCCGGTGGTTTACCTCTGAGCAACTTCCTCCTTCCACTGTGCTCTTAAATATGTCTGCTTGTGAATCATTTAGAGAAAAGGTATGTAAGTTGAACTAACTTGGAGATGACCCTTGTGAAGTAGCACGTAGAATTTAGATATTTCTCTTTGCTGAGAAAGAGCTGAATTAAGTTGCTTTGACCTTTTAAATGTCCTTTTTGGTGAAGCATAATTGCACAAAAATGTGTATTTCCACAGCAAAGCTTTATCGTGCTGATGACGGTCTGACATGCATAGCAAGCAGAGGAGTGTATTTTTATTAGCAAGGAAAATCCGTGCGTGCCTGCTGGCACAACAGGGATTTGGCGTTTGGGGACTCATTTGAACCGGAGTTTCTTCCATGTGGCTTCGGAAAACCAAAGCTGAATGTTGTGTGTCCCCTTGTTCGTGAAGGGGACGATCATACGAGACCCTTATTAGGCAGGAACTATTTTTAAGTTTGAATTCATGGATTAATTCATGGAATAGCCAGACAGCTTGGTTGGAGCTGTGCTGGGAATGGATGCTTCTTATTTTGGGACCCAAGAGGAGAGGGAGCTCCTAAAACTGCTGGTGTTTCTGAACCCCACATGTAACGGGCCTGCTTCCCAGTGCTGTAGCTTCTAATTAGACTTACAGCTGTGGTGACAGTGAAGTTTATCCTGGGAATTTTTACTTACTGCCCTGGATTTCCGTCACTTTCTTTCCCTGTCTGTGTGGGAAGTGTGAGGAGCGGTTGTGCCGCTCTATTGGCACGTGAATGGCAAATTTACTCACCTGGCAGTCTAGAGTATGGGCAGGAAGTTTTTATCCTTTTCTGAAGCCTTACAGTCGGACTTGAACAGTTGAGATTCATGGACCATAGAGGTGTTTTCCAAAAAAAAAAACAAAAAACAAAAAACCTATAAATATAAAATCTGAAACTCAGTTACTTGGCATTTTGGCGTTCCCTTTGCTCTGTTTCTCCTAGTTTCATAAAAATGGCCATAGAAACAAATAGTGCAAAGTGTCTTTTGTCATTAGTAGCCAATGAGGAATTCTGGTTTTTTTTCATAGCAAAAACTAAAGTGCAAGGGGATAGAAAGTCTGGAAGAAAATAATGTTAGGACTTCAGAAGACTTGAGTTACTGACACTCTGGATTTCTTTTCACCTACTAAGTTCTGATGCTCGGATGCATTTTGTGTCTTGGGCTTTACCCTGGGCTGGTGTTTCACTGGCATCGGTCACTGCCCGGCACAGAGCGGCCTTGTGAGGAGCTCCCATTGCTTCGTACCCTGCCAGAAACGTAGGTGGTTGGGAGCATCCGTGCCCTCCTTGGGGAAAATGTTCTGACACCCAAGATTAAGCCACGAGAAGTGGAAGGAGAAAAACACAACAATATTGAGTCTGTTATCTGAAAAGAAAAAAAAAGTTTTCCATATAGAATTGCTGAAACATTATATAAAGCAGTAAAGATTGCTTGGTGGTTTTTTCCCCACACTTAGTCTGTAAATTTTTAAAACACTATGAAATTTGGGGGCAGATTTTAAGGTATGAAAGAAATTTAAACCTTCCAGTAAGGTGCTGAATAAGCAGGATCATCTGAAAGTGAATATCATCTCATGAGCTTATATTAAATTCTCTGGCCACCATTCCTGACAGTAGCATTATCAGATTATCAGGGTTATCAGATGCTCACTAATTCAATGTTGGGTTTGCTCACCCAGGAAGGAGCAATACTGAAATGATTGTGTCCCTGTTACAAAGTTTGATGGTAGTTGTATAAGGTGCTTACTGCTTGTGATGGTGGAAAAAAATGGGTGGATCATTTCTTTCATATATGATTCATATATATTTCATTATATTATTATTATTTTATTTCCTGCTCAATATGTATTTACGCTATGGAAATTAAAATATATATTAAAAGAGATTATTCTGAAACCTCTCATTTTGAAATGGGCAAAAAAATAATTTAGGTAAGATAATACCTAATTTGGCAAAGAGTGCTAAAGGTTTTTCTTCCTCTTCTGAGGCCCAGCAAAGAGGTGCTGGTGTCTGGGTTGTGGGTTAAGAAATGCAAAAACGAACGCAGCTCCCAGGAGCCGAATTTGCAGCCTCTGTGGACATAGAGACTTCCCTTTGCATCTGGGAAATGTCCTGCTTTTGCCGGGTACAGCACTACCAGAGAGAACTTCTGAACAGGTGCTACTATATTATCATATTCTAGAGCTAATTAGGGTTAATTTTCATATAACTGTCTTCGGAAATGTTTCCTAAAAGGGCTTCTTTCCCACTCCAGGTAACGCTTTCCCTTCCTTTTTCTCCTTTATAAACACAGTGTGAACTCTTTTCTGCAGTTTCAGTGCATCAGCTTTTTCACTGTGTCGGATCACTAGCTCCAGCAAGCAGAGCCCTGTGATAGGTGGGTATATTTATTTCCCATTGAAAGCATTCGTAGATAAGAACACACTGATGGGTGTTGATTTTGATAGGGCTCGTGTAACTAAAGTAAATGCTTTTTTGTTCCTCCTGAGCTAGTGGCAGATACAGTGCATCAGCAGAAATTCATGCTAATGTTGGTATATTTTTCAGTGAACAGCTTCAAATGAAAGTCATGTTAAAGTGGTATGAAAATCTTAAAATCTTTTGAAAGGCACCTAGGTTTTTCTGGATTTCTTTTTATTTAATATTCCTGTTTGGTATTTTACTTTGCTTGATATTCCCCTGTAAGAGCTGGCTGTATTACACATCACTAGACAGTACACGCTGCCTTTTATAAAAGGCCTTGTGGAACATGTTGTTTGTTTTTCGACTTCCTCGTGGAGGGAGCGGCCTGGGTTTGTTTATTGTTGTGAATTGCCAGGTTTTCCTGTAAGGGCCATGGCAGTCCGAGCACTTGGGACTCTCCTGCCCGTGAACAAGATAAGAAGGTTGGGTGTTGGTTGCTGAATTATCAGGTTGTTACCAGCAGTGGTTTGAGGACAAGGCCAAGCTTAGATCCAAAGGAGAATCAAAATGGAAGATATGTTAGCAAGTGCTTCTGGAGTGAGGAGTAGCTTTGACTTGTGGGGCATTTAAAATGTGTATGTGTTGCCTCTTTAAAGAAAGAGAGGTGCAAAACTTTCCAAAAGTTGTGTATAAAATATTGTTAAGGGGAAGCTGTTGCATGAGAAGGGACATATGTGGGGAAAACAGGAGATACAACAGGGCTATTATAAATGTTGGATTGTGCATCCTAGTTCTTTGCCGTTTGTCCTTTAAAGAAATGAGAAAGGGAACGTGGGCTGTTCTGTTCCGTTGTGCAGAGCTGCTTTCAGCCACGGAGTGTGCGGAGGTGGAAAGTAGCGTTGCAGGAGGTGGAAAGTAGCGTTGCAGGAGGCTGCAGTTTGGTATCGGTTTCTGTGTCCCCCTCCGGATGCTGCTTATCATGAAATCTTGAGGGCCTGAACTTCTTAGGGGTCAGACTAAAGGGCAAGGGACAGCAGTTTACCTAAGGCTGCTGTGAGAAAATGGATTCGACATCGTCCTTTTAGATAAAAAAGTAGCCATATGCTGAAAAATATCAACACATGTTAAAAGGAATGAATAATTCTGAAGTGAAATTTGACTTAAATCTGAACATTTAAAGAGATTTTCTTTTAACAATGTCTCTCAAGCAAGCTGACTTAGTTTTTCATCCATCAGTTTTATCAAGTTTTGTGTTTGGTAGGGAACAGCACCTTCCAAAGTGATGAAATAGAGATGTTTCCTGAAGGGATATGGCAGAAATCATTGTCTAGGGTGTGGGCACGAGAGCTGCTGTGACTCGTGGGCACGCTGTGTTTTTGCCCTTTCCCCAAAAGGGCGGGAGGGGAGGGCAGTGGAGCTGGCTGCTGGCTCTGATACCACCTGGGTGTCTCTACCTGGCCCTTAAAGGCTGCTTTTCACCTTGAGGTGTTTATAGCAGTGGCTGGAGCTGCTGCCAGGACTGCTGCCTGGTCTGGAGCTGGAGCAGGAGGCCTGCCCAGCAGCTCACATGAGCTGCATGCTGGGCTCTGTGCCCCTCGCCGCAATCTCCACCTGAGCTCAGAGCAGCAGGGACGGAAATAAAGAAGCCTGAGCATCACATCTGTATCAGGTGTAACCACAGAGTCCTTAAGCTTGGAAGGGACCTCCAGAGAGCGTCTAGTCCAACCCTCTCTGCACACACAGGTTGGCTGGAGCACAGGACACAGGGCTGCGTCCAAGGAAGATCTCCGTAGGAATCTCCCTAGAACGTCTTTGTGTTCACAACCGTGTCTTGCTTCCCTAGGTATCCCCTGTGTTTTAACTGTGAGTTTTCCTTTTTTATATTGTGAAAAGTATTTCTAATCCCCAGGTAGGTGTATTGCATCTTCAGCTGCAGTGCTAGCATTTAATAGCTCGGGCTTAACTTCACTGTAATGAATTGTGTCAATTCTGTTATGTGTTTTGAAGTTTTATTAATTTGTTTGCCCTCGCTGTCAGGTCACCACAAAGAAAAGGGTGTTGCCTTTTAATTTTAACTTTAATATTGGCTAAATTACTCTAAAGCATGTGGTTCTTTGTAAAGCATAGAACATAGAATGGTGATGAGGAGAGTTCACTTGTCTCTCCAGAGCTTTATTAGAGGCGTCTGCTGCCCGTCTGGCCAAAGCTGTTGGGAAGGTGGGAGGGCCGGTGCCGGGCGGCTCCGGGTGCTGGGGCTTTCCCGAGGGTTGTGCTCCATCTCCGCCTGTTCCGTGGGCGAGCAGGGGGTTTGTGCCTGTTGCTGTAGCCGCGTGACCACCGGGTCGGGCCTGTAGCCACTGCTTGGATCGCCCCACAGGCCCTGGCCTGGCAGGGTGCAGGGCTTGGTCACTGAGATCTGAGGAGGCTTTTCCTTCCTTATAGGCCCTAAATATAGGGCCTTTCACCGCCTGCCCCAGCCCTCTAGGGCACTCTCCTGCATTGCAGCAGAACTGACTTCTCTTGTGTGCACACAGATGACAGCAGCGTTTCTGGGGAAGAGGACAGAGTACCTTGTTCTCAGGATGTGGCATTTGCCTGCTGCTGCTTTCACATTTAGGGCGCGGATTTGGTACTCCTAGTTATTTATTTTTATGTAAATTCATGCTAGCTGATTAGTCTTCACCAGAGCGATACTGAAACACAGAGCCCGGTTTTGTTTCCTTCATGACTGTATCTTCATGGTTGTCAGCCTTCATGAAAAGGAAGAGGCTCAAAAACTTCATTTTCAAGTGAAGTTTAATTTCTTTTTGGCTTGTTGAGTTTCTGCGAATCTCGAGTGCCTTCCTGGGCTCAAAACCTTGTTCTGGGCAGGCTGGTTTGTGGTGTTTTTCTGCACAGTTCATCAGAATTTCCACTTTGGTAGAAATGCCAAGGAAAACCTGCAGCTGATTGTTATCTACACTCAGATAGGTCTGCCAAACCGCTTAGAAGTCACCTTTAAAAGCACCACGCATTGAAATGTGTGTGGTAAACAGGCATGGGCATGGCCAGGAGAGACCGGGAAGCATCCAGGTGTGTGACCGGCAACGCAGCGGGGAGAAAGGGCTTGGGATGTGGCACTGGGATTGGTGTCTCGGATCAGGTCACTGTCCGTGAACGTCCTTCACTTGTTAACATGTGCTCTACCGTGTCTCTTATTTATGGGAGAGTTATAAGGCACTTTTTTAAAGCATGGAGACACTTTGATTAATGACTGTATGTAATATGTGATTATATCAGGGCAGGATAATAGAGGGTAGGAGGAGAAAAATTGCCACTGTGATGCTTGCAGCATTGTGCAACTGTGAGGCTTTGTTCTGCTCAAAAGCTGTCTTGAACACTTAGATGTGATTTTTTTTTTTCAACTTTCCCCTAATCTTTAGTTCCTCCAAATCAATAACAAAACAAGAAAGAAGCGTATTCACCTTGATTAATAATAATAAAATATCAGCCATCTCTGTGCACTTCTGGCTAATTCATTTTGATATTTAAAGTATTTGAACATTATTATTATTATATTTTTAACCAACATTTGAATTTTATGTATAGCAACTCGGTGAGTAGCTGTCAGTATCTGCTGAAGTTGCTCACAGGCTTTTTAATCCTGGCTCCTCAGCCTTACCCTTCCGTACAAGCGCGCTCTGCCCCTCTAAATTTCAAACTGAGTGCGTATGTTTTCTGAACCCTAGACACTGATAATTTTTCCCCATGTTTTTTGGCTCCTCTTTTACCATGGGAACCACTTGGTAGGTTTTTCTGTCACGAGGTTGCTGTTGCCTTTAATGTGGGTCCAGCGTGTGCAGCAGAGAAGGAAGCGCCGGACGGGTTCATGCACAGAGGCTTCTATGGATCCCCGTGTACCTTTTAACTTATTTTTCTTATTTATTTGTTTACTTTTAGCAGATACATAAACTCTAATGGAGTGCTATCTGTGGAAAATGTGACCTCCAGTGCACAGAATGTGCAGTTGCTATTTCGCATGACAAGGAGGATGTGGTCAGTGGCAGCACAAGGTCCTTGCAGTAAATACTGAAAAAAAACAAGGAAAACGAACTAAATGAGAGTTTGAGAAAGGGAAGGTAGACTAGAACGTAAAGGTACGGCTTGCACTGTCCTAGAGCAAGCAGAATCTCTGTCACACTGAGACAACACGGTGACGACACCAGGTTTTTCTAATCTCTTGAATGAACTCCAAATGTTCATTAAAACCCATCCACTATATTAGTTACAGGCTGCTGAGATCTGCTGTTTCTGCTATCTGATCATTCTTACTGCCTGCGCAGTTAGCAGATTGAAAGAGGGTTATGGATTTCATACAGAGGGAAGTGAAATGAGATTCCAGAGTATTTTAATCCATTTAAAATTTATTCTTGGTGCAGGAGGACGTCGCCTGCTTTTGCTTAATGATCAATAAGTTCAGCTGCAGTGAACTGAATTTGTGGTAGAGCTGAAAAGCAGCATCGATTTCTGTGAAAATACTTCAAAATAGATTTTCTATGGGAAGGAAACTTTGGTCAGTGGCAGGACAGTGTGTTTAGAGCAGTGATGCCATTCAAATGCTCTGTGTGTGCTTGATGAGAGAGGCGGTGGCTCTTTGGATGTACTGGAATGTTTAAATACAGCAGGAAACGGTCACTGCCAGCTCTTTCCTTCTTCCAAGCACTTGGGTAGTTGTCGGTGTTGCCGAAGCTGAAAGCTGGTGGCCAAGGAAGAGGAATTTGTTGCTAACCATTTGGGTTGGCTTTCCTCCTAAATCCTGACTTTTATTTATCTTTGTTATTTAGAGCAGTTATCACGTTCTGTTAAACCTTCTTATCAACCTGTTCATTTGCGTTGCAGTTCTTGGCTGCTTTGCCCTGTTCTTTTGTTTTCCTTTTCTGAAAAAGAAGCAAAATCCACTTTTTGTCTCAGCTTTATTTAAGTGCCATAGAAATCGGGCAGTGAGTGTTTTTGTTTCAGTTAACTGAAATGATCCCTCTTGCTAATAGAACAAAATGATTGTGCATGGCACTAAAACAAGGATGAGCATCCGTGCCTTTCTGATGAGTTACCTCCAGGTTAAGCAGAATCCAGACAACTAACAGAAAATATAATATCACGTGAGGATTGGTGGGAGTCTGGGCAATGTTAAAACAGTTTTGTCTTTGGAATAATGGTAAATTTTCCCCCTCTCAAGAAGCTTATTATAAGCAATGCTGTATCATATAAGTAGGGTGAAACCCATTACTGCTGAAACCCAGGGGGAACCCCAGGGTGCAGTTACAAAATGCACTTGAGTGTGTTTGGTAGCCGTGTGTTTGGGCCGTGTTATGCACCTGGGGAAAACAGAGCAAGATGCAACATAACACACTTTTAATAACTAGGAAAAGTCGTAAAGTTTGAGAACTGTTTATACTGAAATGCATCCTTCCTTGTAAACTTGAGCGGGTTTATAGGCTTGACATGCAGTGTAGCAAAAAGGATCAAATAAGCTGTTTTTAATGATAATGTTATGTGCGAACAGAGCATGATTAACTTTTCATTGTGAAAAACATGGGTATTATTGATTTTAATGCATCCCATTTTTTCTTTGCTGTTAACGATTGAGGCCCACTTGAAAGAAATTTCACTACATCCTTTTATTTCATCCTGTAATCTCCTGCCACTTTTTTTTTAAAGTGAAAGATAATGGTCCCTTTCTAAAGAACTGTATTTCTATTTCAAAGTCAAAATCCTAGGTATTATTTCATTGAAGCTGATGTCCAAAAAAAAAACAAACAAAAAAGCCTGTGATGTAACGAGACTTGGAAACATGAATTTTCGCAGTTGGGTGATCTAGAATAATAATAAAAAATACTAAAAATTGAGCTGGTACCCTTTTACCTTGTTTAAAATCCTCTTGTTTTTGTTTTGGACAGTCTTGTAGGCACCTATGTGCCCGCGTTGTGTGTTTTGCTTTCTTTTTCATTTCAGGATTATGGGCTTCATGTAGTCAGTCAGGTTTTACCTGTAAGTGACATCAGAGAGGCCAATGTAGTTTGCCCAGAAAAGGGAGATAACAAAAGGGGCGTGAATTTCCTGTATGAGCAAGCAACAAAGCCCATTTTACAACAATTAGAACGAATTTTGTGTGTGCTGCTTGGAGGACAGGTCTAGTTCCCTCCTCCCCTTACTCTTCCTTTCTGACAGCTTTGCTGCATACCTGACTTTACACCGAACAGGTCAAAATTAGCAAGCTCATCTAGGGCAGGGCCAAAACGTTTCCTGTTACCTTATCAAGCTGTTTTTCGTGCTTATAGTTAACTGTTATGTAACATGACTTCAGTTTAACTCCAGCATCAGTTTAATTTAACTGGTTATTTTTTAATTCAATGCCCGAGAGAAGAGGATGGCAGAAGTACCTGCTCAAGCCATTAGCAGAGAATTGCACTTTTCTGTCACTGCATTTGAGCAGTAAAGGTTACAGCACTGTCTTTGTATACATCATTTATTTGTGCCATTTATTATAGTTTGGTGGCCAAAGTGTCTGAACACCTTTAAAACCTGGCAGATTTAGCAGTGTGCCAGAGTCCTAGGGGAATTCCTCCTGCCTTCACATAGTCCTGTGAAACTCCCTGGCCAGAGCTGCAGAACAGCCTGTTTGGCTGGTGAGTGGGCACTGTTGATGGCAGGTCAAATACCAAAAAGACCAGCTGAATTTCCTTCATAGGTGTGGTAAAATACTTGGTGGGAAAAAAAAAGGCTAATATGGATTCAGAATAAAATATTCCTGCAGCTTGGGATCTATTTGATATTGACACTTTCAAATCACTTTACCTATAACTTAGAGCAAATAATCCACTCAGCTCTTCATTTTTTAAAATTCACAGCAATTGGAGCTTGTCACCAACCCTCCTGTTTCCAGGTAAGGTAACTGTGTTGCTACTCTTAAGTGCTGGCTGTGCAAGAAGAATGAAAGGGAAGTTCTCTCAGATCTTTTCTAACAGGTAGTAAAACACCAACAAATCCTCCTGGCCTTTAGAAGTATCATTGAAGTAGAAAAAATGACTTTTGTAAGCATAGATTAATCTGTTATCTTCTTGGAGGATAACCTGGTTCTCCCCAGTTGAATGGAATTAGCCAGCAGTGTTAGCAGGACTCAGAACAATATGAAAATTATAAAGCTGTCTTTATTAAAAGATGTTATTTTTTTCCCTGATGCCTCCTGTAAAGTGTTGAAGCACTTGAAATCTCTGCAAACTTTTTTGTTCCCATCTTAAAAAATAATCTCCTACTTCTGTTAAAGTTGGTCCATAAACAGCCCCACTGTGGAGCAAATAGCCAGATAAAAGATAAATAGGACAGCTGCTACTTACACTACAGAGAAACTGTGCTTTATAATTCCTGCATATATTTGAGAATTGCTTCATTATTTTTCCCCAATTAATATTCTGAAGTGATTTGGCTCTTGGGATGATTTTAGGGGCTTTTAAACACTCAGAATGTTTGAGTTGAAAGAGCATTTTTCATTTATTTGAAGAACTAATTCATTAAAGTGTTCTCCTGACAGTTAATTTTTCACGTTGTGCATTGTGACTGGTGGTTATAATCAATATCTTGCCCTTCAGAGCTGTTGTACTGTACCTCTTTCAGGGGGAAATGGTTTTTTAGGGACTGTGACGCAAAAGTGTGATGCTTTCCAGCAAAGATGCATCTGAATCAGCTTTTTTTTCCTGATTCTGAAATGGTGTAGAAAGAGCTGCTGCCACATGGAGAGAAACAGAGCTGGATTTATTGAATGCATTGCAGTTGTAATGGATCATTTTACTTTTCAGAGAAACGTTAGTTTTGAAGTTCACCTTGAAGCACTGTCAGGAAGTGACTTCAGAGCTCAGGCTCAGCTGGATTCTTGTACTGCTTTTCCCCTCCCCTATATATGTGTGTGTGTGTGTGTGTGTTTGCTGTACATGTTAAATATCAGTCAAGGCGCCTGTCTATCAAAATACTACTTTAAGATGTAGTGAGGAGACACTAACAGCTTTAATTTAACGTTAGCAGCAGCACTTGCAGCTACTTTATGCAGACCAAATGGCCCCAGATGAGGTAGGGGTTGACATGGGAGCAGGCAGCAGAGCACAGCCTGGACATCTGAGAATCCCGTGTCACCCTATAGCCCTCACAGAGCCCTTAAGTTAAGTCTAGATAACGAGGCCACCTCCTCTTAAGTTAACTAGGTAACGAGGCCATCCCTCTT
>JAUBOD010000560.1:2016603-2028690 GCA_032353885.1 Nothura maculosa
TGCAATCATGACTGTTCTTTTTCCTGATACAGTGATTTCATGATGGAAAGGATCCTTTGGCTTGACTGATACCAAAATGTTTCAGAACATCAGGGAATTGAGAAATACAGGGAATTGTGAGGGATGCAGGGAATGCCTGGGAATTATGAGATGGAGGTAATTGGATGTTTGAAATGACCTAAGGCTGTGAATCAGATCCTGTTGGGATGTGAGGGCCAGAATGAGCAGTGTGGTACATGAACCTTCTATGTCTGAGGTGGACTCTGAGCTGAAACCTGTGCTTCACAGGATTTT
Organism: Nothura maculosa; assembly: GCA_032353885.1. Lineage (NCBI taxonomy): Eukaryota > Metazoa > Chordata > Aves > Tinamiformes > Tinamidae > Nothura > Nothura maculosa. The sequence continues at coordinate 2,016,898 of JAUBOD010000560.1, forward strand.
TTTTAATTTTTTTTTAAATTTAGATTTTTTTAAAATTTAAATTGTTTTGGGTAAATATCAAATATCTGATTTCTGGATAGGTTGGTAACACTGTAATCTGTATAAAATTCATACTGGTGTGCTGAAGATCCATCTCTCTGTACAAGGTTGCTTAAGATGATTGTGGTTGTGTCCCATGGCTTGGCAAATTTCCATATTTCCATATGGAAATACATGACAGAGTGCTGTTTTCTGAATAACTCTGCTTTAGGTGACTGTGGTGGTTGAAACCCTAGCAATGGGAAGTCCTTGTTGGCTGAGTATGCGATACCCTCAGAAATGTCATGAAAACGCTCATCTCTGGACTTAAAATCTCCCTTGCCGTAAAGAAACACTTCTGTTTATTCACTTCCAAACTTCCAAGTGCTGAGTATTCTGTAGGATAACATTTAAATGGTATGTAGGATGGTGGATCACTTTGCTGTGGATTACAAACATCTTTGAGTAGATCATATTGATATTGATGTGGCGCCGAAGCGGTTGAAATGGAGCAGCCAGTTGTTTTTGTGTGCAGTTGCCAGATAACCACTTGGCCTGAGAACTGGTTTGGCAGATCCGTTTTACATATAAATGAGGATGTCAGCACAAATGAGGAGCAACCAGGCTCAACAGCAGTGCTCCTGAGGAGAGGTGGGAAGAGCTTCCCTGTGAGCAGGCCTGGCTTATACTGGGCTCAAGTGGGAGGCTGCAGGAATCACTGTCACTGAATCAATTGCTGCTGTTTCCCTCGCGTGGTTTTCCCAGCGCCAGCATGAGCGTCATGGGGTTGTTTTAAAGGTGCTGTCAGGTTGTCATTACAAACATTTAATAAAACAATCATGTAAGACCTGCCTTAGGCTGTTGTTGGGCACTGTTGATGGCGGTTAAGAATCATACAGTAGCCTTGCAGATTGTCAGGGCAAGTCTCCAAACGCACGGGAAAAATAAAAATATGTCGGGTTGTTGATTCAAATGGCTACCATAAAGCTGAGTATCTTTTTTTTTTTAATTCTTTGAAGTATTTTCTTATTTCTAAGACACTGCCTAAAGTTCTCTTTGCATGTTCCCAAGACACTGTTTTTTGAAGTCCATCTAACTTTTGAAAATATTTTCAACTATGCTTACATATAGGTGTTCAAGGTAAGAGTCATGTGGAGTCCGTAGGTTCCATCTAGTAACTCTAATTTGTACTGCTTCTGGAAGCCAGGTTCAATGAGGGATTTTTTGTCTAATACCTTTTCAGAGCAGTACTGTTAATGGAAAAATGAAAGAATAACAGGTTAATTTCCTCCAAGATTGATAGTCATCCTTTTTCTTCATTTTTGCCAAGTTCAGCTGGTGGAATGTAAACCTTTTCTGGCATGTTTATTTAAGTGAATCACTAGAACAGGCTTTTCTCAAGGCTTTTATTTAGAAGAGTCATGTTCCACCCTGGGGGTGTAGGAAAGCAAACAAAGATTTGTTTCTGTGTATTCTTGACTTTGATGGACAATAACTCAAGTAGACTAGAGAATAAGATATTATGCGAGTTATGCAGTTTCTTGAAAAGTGTTCCTTTGGGAAGGGTACAATTTTTGTGCCGACCTACCAAGCGTCTTTTTACATTTGAACTCTTCAACCTGTCGTAAGTCTAGTGAAACTTCTCTTTTTTGGTGGAAATATCAAATCTGCAGAGTATATTTGAGTAAGAAACTGTTTCCATAAGAGTGAGCACTTCAACAATTAAGTAATATGTGGAAGGTAGCTAGATGGTTTGCAGAGCCTTCGGGTGAACACTTAAAACTAAGAACAGTCTTTCATGAATCTTTAACAGTTAACTAAATCTCTGGATTCAGAAGATACTTTCTTACATTTCTCTTTCGCTTTGGGTTTATTAAAATTCATATCTTCAGAGTGTTCTCTAACTTTCTTTTCATTCTCCTCAGGGAGAAACGAAGACCAAATTCTCAGAATGTTACATCTCACTTTATTAATAAAACTGCTGCAACTTCAGATTGGACAAGAATTGAGACATACTAAAACTTGTCTGTTCACATAAAAATCTACATTGCAGAGTCTGATGCTGCTTGTGGCTAGGCACGTAGTTCTAGAGAAGTTATGTTAGCCCTGAGTTTACTTCTTATAATTTTGGTAATACTCTTGGAAATGACTTGTTTTTCTCTGTGGAAATTAATCATTCTGATCCTGTGAAGTAAATATTATTTTTAGTAACAGTAAAATTGCAGAAGAGACAAGTAGAGAAGAGAGCAATTTGTGGACAAATTGCTAGACTAGGTGTGTTTTCAATAAATTCTTTACATTTTTTTCATGTATTCAGTAAAGATATTGGTACTTTTTAAGAAGAGATACAGATGCTTTTTGTTCACTCACCTGTTTATCAATTGCCAATTGCCGATATCACGATCAAGTGCCAATGAGCATATCTGAAATATTTACAGGGCATTATATTTTGAAATGCTGATAAATGGACTGTCTGCTGAGAAGAGTAAAAAATAGTTTGTAATTTTCCTGAGAAACAAGCAAAAAGGTCTTTTTATTTTTCTTTGATTGGCAAAGAGCATAAAAACCCATAAATGAACAGAGAAAAGCCCACCCCAATTGAAATTACCCAGTCAACCAAGTAAGTGTCATGGACATGTAAGACATTTGTGATTTATGGAATTCCATACTGACTGCTCCTGTGGAGTGCAAGTGTAAAAAATGCATCTCTACTGAAAATCAGCAATTTCAGATATGGGCAGGGAGAGTGTCTTGAATTATTTCTATTCATCTGAATTAGCGGGATGGAAATAAGGAATTTTCCTTTGTCTTATAGATAGGATGGTTGGATGTTTTTATGTTTTTCTGGATGGAAGACTTGTAACACAGGGAAGCAGAAATTTCCTTATGGGTGTGGAAAAACTGCAGATGTAGAACTGTCACGTCTCTTACAATTCAAATTTGAATTAAGGATAGAAAAAATATGATTTATGAAGTGAAAAACTTCTAGAGGTTATTAGGATTTCTCAAAAGTTTGAGTCACATTTCAAGCTTTCTTAGAATGGGTAACTCTCTGGGTAGGAGTGCTGCTTTTAAGGATACTTTGGTATATTATGCAATGGTAGCAAAGCAGGCTTTTAAAACGAATTTTACAGGCGATAGAGTCACAATTTTGATTGTGAAATGTGCTTTTATTACAGATGTTTGGCCATACATATGCAACACAGACACTTCTGGTGGGCTCTGGAAGGGGTTGGTGGAAGTGCTCGTGTGAAGAGGAGCCCTGGTGCTGCACCGGGAGCACCACGAGTCGGATTGAGTTCTGACTCCAGTCAACTTAAAGCAATGTTTCTTTCTCTTGTGTGAATTCCCCTGTGCGTTTGGTTTAATGATGGTTACCTTATTGTCAAAAGGCCTTTGAACTCTTCTCAGTAGAAAGCTTTCCAAGGGTGATGCTTTCCACTGTCCTCCCTCTGTTCTGAAGGAAAAAGAATTCAAACAAAAAAACAGGATACCTCAGTGGAGCTGTCACCTCGTTTCTTGTCTTATTTTAATAGAAGCCAAATGATTTGAAGTAATACATGAAAAATAAAAGCAAAATGAGAAAGTAATGACTTTCAAGTGATGAATTTGCAGAGTTTTGCTCAGCTGGCTCCTTCCCCTCCTTCCTCCAGCATTCTGTGCCCCAGGCAGGTTGTCGGTTGTGTGGCACAAGGTTAACTCGAGGAACCTGAGCCGCCCTAGGAACATTTTCATGGTTGCCTTCAGTGATTTCCTTGGCATTTCAGCTCGGTACCAGGCAAAAATGCTGCCTCCTAGATGAGAAGCTCTTTCAAGTGAGCGATATCTTCCTGGTACAGACGTTTTTCCTTGGCGCATGTGAAATTGTGTTCACGGCGATGGGAAGCTGTTTGTACCGCGCCGCGTCCCTTGGCTGGAAGAACCAAGCGGCGCTTGTGAACAGTTGGGTAGGGGTACAGCGTGCTGCATTACAAGGCTGTTGGGGAAATTATAGATTTAGAATAAGGCTTTGAAATGAAATGCAACTTTGTTTCGTTCCTGCTGTTAGGAAAAACTGCAAGAATGTCAAGAATAAATGATACAGACCCCTGCTGACAGGGCAGCAAAGTAACCGAGGAACCAAATGCAGTGCTACCGATTTTGACTAATGCTGCAATTTGTAATTATGCCAACGGTGCTTGCATATCAACCTCTATCAGATTTCTACCTCCATCCCATATAAATCCCCCCATCCCAAAAGAAGTTTGGAATTCAGCAGAAGTTTGAAAGTCAGTTTTATGTCTCTCTTTCTGTATGACTGTTGCGTAGAAAGTAAATGAAGGTCAAAGGCTTCAGTAGTTGGACATTCTTCTTTATTAGTAGAATCCCCATGAAAAGTGTTCTAGGATTCTTAGCGTCTGAAAAGCAAAACATAAATATTCTCTGTCTGCATTTTGAGCTTGTCCTTTGATAACCATGAGAGCTGTTACGGAGTTATTTTGTTCCTGGCAATCTCGGTCTGGTTGGAGACCTATAGATAAAAGGCAGTCTTTAGCATTGCCATTGGGTTGTTCAGTAGAACCTCAACAAGACTCAAATCTTAAGTTTCCGTAAAAATGAAATTTAAGGAAGAAGGCAACAAATCCAGTTATTTTGGCCCAAATTCTTGAAGCAAAGATTCTTTGGCTTGACAAGCTGTGCATGAAAGGGTGTGCCTGTTTAGGATGTAAATTCTATGTATATGATTCATTGGTTGTGTAACGAGTTTTTATTTATTTATTCAGTCTATGAGAACTAGAGATGTGTAATACAGAAGGGCTATTTTAATGTTTCAAAAGGTATTTTACCATGCCATAAAAGCACTGGTAGGCAGAGTAAGGTAAAAGGGTGGCTATTTAGAAGTCCACACGTTTTCTGTTATTACAATGATTAGAGGTGTCTTAAGCTTTGGAATTTCCATCTTCACTACTTTGTGCATCCTTGTTTGTTTGTCCTTGGCTCTGCCTTGAGTTGTCCCTTCTCTTCTCTCCCTTGTGTTCTGGTTTCACATAGCTCCTTCAGATGCTGCTTTTGCAGGGTTCTGGTGCTGGTGAGTTGGGTAGGTCCCCCTGGCACCTGCTCCTGCCCGGCCTCCCGGGGCTGGTCCTGGTGACCGTGAGGAGCTTCTCAGCAGTGGGGCCCAACCGGTCAGCGCTGCCAGTTGGTGCCCAAAGGCCTGGGAGCACCAGGGTTCCGGCCTCCTTCTGCTCTCCTCCTCCTGAGGTCCATGGGTGAAACTTGTCCTGGCTGCCTTTGTTCCTGCGCTGGTAATTAAAGTAATAATCAGCGAACGCACTTGCGTCAAAAGCCTTTTGTCTTTTTTCTTATGGAGGAAAAGACAGAGCCATTAAAACATTTCCACAGCTTGATGATGGCACGAGAGGGCTTTTGTAGCCTGCTGTTTACAAAGTGTGATCCTCCTAGCTGTTGTCTTCTGAGAGAAGACTCCGGATGACATTCTTCATGAGCCTTGAAAGGCCTCTGCTTTCCTTGGGAGATGAAGAGGCTGGAGGCTGTGTAGGCTAGAGGAGAAAATTATTTTTTAAATGTATGTCTTTGAGAAGCCCCTAATACCTTTTTATAGCCTGCTGTTCAGGCGAGTTTTGAGCTCTATTAAATTCCATGGTGAATGAATGCTGCGACTTCCTCGCTTCTAGAAATAAGGTATTTGGCAGGAGCTGCATGGAATGTTCTTTCCTCCTCCTCTCTTATTTTTTTTCTCGTTTTAAGAAGGCTTTAGATAAAATTCCAGAGCTTACTAATGTTATTAATTACAGGAGATGTCTAAAGCTGTGAATGGGTGAGTGGCTGCTCTGCGGGAGCAGCCTTGGGAGACGCTGCGGGACGCTGGAAAACCCTCGTCCTTGCCCAGCCAGGAGGGTCCCAACATGGGCAAGAGAAACTGCAGGGGCTCTCCGGGCTGCTGGTGTGACTCTACATTGGCATCTGCTTCCAAGGGCAAAATAACCCTTTGGATTCTCCTTGATTAATGCATTTTGGTTCTTCCAAGGGTGCTGTAGGAGAAGGGCCCTTTTCAGGAGAGACCGGCTCTTCCCTCCCGCTTTCGCACGCCCACCCCAGTGTGTTTGCAGCTCTGCAAGTGTGTGTGTTTTTCCCCTCTTCCTTCACTTGCTTGGCTGTGTAGGCGGCCTTCCCAATCACAATGGAGCTTCGCAGGCAGCCCTGAAGGGGGAAAAAAGAAAAAAAAAAGTCTTTACACAGCAGGCCTGTAATTTAACAGCCAAGGAAAGGAGAATGGAGAGTCCTGATTCAGAATTATGGTGCGTCGCAGTACGGGTTGAATGGGCAAAGAATTTAGCCCTAATGAAAATGAGCACAATTTTTCTGGACCCGAAGGCCACCACCTGGGGAAATTATTTATTCACCTGCTGCCCAAATGACTGTTTCCAAAAATGAAGCAGTGCAATCGCACAAGTGTCAGAAATATTTTAAACCTTTTGCCCTCTTCATTACAGTGAGCTGGAATCAACATTTTCCACAAATTTAAAACATTTTTCTACCTGAAAGAGACAGGCTCAGTTTATTGTGAATATGAAGCTTAAAATACAGTTCTTCCTAGAATATTACATTGCTTTAGAAATGAGTTGAGTATTCTGTGCTTTTTAGGAAGTGCTTTTGTTCTGCTTGCTCATTTTATCTTTCAATGCAGCTCTTCTGATAATGCTATTTTTTTTCCAAAGGGCTTAATTGAACCCCCTTTTTTGTACACAAGCCTAAACCTAACTTGCGATCAGATGACCCTGAAGGCTGGATCATTAATGGCTTAAATGGAGAAACACTGAGAATCCTTTTTTGAGCTGTGTTGTTAAGGCTGCCTGGCACTTGTGAAAAATGTTCAAACAGTTGGTGGTGGGAGAGCACTGGAATCGACCCAGCTTTGCTGAACCCTGTCTGGTATCGTTGTTGGGGGAGTCTCAGTGAGACCTGCAAAGGATCCGTAGAGCAACTCATGGGGAACGAGGGATGAGTCTCTGTGGATCCCCCCGCCTGCCCAGTCTCATTTTGGGGGCTCCTGTCATCTCTGGACACAAACCTTTTGCAGCAGAGGCTGAGGTCAGATGCTGTGGCTGGTGCTGAAACAACACATTTTACCCCAAAACATGGGAAGGCAGGAAATGCCACCTTGGAAACGGTGGAGATGGCTCTTCCAGCTGCTCCACGGTGTTGGGAAGCGTGTCCCAAAGCCGGGACTGCCCTCGGCACGTGCCAGGGTACTGGGGCCTGTCCCTATGCAGCAGCATCCGTAGCACTTCCTGTGGGATGACTCCTTAATGGGCTTGTAGTTTTATTATTTCTCTTCTCCCCAGAGTTGGGCACAGGTAGATTAACCTTCAGGTGGATCAGCCCCATGAACTAAACCACAGTACAGGTTTATGTCCATCTCTTCTATACCACACAAAGTATTTTTGAGGGTTTTGATCTCTAAGAGACTAATTTTGATCCTGAGCCCTCTGTAGTGGGGCATGGAACCGGCAGCAAGTTAGGGTTGCTGGAGTGAGGAAATGAAAGCAGTTTCATAGCAGTTAACTATCTTGATAGTGGAAAGTAAAGGAATGGATTTTCCCTGCTGCTTCTGGCGCCTGCAGTTGGGCTGTGTCGCGTTTTCCATCCGCGACGGCACGATGTCCATGCAATTAACCTAGTTTCACCAGGGACACTGTCACCAAGTTGCAGCACAGCAGACACACGTGCAGTTCTCATTCTTCAGCTGGAATAGTTTCCCAGGGGAGTTGGCTGCTGCTTTTTTTTTTCTTTTCTTCTCATTTTTCTTATTTTGCTTCATATCTTTGAATTCAAGCTCTTGGGCTCTTAGCAGAACGTTAATTTTTAACGTTAAATTTAAACGTTTCTATCCAACATTAATTTCAAACTGAGTTTGTTTCATGAGTAGTTCCAAGGTGTTTCCCGAGCTGTGTTCTTGGAGGCTCAGTCTTGTTTTATTGATATTAGTGAACAAGCTTTATGGGTGGCAGTTCAACCTCCTGGTAAGGCATAATCACAGTAGCAGGCAATCTTTAGTCAAAGCAACGTGCTCCAATAAAGCTAACTATTGCCTGCTTTAAAAAATGGATAATAGCATATGTTATTTAGGTACAATATGTTCCACAGCATTAACTGAAATTTTTGCTATATTCTCTGTTTCTTAATGAAGCGTATAACTTTTTTAATACTGACGACATAAAATTCCTCAAATTCTGCCTGCAACTTACTGGGAGGCTCCTTGTTTCTCCTTGACCTGCTCTTGGAAAGGCTGAAGGGAGGAATGCAGAAGGGGCTGGTCAGTGTGGTCAAGTGGCTACTGTTGACCTCAAAGGTATATTGTGTAGGAAAGTGCTTGAAGTCGCTGCTTCATCTGTCCTCGTCTTTCCTGTTGACAGACTCGGGTCCTGTGGTTTCTTTCATCTCGGATGGTGAAGCCTGGAGCAGAGGGGCGGGTTTTGTCTCCGTGATCCTTGTTCTGGCACAGGGGTATGTTTAAGAGCTCCCTAAAATGGGAGCCGGCAGCTGTATGGAAAACTCTTTGTGAAATGGCAGTAGAAAATGGACAAAATTCTGTTCATTATAATTTGTTTTGTAGCTTTTGGGTTTTCTGCTCTCCATAGAAATCTTCCTGGGGTTTAGCTGGTAGCCGTACAAAGGGTTTCTGTTGGTGGTGTTGCACAGGTTTGTACTCCAATCTTTCCCCCTGAGGTGGCCAAAGCAAAGCAGGAATAAGCGCTGCAATTGCAGCTGCCAGCGCTGCCCGAAGGAGGGATGGTGCTTGGGGAGCACATGTGTGTGTCCCTGTGTGCACACACCGACCGGCGGGGAAGAGGAGAAAGGGAAGAGGATGTTAGAGGCTCTCATTGATCCATAATCCCCTCAATTTAACGACCATCTTCCATAATAATTGTGTATCCTAATGCTGAGGTGCTACCCACTGTTGGTATCTTTCTATAGAAAAGAAACAGAAGGTACTTGGTGGATTTTCTTACCTTCTTTTATGTTTAAAACCAGTGTGGAGAATTGCCAGCAGTTAATATGCTGCAGGGAGGTCAAGTAATGTACTGTAGAACTTGAGAATAATTGTAATTGCAACAGAACTGAATCATGTTCTTAATAGCAAAATATACCTGTTAAATCACGGAGTCTAGCCTCTTCTCATTGCACATGCGACTTGAAAGACTTGTATCCTTGCACAGAAACTGAGACTGGATGAAAAGAAGGTCTAGATGGTGATAATTTGGGTCTTCTCTTTGTTGTTGGGGGGGCAGTTTCTACACCTGTGTCTGAGACTTCAGCCGCCGGGGCAGCCACGGAAATTGAAATTTTGTAAAACTTTATTTTCCATTGCTCTATAGCTTCTATATGTGTGGAGAGCTATCGGTAGATAAAATACATACGTTGTACTGTTTGAATTTTCTCTAGTTTTTACCTTTAAAATGTACTCTGTAGTATTACTTAGTACTGTGTATGATTACAAAGATGCATTGATTAACAGATGAGTTTTCTGTGATTGATACGAATGTATGAACATTCAGTGGGACTGCTTAGCAATATATTGTCAACCCTGATACACTGAGTTTCTCTGTGCTTTGGTGTGGGTCCTGCTGAAGGGTATCGGGCTGTGCTGCTTAAATTTCAGTAGCAACAGATTTCTGCAGGTATTTTTTTTCTTTTTTGCAGGTGTGAAAAGAGAATTTGCTGTTAAATCTTCATGATACTGAACAGAAGTGGGATGTGTGAAACAGAAAGAAAAGTAAGTTCCTGGACTGACACATGTTTTTAAAGCCAGAAGGGACCATAGAGCAGCATAATTGTACCTGGGTGCTGGAACCTTGTGATTCTGCCTCGGGTTCTTCTGCAGAGCCAAAGTGCCAGCTTCCCTTGTCAAGTGTTCTGGCATCGTATTTGCTGTAACTGCCTTGACCACTGGATTTGCTGATTTGACATCTGAGGCAGAGCTGAAATAGAGCATTTGTTTGGAAAACATCCAGTTTCAATAAAAACACTCAGTGAATTTGGAAATGAGCAATTCTTAAAAGAATCAAACCCTAAAAACAAAAGAGGCCTCGTTTCTTATCTGATTTTGTTTACGTGTAGTTTCCAGTCATTGAGTCATTCATTCCTTTGCTAGATTAAAGATCAGATTCCTTCCCATGCTGTGCAAACAGCAGCATCATACCTTCTCTTATTCTCCTAGTTTTATAGACATTTGAATTGTTTTTTTCTCCGTATTTTTTTCAGCATCCTTGTTGAACCATAAAAGCAAGAACTGAATCAGTTTCTCTGTGCCGAGCAGAGGAGTAATGCGACTGCTTTGTTCTCTTATTTGATAGTCTTCCTTTTTGAAACATTAGCGTGTTGCATAAGCTCAGCCACAGCTGGGTGTTGTGATCTTTGCAGCGCATCCGCAGGTTCAAGGAAGCCACCTAGTAAATCGTGATGCACAAAGCTGTCACCTGCAAAGATCAGAGCTCACACTTCTCGCTCAAGATCAGAGAAGATCAGCTTGCTCTGCAGTCTAATTGCGCTCCTGCTTATGTATAATGCAAGACCACGGCCTAGCTCTGCTCCATTTGATGGAAGATAAAGGTCTGCGTCTGCTAGATAGTTACAGATCCTGTCAGCATGAGGCATTATGTGTGTGTAACATAGCATACATCTATATACACAACACAATGTACACAGTGAATGTTGCCGTATGGTTTTAGAGTTGTAGTAACACAGCAAACACGTTTCTTGTTCATCTTTACTCACACACTTTTTCACATGTTGGTCTCTCTCCTCTTATGGCTCTTGTATATAATTTTAGATGGATTTCTGCAATCTTACCCAATTTATTCCCTCATTGACCCTTAATACCAATATTTTACCCATTTTGTTTGCCTTTGATTTTTATTTTTTTAAAATGTAGATAAGTAACCATAGATTTTCAACTAAATCTACAACTTGCAGAAGTTGCAAATGATTTCCTAGATACACAGCATTGCAGAAAACTCAGCTTTGGTTTTATGAATGGCAATTTTTTGTCAGGAGTAAGTGCGATGTCTTGTTGTCGGCTGTGCTCCAGGCTCTCCTGTGTCTGCACATCCCCAAAGGGAATGGAAATGGAGGTGGAGGATGTTTTGCTTAAATTCTTGATTTTTCAATCTGTGCAGCTTGGAAAATCTGCAAAAGGAGAATATCCTCCAAGTGGTCAAACTTAAGATGGCAACACTGGGAAACTGGTAGAATCAGATGCTGTTTTGACGTGTGCTCTGGTGGCCTGTTCATTTTAATTATTTTCCATTGTGTATTTATCAATTGCTGATTATTATTATAGATGTTAAAGGTGAGGGATAACTGGCTAGCGGGAGGGTTGTGCGAGCCCCAGCGGATGAGCGAAGGCGCACGGAGGCAGCGGAGGTCACTAGGAAAGCGGAGGCCGGCGCTGGAACGGGAGGCCACGTGATTACCCTGGCTCTGCTGGAGCAGGGCGCTGGGGCCGGAGCATCGCCAAGGATCCAGCCTTGCCCACGCGGCCATTCCCGCATCCGGGAAGGAGCGGTTGCTGCTTTAGCCTGGCCTTCAGGAGGATGCTGCCAGCAGGTCAAGGGAGGGGATCCTGCCCCTCTCCTCAGCTCTGGTGAGGCCGCACCTGGAGCACTGTGTGCAGCTCTGGGCTCCCCAGGATAAAAGGGACGTGGAGCTTCTGGAGAGGGTCCAGCGGAGGGCAACGAAGATGATTAACGGACTGGAGCACCTCTCGTATGA
>JAUBOD010000560.1:2042570-2069768 GCA_032353885.1 Nothura maculosa
TGCCTGGCAAATGGATCAAACCAAAAGCTTTTGATTTGATGCTGCGGCTTCCTCAGTGGTGATGCTGATTTCATCTCTTTCATCTCCCAAACTACCAATTTTTGTTAAATCTGTAAGAACACAGTATTTTTCAGACCTCATACCTGTGTTGGAATTGATGCATGAAGGAAGGAAGGGTGGCAGTCATAACTGCAGAAGTCTGATTTGCTTAGGAAAGTAGAGAAGGGAAAAAGCTAAATTCTTTTTTTCAAAGCCATTTTTTAAGAGAACCCTCATATGTTTTCTTCATTTTCTTTCCCTGTGCTATTTTCTTCATTTCTTCTACAGAGAAGTTTTCTTCTGCTGTTTTCTTCTACACAGCATCATGGCCTCAACAAAAGGTCTTACTGAAAATGGCCCCTAACGTTTATCTGAGCCTGCTGATTTCTTCCAGTTTGCTTCTCCAGATTTCACTGTGCATCTGCTGTAGCTTTGCTTCACGACCTTAACGTGAAGCAGGGAGTTGCCCATTAGCTGCATAATCGCTGTTTTTGCAGTTTAGTCATACTTAAATTTGGAGAGCTTTTTAGAAGGCTTTTTATCAGCATAAAGATTGTGGAAAACACACTATTCAGGACTGTCATTTTCACCAGACACTTCAAAACCCGGTGAGCTATCTGTTTTGTTAATCTTGCTTTGCTTGCATGAGGCTTCAAAACTTATTTATCAGCAGGTGGGGAAATTACAGGGTCATAGGAATTGCCATGCAGGGTCAGACCATCTGTTCTTTAATTAGAACTAGTAACAGATGCTTGGGATGATGATGCGAAAAACCCTACAATAAGCAGTTGTGATAAAAATCTGCTCCAGGTTCATGCTAGTTAGGCTTGTGCCATAAAGCATGAAGACACTTGTATCTTTTCCAGCTTTCTAAATATGTTTTCTAAGTTTTAGAAGTATTATTCTTGTAATGTAACCTTGTCTCCTCCCACCTTTGAACCTTACCAAGCATTTGGCTCTGGAGCCTGGTAGCAGAGTTCTCTGCATAGTCAGATGAAATGTCCTCTGGTGTTAATAGTGGCCTCACCAGTTTAGTTGGATACCTTATCTTGCTCTAGTAGCATTCCAGGAAGGAAATCCTTCATTTACCTTTCCTGTACCATTCACTGTTCCATATCCCTTTCTGGGGATAAAATCCCAGTCTTCCTGATGCCCATTCATGCTGATCTTTCCACACCTCTTGTTATTCTTGGTTCCTGTGTCTGAAAAGCTTTCAGCTCAGTTCTGGTAATTGGATGACTTAAAATTCCCAACATGCCTCCGTTGAGAAAACACCATTAGCTGCTACAGAGAATTCTTCTCATTTATGTTGCTACAGATGTATAACTTGTGGGCTGCATCTTCAGAATCCGAAGCTTTCAATCAGGCGAGATCAGGGGTGTTGTAGGAGGGAAGGTGGCATCTCAGCGAGACTGTTGAGTATATCCTAGTGCTGAGTGCTGCAGCAAAGTGACTTTTATATACATTTTTATAAATAAATATATATATTATATATATGTTTTTGTTTTCAAGGTTGCTTTCAGAGCCTGTGTCAAAGGTAAGGTCAGAACAATTAGCAGCTGTTGCTCTGTGAAACAAATAGCAAAGCAGACCCTTGTGTTACTTAGCAGAAAAAAAATACAGAATTAAAGATTGGCTACAGGTGTACCCAAGTCTGCTCTTTGGCAGACTTAAACCCAGAATAAGAGGTGGCATTTTTGATTCTTGCAACTGGAGAAGTGTTTACGAAGCTGTTGTGAACTGGGGGGCAAACTGTTTGTGATAGTCTTATGTCTGAGCAACCCCGAAGTGGAGATTATGGATGCTACAAGTAGACGTGGAACCCAAAATAATTTGCATCATATTTCTCCACCATTCTGTTGGGGTTTTTCTTCTTTTTCTTCTATGATCTTTTGTGCTAATCTGAAATTAAATTGAGAAAAATTGGTCTAGAAATCAGGCTAGAAACTGATGGAGGTAAGTATAACATTTGTGCAAAGTGGACTGTAGTTCTCTTCTTCCCTGACATTTTTTTAATGGGACCTTATTTCTCTGTGGCTTAGTGCTTGAGTAATGCTGGTCTTCTCTAGTCACACATTTTTTTGGCATAAATGCTTAGAAAGGTAATTAAACCTCAAGGTGAGTGCAAGTTAGTTGGAGGAATGGACCCAGACTGATAGAAAGGATATGAAAGCAGGTAGGAAAATCATGGCAGGATGTGGGGAGTGATGAACGTTAGACACAGTAATAAGGGAACTGCAGGGCAAAAATCTCATCCTTAGTAGTGAAGGGAATGCAGTTCTTTTTCTAATCTGCTTCGAAGTATTTTGTTGTGTTTTATTCAGGTTTCCAAGGAGATGTGAGATATTTTTGTGAAACTGAGAAATCATAGGAGGATGTTTGAAATTGCACGTCAAACCACAAAGTGCAGCAGCAGGAAAGGTTTGTAATATGAAGTACGTTAAGGCTACATCTGAAATGCCATACAAGTGAAATTACTGTTCGCACCAGTGGTAATGATTAGTGGTTAACTGAGAGCTATTTTAGGATGATAAACAACATTCTTTTCATTTTTAACTGCTTGGAGGGAAAATCCGTGCCAAGTAATAGATACTGTTTATCCCAAAGTCTGTACAGATTTTTTTATTCAAGATGAAAAAACTAAAGGATTATTGAGGAATTAAGAAAGCTTAAAAATATTGGAGATGCAATTCTTGAAAACCATTTCGGTTGAAAGTGTTTAATTTGTATATACATACACACATATGTACTCTGACATTCATCTTACCTGCTGCAGAGCGAGCTCTCATGTCTCGGGGCAGCACTTTTAGATGTTTGGACATGATTTCAGAACTTTTCTGTTGACAATAAAGTGAAGATTTTTCAGTATGTGAGGTGGCGATGAAACCTTAAACACTAAGAGGAGTTTCAAAATGAAAATAAGCAACCATCTGTCAGGAAGGATGCCTTGACTTTTCTTTAGAATGGAAAACTGCAGGAATGCTTGTGGCCAGCTAAGTGAGTATGAACGTGGTACGCTATTAGTTGTGCCTTTTATATGTAACAGAACTTGTCTAAATCAAAATAATTTAAACATGGCCATAGTTGACTAATGCCCACCTCATGTTTAGAACTTTCTGAGCGAATGTTTTAGATGATGAGTTCTTATCTCTTCTCTCCGATACAAAACTCGCGTCAAGTTTCATTCAAACATTTCGTTTATGACTGCACAAGGCAGATGGCCCTTCCCAAAGTGTAGTCTTTTCATGAATTTATCCCTGATGACCAGTGAGCAGGGCAGGGCAAATAGCAAACATATGGTTCAAGGAAAGGTCTTAAATATGCCATATAGTTTCATATAAGGCAGAAAAACTACATTCTGCATTACATTTAGTGACGGCAACAGTAAATATAATTCTGCAACATACTCTTATTCTAGAATATCTAAAATACCTACAAAGCCTAATGTAAATGAAGCAGAGATTTTGTAGGGAAAAAGGCGCCATTTGAGTAAGTGAAGTAACAGTGCAACAGCTTTTCCAGATTTTTGTGTTTTATGATTGTGATGCCTTACGTTACATTTATCATTTGCTTTAAGAGAACGTTAAGTGGTTTGCTGCTTGCACAGCAACAAATGCTGTGTTCTCATATATCAAAAAAAGGAAAGCTTTTGACATCTCCTTTTAGTTTTACAGCAGAGCTAAACACTCTCTGCCTTTTATATGCATTTTGTACTTGGATGGGAATTGCATTGAGAATAAATAATGCCCTTTCTATACCAACATCAAATCACTCAGTTCCCTGTTAGGTGTTGGCCCCTCTGCACACCTGCACAGATGGGTGTCCACTGACGGCAGAGCTGGATCTTAGGTCAGGGGAACACAACTAATTTGAAAAAGGAAGGCTTAACTGCTTGTGAAAGTTATTGCATATTCCCCTTGGAAAATAGAGCCCCAAAGGAGGCCCCTCTCTGAAATCTGAATTTGTGCTGCAACTAGAAAACCTTTGAGTAGTGCAGACTTCACACTTCTCACATCTGTTGTTTCTTGAAGCTGTTGTGTGCCTTTGTGCAGACTTTCATCTTATTAGATGAGAGTGATAGAAGGTGGTTTGTTTTACACCTAATTATGTATTATACCTTATACAGTGACTTTGATTTCCCATCCTGTTTCCAGGAGCATTTTAGAGGTGTGTTGTGGGTCACAAAGCTGGTACAAAGACACTTCTGTCTTCTCTGCTAAACCAAAGCCTACGTTTGAGTGAGTTGGACGAAGAAAGGAGCCTAAAGTTATCTTAATTATGACATTGATAAAAACTGGATCAATTTTCAGTGTAGCAGTTCTGCAGCAAGGAAAGGGTGATGCATATTTTTGGCCTGCTCCTTTTGGTGGTAGCATAAAAACACTGCCTCGTTGAGGGTCACTGCTGAAATACAATCTGGGGATAAACCTGATAGATGGAAAAGGACTTAGAGATGGAAAAGGTCCGTTCACAGATCATTCCATGGAGATGTTTGGCAGGTGCAGCTTACTCTCCACAGCGCTTTGGTTCAGATGAGAAGTGGCATCCTCTGGGTGCCCGAAACTGCAAAAGAAGCCCCTGTCGGCAAAGGGCAGCTGCTAGTGCTGAACTCTGGCCAAGACACTGGAGAATTTCAGGTGGTTCTGAACTTTTTGATGTTTTATTGCCTTCGGAGCCTTTGGAGGGGCGTGAACCTTTTTTCAAAGGAATGTGAAAGAAGCCTCAAGCCTTCGTTTCATCTCCACTTACTGGGGTTTGGGGATTACAGCTGTGCTGAGCAGGGATCGCTTTCAGTGGCTTTCCTTGTGTCAGCAAAAGCCTCCTTTTCCCTTTCTCACTGTTAAAAATTTATTGCAGCAAATGTCATAGCTGTTCTGTCAGACCAGGGTTTCCTTTGGAATTCTGGCCAGCCATAGGAACGTGGTTGTGGGCTGATGCCGTGAAAAGCACCGTCTAAGTATAACTCTTCCTTCCTCTGCACAGTCTTTTTCTTAGTTACTGCCCTTTCCGTGTGAATCTTGATGCATTAAACTGAAGTCTCGACGACCAGACAACCACGTCACTGTCTTTCAGAAATTACTCTATAGTTGCATCTTATCTGAAAGAGCAAGAACTATGAGAAAGGGCTGAGAACTGACTGAGAACCGTGTCAGTCCTCCTTGGCATTTGAGGTGGGTGGTATCATTTTCCTATATGTGTTTCTGAAGAAAGATTTGACCCTTATCTCCCTAGTGATTGTTCGTGTACGTTTCCATCTCTCGTTGAGGTGCCAGTGATTAAATTGTTGTCTGAGAGAATTTTAGTTAGAAAGGACTGTCAGTTTGGCCTTGGCATTTGATGCATGTTAATGTGCACATAGTTTGTCAGAAATACTCACAATTCTGCATAAACTTCCCTCTTTGCAGTAAGATTTTTTCTTAAGGCTGGACTTTGCTAGATATTGACTTTAGTAAGAAAATGTTGAAGGGTAACGAGCAGAAAGGAGGGGGACTTATCTGCCAGCACAAGGAATGTCATATAAAGTAATACGATAGTGTTGTAAGGAATAGATGGAAAATGCAGTGGTGCAATGTAATGTGTATAAAAACATTGGTGAGGCAATGTAGCTTCTTAATAGAGCACTGCTCCTTTGAGATCTTAAACGTTGACCTAACTGTGCTGGCACAGCCTCCGTATCTGGACTTCTTCCTTCCAATTCTCCTTGAGGCTTTTCATTGCCATGCAGTTGAAGTCACCTTTATGGTGCTCCTCGTATAGTGTTACCCATAACGTCTGTCTTGTTGCTCGGTTGGTAAAATGAGAAGCTTGGGGAGGTCTGTGGAGCTGCTGAGATGGGTTTTAGCTCAGGAGCCCATCCTGGGCAGGCAGAAACAGGAGGGGGTGCTGGGCGCTGTGCTGAGTCCCAGGGAGGAGGCGCCCGTTTTACCAACCACATTGACATGGTGGGAGCCCTAACCAGAAACCTCAGGGCACAGTAGGGCTTCATGTGTAATAACTACTCTTGGTGTTTGTTTAAATGCTAAAGGAAATGTGCATTTTAAGTTTTTGAGATGACACTTGTAAGTATTTGATATATCTTTAAAACTCACCGCATCTTTAATGTGTTCCTTAGGAGATTTGCTTAATAAAATGCGTTTTCTTACTAATGCTGTCACCCACAGATTTGGAAAAAAATCTGCTGCAGTTGAAAGCCGGTTAGCAGTTTGGTAATGGAGCGATGACAATAGTCAAGCAGGAGTGTTGAACGGATCAGTGATGGCTTTGGAAGGCAAGGGAAAAGGAATGAGTGCTGCCACCTCCAGAAGGTGCCTGTTTGCAGTGTGGGCCTGGCCATGGGACGTGATGGGCCCAGGAGAAGGTCTCGCACTGTTGGTTCACTTGGTCCAGCTGCCAGGGTTTCCTCTTGTGTTCCTTGAGCTATAAAAAATGACACTTTTTACAGTGGTTTAACCTGTTAATTCTGGCTTCTTGGTGTATGAAGAGCATGCTGCATCCTATGTTCTTCATTTCTTTCTTTTTTTTCCTTGTTTATTTTTGCCACAAAATTGAGGGAGTATTTGACTAGCTCCTAACTAACTGCTCAATAGTTATCATCAAAATATTACTGAGCAAGAAGGAAACAAGGCTTGGTCTTAAGGTTTAGACAAGTTTGGTCTAAAACGTTTCACTTGCCTGGTCCACTTTAACTGCTGTCACTTGCCACCAATTTGCCTCCATTTGATAGGGTCTGTTTCAGCTAATAACACCCAAGCTGCTAATGTGAATAGACCAGGGAGTTAATAGTCTCCTTGATCTACATCTATTGCTTTCTTTAAGTGAAGATATTTCTTAAGATTCTTAAGTTTTGTAGTGTTTTAAAGAAGAAACTAGACCATTTTTTTCTCCATAGAGAAATGACATCCTCCCTTTCGCATTTAGTTCAGTCTCATGCTTCTTGTTGCTGTCTTGGTAGGTGGCTCTGGTGAAAGCGTTGGTAGGACAGACCTGGAACATCAATGTGTCTGTCCAAAAAGCATCCGAGAGCAGGTTCCTGTTCTCTTTCAAAGACACTGAGCGTTGCTTTAAAACCATTTTCAGTATTTGAACCCATGAGTTCTAGCAGACAAAATGCAATGCCTCTGTTAAGTGAATAATCTCTCTAATGAACGGCCCGCGTTGGGTCAAAGCGTCAGGGAAATCGATTCCAGCAGATGCTCAGCTGTCCCCTGGCCTCCAGCTGCTGCTCCCCTTAGGCTCACACCCACATGGCTAGGAAAGTATTTTTGGGAATGGGGAAGGTGGGCTTTGCATTACGGCAGTTTGGACTAAAACTTTTGGAAAAAATTCTTGCCAGACTGTTTTGGTTTAGAGTAATTCAGCCTGAGCTTTATACTTTTTAAAATGGATGACAAAGACAGCAATAGTCATGAGCAAGTCCTTTGCTTTTTGTTCTGTTACAGAATTTCTTGAATTTCTTCTGACCCGTTATAGGACAGCCCTTTGGTTTTTACACAGTGCTTCTGAATGCTGCATAAAAATCACAGAAGAGGTTAACTTTGAGCCTGGGTGTGTCTACAGTTTCAGTGCAATATCTAGAACTTTGTCAGATTTGCCTTTATTTTAGGGAACGTGTGCCAGCATTCTGTACTAAATCCCCTCAATATTGGGAAAGTTTTGCTGTCAAATGATGTTTGTGCTTCCTTTTTAACCGAGCTACTGGTTGATTTCAAAGGTATCTTTGGGGAAGAGAAGAGTATTCTGGTTCTGTTACTGTGGTTCTCATTTGTTATGTGGAATTTTGGAGTGAACAGTTTAATCTCTGAAGATTTGTAAATTATTGATAAGTTCAACCATGACTTTAATGATAGTACTGAATAAACAAGCCTTTTGCAAGGAAGTTCAGTTCACTAGTGCCTATATTCTTTTTTTTTCCACTTTGTCTTTATGCACAATACCAATTACAGCACATTAGAAAAATATAAAAGTGACAAGAACTTGTTCCAATGAAAATGTTGGAAAACAAACAGTTGGAAAACAAAAAGTTATAGCCCAAGCCAAAATTTAATATATCTCTTTTAAACACGAGTGTAAATAATTATTTTAAAGTTTGCCTAGAATTAAGGGAAATATAAAGGGAAATTACTTCAGCTTTTAGTTAACTTATTCTGAGTCAAACTTATTTCTGAGAAGCTCAGATGATCCTAAGCTTTGGTAACTTCACAGAATTAACTTGATTAAATGACTCTGCTGTTTTGAGATTGAACTATGGAAGGGAACTACATTTTACCATAACTACTTAATTTTCCGTTGCTTCTCTAATCATTTTTGGAGCTTCACAGTTAAGCTGAATATGCTTCTATTTCAGGTCTCTGTTGCTGCTGTTCTAACACATATGGAATCAGAGTAGGTTTTATTACACGGAGAAAGCCTTGGCAGGCAGCTACAGACTGGGTGAAGTATTTCACATTGGCATGAAAGTCATGCTGTATCTTCTAAATAGATGGGCTCTGAGCTCCTTTCTCCTCCTCTGCTGTGGTGCTGCTATCCTGACCGGAGCAGAACGGATATTCTGGAGTAGGTTTGCTGCTTGCTTGGGCTTCTGACCTTTTCTTCCTGTTAGCTTGTCATTACTGCTCTTTTCATGGATTTTTCTCTTTGAAATGCTAAGCTGGATTGTTTCTGCCCTTCGGTGATGATTACTTTCATAGCTCTTTTCTGGAGGAATACTGTTTGTGCTGCAGCTCTTGCTGCTGCCCAGGACTTTGTTTGCAGAGTGTAGCATTACTGCCCAGGGCTCGCAGGCTGCCTGTTCACATGCGTTCAGCTGCTTGCTCCAAGCATCAAATATCTGGGTTGATTTATGAGTTTTCTGGAAGGGGCTGACCTGTGCTATGTTTGCATCTATGCACATATTTTGAAATCTCTATATACTGTTACTGCGTTTCAAGGTTAGTTGTGTAATTCCTATTTTTGTGTTTAGATGTCCTGCTTGGAACAAAGTTAATACTTTCATAAACTTATGGTCATTTGGCATCAGATATGAAAGCAATTTCTGTTCCAGCCTTTCTGTGCTAAACTGGAGCATTGTTCTAAGAATGTTACCTCTTTTTTTTGTGACAGTAAGGATGATACAGCTGTTTTTATGTAACTTTGGGTTGAAAAAGATTGATTTGCTTTTCAAAGCTCTACAAAGTTATTTCAGCATATTAAGAAAACTCAGGAGTCACCTGGGAGCTTTGGCTCTGATGACTCACAGCGCAATGCAGGAGCCTGGTGGGGTTTTACTTGAGTATTTTTTTCTTCTTGGACATATGTTGGTTTGCAGCATTTAATTTTATATCCTGTTCCTCATGTTACGGTCATCTTAGAGCTGTGTTGTTTTCTCGGGCACTTTATGGCATGAAGATTCACTGAAATTAGCACTGTGTCCGTTCTGTAACACTGTATTACAGTTGAAGATTGAAGTGGCTGGTTGTATTGAGAAATAGGTAATTGAGCAATGAGGTGGTTATATCACTCTTTCTGGAAGTGGTACTTGCTTTTTCTTAGGCTTTACTTAAGAAAAGTAAATGGCTAGCAGAGTAAGGAATTCTCATTTTAAATGCTTAAATGGAAAATTCTATCACTCTACAAGTGATTGTGAAGTATTAAAATAGCTGAATGTGGACCCGCATTGACTGAAAATGAAGAAAATGAAGAGCTGAGGTAGATTCTTTTTTATGAATGGAAACCATTCTGTTGAATCCTTTATTTAACTGTTTATTTTGTTTTCTTCTCCCTGCTTATCCCGGTGGCCTTTCAGAGCTTTGAGAACCACCTTCATTCTTCGAGACCAGTGGTTTTGTAAGGTTGTGTCTTTGGGGAGCTTGGTTCCACAGGAGTAACTTGAGAATATTAGGGTTACCCTGTAACAGTTTAATGGATTGAGTTAGAGTTTGAATGGTGAGTGGGCTTTGCCTAGTTTACCTTGTGTGATTTAGTGTATATGAAATTGCCTGGAACACTGAGCAGGTGTCAAGTTAAACACTTGCATCCCCCACCTTGCACTTAATACACGCAGTAGATTTCTCACTCAATACACGGTTCCAGCTGTGCTGTGCTACAATGAAATCGAAAATGTGAGATTTTCAAAGGTCTAGGAGGCCCTATTTAGCAGGTCTGAAAGGGTTTCCAGAACTCTCTGCTCTGCACTTTGACATAATTTGAGGCAGATGCTGATAATAGCTGTATTTCAGTGGTCAAGGAGTGTTTTTTCATCAGCCTTTGCAGCTGATGCAGCCTTGATGATCTTGAGTCCAGGAGATGGAAAATATCTAATGCTTTCCATTCAGTTTTGGGTTTGATAACGCAGCATCTTAGCCAAAAATATGACTTGAGTCCAAAATATTTATAAATATGCTCTTTAGTAGCAAGGCTAAGCTCTGGGCACTGACATTGCTCATTCCCAAGTCGTCATCATTTGTCCCAAGTATCTCATGTAACGTGGGGCAAAATAAACTGGCTAAGAGTGAATGTAAAGTGCAGATTTGCACGGAGTTCTTCTACTGTGGTTAGGATTAGGGTCACATGTTCTTAATAGTATTGGAGGTCATTATTATGTTCGCAGATGCCATATCACATGTTATCAGATGTTATGCTGACATAAAGTTGGAAGCCTTATATTTTCACTCTAGACATCAGAAAGAAACGGAAAATAAAACCCCACAAACCTAGGGTGGCTTAAACACTCTTCAAGTTACCGTGAGATGTTTCTTTCAAGTTCTGGAGAATGATGTTTTCTAGATAAGAAATGCTTGGAAAATCCTCAGAATTTGCTGTGATCATCATCAACTTAGATAAAGCTTTGAATGTATTGTTGATGCAAATGACCTTTGGCTTTGCTGTTATTCTGTATATTATGTAAACTGAGGCTTTAGATTAGCCTTCTATAAATAAATGTCTCCTATATCTCAAGGTTATATTTTTTCATTAGCATTTTTCCATCAGAGCGCTAATTGCTAGAGTCCTCCAAGGGTCACAATTAGGGATTCTCATTACATAGTACATTGAGTCCTGTGGCACGCTTTATTTACAGTATGTGTCATTATAGAAAGCATCTTAGAAAAAGAGGGCTGAAAAAGCTGTTCTGTAAAGCATATGCTAGGTACTAGGTTAAGTGATTAAAGAAATCTATTTTATGACAATAAAAATTACCAGTGCACCTTTGACAAAGTTGGTTTTGCTTGTTTTGGTGAGGTTTGTGTGTGTTAGGGGAAAAAAAAAGTGCTATTCTTTGAAGTGGAGACTACCATTGTGCATTGTGTAGGGGCCTAAAATTAGAGAGAAGAATGTAAGGATTTGATGCTATCCCCAAAAAGTTTTTCACAAATGTGATCTTAAAAAAGGAAGCTTGCACTTACTCAGAGAGCCTTCTGAGAGCTGAAACACTATTTTAGCAGTTGCCGTCTCCACAGATTGGTTTTGATTCCTAGTGTTGGCCACACAGTTCATCTCTGGGGCTGTCCACAGCCCCCAGGCAATCGGAGAACTTTCCTGACACGTTTTCCCAAGCTGCTTGTAGTGAGCAACTTTCTGAAACTTGCTTTAGAGAGTCTAAACTTCAAGGCTTCTAGTACCAAAATGGGCTTCTCTCCACAGTCTTTTGAAACACTCAAATGGTTCTGGATCAGCTAAACCCAATATTTAAGCCTTACTGCTTAAAACACCCAATTCCTGTCCCTATCCCTAAACATTTGCTAAATATATATTGAAATAAATATCCCTGACTCTTTATCCCAATTCTTGCAAAGTATGTTCTTGTTTTGTTGCTTATTTTGTTCCTCAGATTTTCATGGACTATCAGTATAACTTCCCAGTAACTTTTGGGAGCAAAGATACAAAGGATGGATACAGAGACCTTGGCTTGTCACTCTCTCCTCAGTGTAGTGTCTTGCATCCTTTCAGTCATGCTGAGATTTGGGACATTTTCCCAGCCATGGGTCCAGAGAAACGGCTTGAGGAGGAGGAGGAGGTTCCTTGGGAGCTCTTTGAGGGGACACCTGGAGTCCCTTAGAAGGCCCCATGGAGTCATGGAGCAGCCCTGTGTGTCTTCCACAAGTGTCCTTGTAGAGGCCTCGAGCTTAGCTTTAGCTCCACACTTTTGCCTCTCCATTGGTGTTCTGAAATGCTTCCCAACATCTCAGGGAGCGGGGATGCTTAGAGCGCTATTGGGATCCGTCCAGTCAAGCCCACAGCGCCGGAGAGAAGAAATTCCTCTGCAGAACTTGCCGAGGATTTGCTGCTGCTTTTTCCCTTTTGCTCCTGCTTCTCCAGGCTTATTTAGTTACCATAACAACACGAGGTAATTGCTAAATACATGCTGAGGGGCTTTTTTTAGTTTCTTTGCTTGTGTTTAAAAGCCTATAATATGTAAAATAAGACCTCCTGAGTCGCTCAGGAACTCTGTGATAATTCTGCTAATGGATTTTATTCTGGAACGAAAATATTGAACTGATAAACATGGTGAAATATTTAAAAATAGCATCTTGTTATCTCTATATTCAAACTAGCCCATGGTGTAGCACCTATCAGTTTGAAAATCAGGATTGGGACCAAAAAAGGACCTATGAAGCCTTATGGTTTTGTGTCTGATAGCAGTCTTTTCTGCAAACTCCTAATCCATCTGAGATGCCACTGCTGTAACATTGTCATATGTTGCAGCTTGAATGCTTAGCTGTGGCTGCTTTCTTCAGCAGTGAACGTTGCCCTTCCCTAAATCCCTCTCCAAAAGGAGGAGTGAAGCAGATCTCCAAGGATATTCCATTTTTTTCCGCTGTGTGCTGTTATTTCCTGTGCCTTTTAGCGTGTCAGGGTAGAGACTGTAAATAAGGGTCTTATCCAACAGTAGCCCCTTTGTTGCTGGTCAGCAAACAACTGTGTTTACATGTTGAACTCCGTGTTTGGCACCAGCCCCTCAAAGCGAGGGGGAGTGCAAATGTTTACCAGATTTAACTTAATAGGAGCTTGTTCCAACTGCTGCTGAATGGAGCAGAACATCATGGTGGGAAACAAATGGGTTTTTCTTTGTAGGACTTTGTAGTGGGCAGAGTGCTGTATTGGCTTAACTTCAGGTTTCCACAAAGGCCGTCGTTAGTTGGAATTCAAGCCAAAACGCCAAGTCCTTTCTCCATAAAGGAAAGCAAATGTTGCACTTGGATCAATGCGGACTGCTAATGCTGAGGAGCAGACGCTTCGGCAGCAAAGCGGTGTCTTCATAAATATGATGTATATGGGCAGGGTCATGGAATTTTCACTTTAAAAATTAAAATTAATCCACTCTACACAAAGACTGCGATTGCTGCCAAGCCCATCTGAAAGTTATGCCACAGCATGACTTGCAAAGGTGAGTTACCATGAGGAAGGGAAGGCAGGCTGTGTGCACAGTTTGCTTTGCTCCTTATGGAAGGTCTGTGTGGGGTTTTTCTTGACTGCTGGCAAAGGGTTTGCACCTAAAGCCATGGCAGTATCAACTTTTCTCAGAGTTTATTATGCCAGTCGCTTAGGAGCTTCAGGGTTTTCCTCTTCACAACCAAAAAGCCTGACTGAACTTGTAAGAGACGGATTCTCTCGCTTGATCTCTGATCTGATCCTCATCCACTGCTGGGGATGCTGCTTTTGACTGCCCTGTGAAGTAGGACACCCTTGATCCCAGTGCCAGGATTCACAGGATATCCGTACTTTATTTTATAAGGCAGAGGCAGAATAACTGGATTCAGTACAAGCTTCAGAACCAACAAATTATTTCTTGTATCTGCTAAATAAACGTGTGGGAGCCATTCATTGCCAGCAAGCTGGTAACGAAGCAGAGTTCTTCATTTTGGTCTTGAATCCCCTTTCCTGGCACATAAGGCGTAGCCAGTGCTGTTAGGGGCTACACAGTTACTCCAAAGAGGATTTTTTTTTCAGGGATATGATTATATGACTACATACAGCCTTATAAGCCATGCAGAACTTAGCTTTAAAACTCAATAGTTCTGCCACTTCAATCTTGTATAACTTGTGCGGGAATGGTGTGTAATCTGTGGTTTCTACTATCAACTGCAGCATCCACAATGATTTTGTAATCAAGACTGAAGAGATCAATAAATAAACAGCTTGCAGCCAAGAAGCATTAATATGGTGCTAATGTAGATCACTTGGTTGTGCTTCCCTAAGTGTAAATGCTGAGGTACAAATAAATAACCTAATAGTTTCTGTGGGATTGAAAACCTGTAGAGGTTAAATATCCATCATGTGCGATACCTTCAGCTTTCATTTGAAGCTTGCCCTAAGGAAAGATCTTCTTTCCAAGATGTGTTAATGATAAATATTCATTGATTTCACTCTTATTATTTGTTTTCCAGTTTATAATTATAGCAAAGGGAGATATCAAAGTAGCATGTTACCAGATGAAATAAAAGTCACTAGACAAAATGCAATGTGAAAAATGATGGTTTTCCTTCATGTTTTAACTTACTGATTTTTTTAACCCATAAGCAACAATTATTAAATCAAATAGAGTTATGATACCAAATTTTCAAACACAACACAGTGCTATACTTCATGTAAATTCTTGCTTAGAGAGTACTTTTGAAAAATCCTCAACTCTCACAGGGTTTTGAAATGAATTATTTTTTTTCTTCTGAGGAAATGTCCTGTTTTACACCATTATCAGTATAATACCCCAAAATCCCAGCCACACTGAGATAAGTAGTAATGTTTGATAGTCAGAGGAATTACTCTTTCTTACTGGCTTGGAACCCCCAGCACTTGGTACTTTCTTCTGTGGTTGCTGGTCTTCACCTCACGCCAACCTGCAGCTCTTTGTGTTCCACTCTCCTTCCAGTGACAGCTGGCTTCTGAAAACACCTGCAGGTCTCTTGCCCCATTCCATTCCCTGACAAGCTCCCCTTCTTTTACGAAATCTCCAGCGTTTTCTATAATTTTTCTGTCTGCTCTCACATTCCGACACGACCACCAGCAGTCTCGTGGATGCTAGATGCAGTTGGGTGTGTTCTTTGCTAACTGTATAAAGCATGTCAGTGGATATCCATGGTGTGATCCCTTTTTAAAGCTTTCAATTTATATTTTCTAAATCTTAACTCACTTGACCAAACAGGACCATAATCATTTTGTGAGATGGGCTCAGTCTTTTAAGAATGACTGTCATGTGAAGTTTCCTCTTTGTGACTTAGCTAAGTTATCCCGGAGAGTGGAAGCATCGAGTTCATTTGGCTTGGCTCCAGAAAGCAAGTTCAAGGTTGTGCTTTCGTATAAAGCATCTGACTCATCACATGGGACCATTCACTAGCTGAGAAAAGGTAATAGTTTTCTATGTATTTGCTTACTTTTGCTAGGATTTTACATGAGGCAGAACCTTAGGAAATCTGTATAAAATCGTCATTTTCAAGTTAGACTGCTCCTTTCAGGAATATTTAACTGCACTGTTTTTAAAAGTAGCTTCTCTTGTATATTGGTTGCTTTTTATGGTCTGCTGCAGTTAAAGACTGTTCAGCTTTGATATGAAAACTAATACTTCTGCTCGAAGACTGATGCTTTTACTCATCTGTAACCTACCTAAAAGATGCCAATGGATTTGACAACTCTATCTTCAGAACACTTTAGAAAGGTATTTTGTATTCTTCCCATTTCCCTTCTTGTCTTTCCCCCCTCGCTGACATCTTGTCTGGTGTTTTTGTAGATGCTAAAGGTGAGACTCACATAGTGATGAAAATGTCATGAGTTGTTGCCATTTGTTTTCTGTGTCGCCGCCTTGTGTGTCTGCACTACTTCAGTTTTCAGTCCTTGCTGAACAGAGAAGTCCTGATGTTGGTACTGAATTATTCTACTATATAAAGCACAATTAGTGTTACCTGCTTAGTCACATATAGTATTGAAACACATAGATCGTATCCTGCCACTTCAGTTAGACTTCCAGCTTTCCAGATGCACAAGGAAATCCTTTTGGAGTAAAATGGGCATGGTCGATTAATATCGCTTGCTGTCAAATGGCGAGCACCCCGGCAGCTCTCTGTAAATGCTGATCTCGGTTTTATTTTTAGCAAACCATTAGTGTCTCGCAGGGAGTGTAGGGGCAATAGTCAAAGCTGGCAAAGGAGGACTCTTAAACCCAGCTGGTGAAGCAGGTGCTGGGTGACATCCCCTTGTCCCGGTTGGCAGCAGCAGCCTTGGATTTTAAAGGTATGTGAAGAGCAAGTCGTCTCTTGAAAAAAGTCATACTCTTCCTTTTGGCATTGCTAGGATGTGGCGTTTGGCACACTTATTTTTTGTCAACATACACAAATTCTTCCTGTTTTTGGATTCACTTTTCAGGGAATATTTTTAGGGAATCTACTTTTAGCCTGTGTTTTCCAAGGAAGTGAGGGTAATATGATCAGACTTGCCTACCTGTCAGTCCCTTCCCACTCTTCCCTCACCCCAAAAGAAAATAACCTCCAACGTTTTGTATGGCAACTAACTGCCAGTTTTCATTAGAATTGTCAGAGGACCGAAATGCTGTAAAGTGAGGTGAAAAGTGAGGATGGCATGGTTTGTAAGAGTGGTAATGTGTCTGTTGTAATGTGATTTCTAGTAACACATGAAAGATGTAAAATCTACATTCTTACATGGAATTGTTTTCCTGAAGCAGGTTACAAGTTGTTTTGAACCTTATCAGGTCTATCAAAAATGTTGATATTAATAGTCACAGTTTGCATTTATTTATTGCAATATGTAAAAAAACAAAAAACAAAAAACCACAAAACTTACTATGAAGTTGCTGGGCATAACAGTTTTTATTCTTGCAGACCACTTTGGTTTTGACTAACAAATAACTTTCCTAAATCCAGATCATCTATTGCTAGTGTATCCCACTGTCTTTATTTAAATAAACGCTTGTCTTGTAAGCAGTAGAGGAGGTAGCACTTGGAATTAATTGCTCCATTTGCAGTCAGCTGCAGAGGTGACATTCACGTGTTCATTTTTTGACTTCATAAATGAATTGGAATAGTTTCTGTAGTGCAGAAAGCTTTGGTGTATTCCACTGTGAATGTCTCTCTCCTGCAGGAAGAGCCTGCTGGAGAGTATCAGCGGATCTGCAGTTCCTCAAAGCCACTGCCTAAATTTTCTATTTCTTTTACCAGAATCAAATAACCCTCAAATGTATTTGTGTTTTATTAATGCTCTGTGTACTCTGATGTATGCTAGTTGCATTTGCAGGCAGTGATTTTCCCATTTCTTCTGCCGAGGATTAAGACTAACTCTATAAAATATTTTATGGGATGAGAGACTGACTTTGGCCCTTACTTTTGGGAAAGGTGTAGTGTTCTGAAGTAATGCGTAGACTTTAAAATTGGGTAAGGAGTACTACAGGGTTTCACCTTAGTCAAAAGCTAATTTGCTAATCCCTTTGCACAGATCTTTAAACTTGTATTAATGGCTCAATGTGCCACCTTTGCTTCCTGTTTATAAAGTAAGGAGAAATGCAGAAAGGCATTGAACTTAGGGAGCGCCATACTGGTAGGAAGCTTAGGTTTATTTTAGCTAATGACTTCATCAGAGCAATGCATAGCTTGCTACATATCACACTAGTGTGTTCTCTGACCAAAACATAGTAAGTTATCTATTCTAGTGCTTAACATGTCTTCAGCTACCAAGAGAATTTAATACCAATCTACAGCATTTTGTTATGGCAAAATCCATGTCAGACAGTGTCTCAGGATGTACACGTAGTTTGTGCTGTTTGGTTTAGTTATGTACAAAGTGGTTGTTTCAGATGAGAATTTTGCTTGCCTTAAAATTCATCCTTGTCGTGCTAAATATTCACTTTAAACCTTTTTTTAACAATAGAAGACCTGTCATCTTCATCTAATCCCCATGTTAATACCTTGAGGGTTTAAGAAGTTGGAAATTGTATCCACTCGAGTTTTGCTAGTAAAGATTTTTTTAAATCTTTATTTTTCATTTATTTATTTATATTGATTATTTATGTATTTTTCATGAGGACTAGTGTGAGTGTGGTTTGAAAAACAAGCAGCTTACCTTAAAGCCAATGCTTAGGAGCCTAGATTTTGATTTCAGCTTCTTAACCCATTAATCCCTAGACTCTTTGCAAGGATGATCTGCACTCAAAAGGACCTTTCTGTTCCTTGGGAATATATGATGAAAAATATGATAAAAGTCATAAGGCAGTTCTAAATCCAAACAGAAGAACATTTTTTTTATCTGTTTTCCTTCTCTTACACCGATATAGTCTTTCAAAGCCACTTGTAGAAACTCTGTGGTGTTACTCCATTTTGTGGTCATTGACTTTCAACTTACAAGCATGGGACCTTTGGGGAGGTTCACGAGGACTTAATTATTTAAAATTTCTAAGAGGCCAAATGAATCTTTTCAAGAAGTTTCTACCCTATGTGAATTTATTTGTAATTATGAAATAATTGAAGATAGGTACTGTCTGCTTGTTCTGGTGTGATTAGTGATATGAATAACAGTTTTTTTTAATTATTTACATCTCTAGATTATGCATTTTTTAATTGAACTGTTGTCCCTCTGCTTTTTGCTTAATGTAAGCATGTTTGATTGTGCATAAGTATTTTGAGATATTTCTGTATGCCCTAAAGGCATTTATTTTCTATTTATTTTCTCCTCAGCTGATGACCTATTGATTACTAGCTGCAGGAATTGTGTCCTAGCACAGCTTTGCTATGGGAGAGAGAGGATTTGCGTCTTAAATAATGTTTTATATAGCAATTTACTGCTGTCACTTCCTCTCAATATCAGACTGTCTAGGCTACTGGTCAGATTATCCTACGATTAGGATTTATTAGGCATTCAAGATGTGACATAGTAATTTCTCAGCCACTGATTCTTTGCTTTTCACAAATATGGATATAGCTCTTTGGGCATAGCCTGCTCCCAGGTAGGAATAATGATTAAGGAATTTTTGTGATGATTCAACTGCATCCATTTCATCAATTGCTGAATTGTTTCATTATGTAA
Organism: Nothura maculosa; assembly: GCA_032353885.1. Taxonomy (NCBI): domain Eukaryota; kingdom Metazoa; phylum Chordata; class Aves; order Tinamiformes; family Tinamidae; genus Nothura; species Nothura maculosa. The sequence continues at coordinate 2,061,606 of JAUBOD010000560.1, forward strand.
CTATTCCAGCTTTAAATAAAAAAGAGAGACTTTTTATTATTTAGAAACTTGGCTTTTCATACTAGAGCTGAAAAAGGCTGCTAATCTTCCTAGGTCATCAGATTCGTTCACTGTTTAATTTGTGCAATAGATTAGGAAGTGGTTTAGGGAAAGGCAAAAAATAACTCCCAAGCTCTCAGGCGATAGTTAGCTGACTTGTGTGAGCGGTAATTGCTTTTTTTTTTATGGTTTTTTTTTTTGTTTTTTTTTTCAATGACTATTTAAATAATACTGCATTCACTTCTAAGCCTGTGTAGTAGATTGCTGTGTAGAGATCGTAGTGTCTTTGTAGATGAAGGTGTGGGGTGTGTTGTGAGGGTCTCTCGTGCAGGCTGCTGGAGCGCCCGTTGCTGCAGCCGTTGAGCTCAGGGTATTTTGCTACTGGCAAGTTAATGGGCTGGAAGGTGCCTCGTTGCAGCACACTTGTGCTGAAAAGACTGCATGATATCGACGGGGCAATTGAGGGCGCTTTTCAAATGTGTGTGTGTGAAATAGCTTCATTAGGTTGAAAATGTCAATTTGGATCTGAACATGCTCAACTTTCAGGCCTGCGGTATCGATGGATGTGCAAAATGTCAATGCAATAGCATTTATCAAATTGCATTTCTTTCTGGAGCTCAGGATTTGAGACAATAATGCGACTTGGTAAGCACTAAGCAATGCTGATCCATTTAGAATTTGGAACATTCATGTTCTTGAATTAGGTAGCATGCTCTTAATTTCCTTTAGATGTATAGTTTATATGAAAACATAGGGACTGTCAGTGCCGAGTAAGAACTGAAGAGTGAAAATACTTTGACTCACAGAATCACGGGATGCTTGAGGTTGGAAGGGACTCCTAGAGACCATCTAGTCCAACCTCCCTGCTATGTTCCTGAAAAAAAAAAAGCAAACCAAAAAAGCTTTAAATCTCTATGGGAAGCACAAATATTTTACTACATTTTACATGTAACCAGGTTAAATCAAATGTAATTCTCACAGGAGCAATAATTGTCACATTTAATCTACGAAATGGAATAAACCAGGAAACATTAGCATCATATAACTGAGTGCATTGCAGTTTCCAGAGTTATAGCCTGCCCTGCTCCCAGCTGTGGCCGTCTCCCATTACAGCAGTCATTTGCAGGAGTAGTCAGGAGATCTGTTGACTCTGCTTTCATATTCATTAGGGCTAATGCAACATCCTTTCCACGTGCCTTTTATCCAGCTTAGTGTCTTCTGGTTTTTCCCTTTTTTCTGCTCTCACCAAGCTTTCTTCCCTTGTTAGCATTCCACATAGAATTGCAACTAAAATATTTTCTCATTCCTTTTTTAAACTGTGGATATTTTTCCTTTAAGTTAAATAAATAGTTCTTGGTGTTTAATGTAATAGCAGTGGGAAGTTATCACGCTATTGGAAAGTTTTCAAGCAATTTTGTTTTGCAGAGTGGCAAGATGAGTCTGTTCCAAGTACACTGTTCATGCACTTGATTTATAACATTTCAGCATCACTAATTTTGGAAAATTCTTATGCAGTATTCTGGAATAGTAACAGTGCACAGCTCTGTAGTATCTCCTACCTACTTAAACCATGCTGGTTTTGTTTCTTTTTCCAAGAGAGAGACTGTTGTTGCTGTAGCTCTGTATGTAGCATAGGTGATTTTTTGTTTGTTTGCTTTTAGGAAAAAAATAGAATCCAAAGTTTTCTGTTTTAGAAGGGAAATTCTGTGTTAGCTTCACTATCAACTGCAGTGGATAAAGGTCTCTTGTAAAAGAGCTATTTTATTTTTCTCTTGGTATGTTTTCATTTGTTTATTTTTTTCCCTCCTTATCATTTTGTAATTCTTTTGTCTTAAGAGATTTTGTCCATTTCCTCTCTTCTATTTCTGGTTTTACCTCTCTGTATGGCTTTTCAGGAAGCTGTTCTGTTGAGGAAGGCTGGCGTTGGCTCAACGAAGGTGATTTTGGTGGGGCTGCCTAGGGAAGCATGAAGGAGAGAGCCCATCTCCCTCAGCAGGCAGTTCATGCAGGCCTAGGGGACATCAGCACCTGCTCAGAGAATCGCAGAGGTTGAGGTTGGAAGGGGCCTCTAGAGATCATCCAGTCCAAACCCCCTGCACATGCAGGGTCACCTAGAACACGGGGCACAGGGCTGCATCCAAGCGGGGTTTGAAGATCTCCAGAGAAGGAGACTCCACAGCCTCTCAGGGCAGCCTCTTCCAGTGTTCTGTCACCCCCAGTGTCAAGAATTTTTCCTTAAGTTCCTGTGGAATTTTTGGTGCTTCAGTTTGTGGCCGTTTCCTCTAGCTTTGTCAGTGGTCACCACTGAAAAGAGGCTGTCCTCATCTTCCTCACTCCCTCTGCTGAGGTATATGCTTATGGGATCTCCCCTCAGCCTTTTCTTAAGGCTGAACAGGCCTTAAAGCTTATCCCTTAGCTTCAGTAGACTGTAGACATACTAAGCTTTATGTGGGGTGGAAAATAAGGGGATTTTATTAGACCACTTGCTGTCCTGAGCAAAATCCACCAACTAGCCATTATAATCTCCTCTTGGAGATACTGCTGTGACCGTGCTCACCTATGTTTGCAGGTTGCCAAGATGTGAAAGCGCTCACCTCTTGTGATTTGACAGCCAGTGCTGTGAATAGGTGCTATCTGAGCAATAGGCATGAAAAAGGGTATTCTGAAGTCAACTTAGTGGTGCCAGTAAATTGCTTTCAGGAAGTATGGGTGAGCTGGAATTGCTATAAAAGCTTTGCATCGAGGAGAACCTGGCATTTTAATAGCTAATGCTTTGAAGCACTTCAGTAATCTTGGAAGCCAGTGCTCACCAAGCAGTCCCTAAAGTTGTTTTTTATATATATATTAGTTGTCCCATCTCTTGATGCTCAAAAAATCAATTTTTTAGCTCACTGGATTTGGAGAAGAAATGACTTCCTGGTTAGGATGTAAAACAAAGTATTAAAAAGGCATCTGTAGAGCTGGCCCCAGTATTCTGAGGTGTAACAGCTTTTTGCTGCGTTTGACCTACTCCAAATAGATTCATCTGCTGTAATCACGTTGCTGTGCTCAGGGCAGGCTTGAGGATTAGAGGCGGTTTAGTGAGAATTACAACCCAAACTGAACTGACAGGGTCTGATTTTTCTCCTCCTTGCCCCCCCACAGCCACGTACGCATGTTTGAGCTTAGTTATCCTGGCATGTTTCTGTAAAATCCTACAGACTTAAACTTAGGTACATATTGAAGAGGATTTCCTTCAATGACAGGATAAATTAAGTTTAAAAGCTCTGATTTCCCGATGTGCTTGGGCTCTCTCTGTGTTGAAAACCTTAATTTTTATCAAGCCTTGGGAATTCTGAAAATGGAAGCAAAGGTCTTTTTTGCTTTGTTTTTGTTTTAAGTTTTGGAGTGTTTCTTTCATGTTTCTGGCCACAAGGACAGTTTTCAGTTCCGTCTAGATTCAAGGTAAGCTTGCCCTGCTGTGGCACACTGAAACGATGGCAAGAAACAGCAATTCTAAAAAATGACATAGAAACAGAATTCCAGATGTCTTTCATGTTGTGCTTTCACAAAATCTTGATTTATACGAGCCACTGCCATGTTTGCTTTACTTGGAACATGTTTGCTTCTATTTAGAACAGAAATGGAAATGATCATGTTCTGGGGGTGAGTTTTGCTAGAACATGTTTGTCAAATTATACTTTGCCCTGCTCTTTCCTTAACCAATGGAAAATTTTGCTCTTACGATGAAGAATTAACAGTGTTAAAATCGTATTAGTTACAGCTACTATAATTGTCATAATTGACAGAGGAGTACTTTTTCTTTAAAGGTTGTCACCAAAAAAAGCTGTTTAAAGCAGTGTTCAATCTCAGACAAATTAGTTGATCTCAGCTCTTGCGGTGCATAGTTTCCCTTAATGTGAGAAGACTTAAAATCATTTCGGTCTTTAGAGGGTGAAATCAAGACATGAATAATGCTTGAAACAAGCAGATGGGGAAGCAGAGATACAGTGGCTCTTCTGTCAGAAGCATGTCTAAAATTATTTGTAATGTTGTCCAGTTGCTGGCATTTTTACATAGTTTTTAGGTATTGACCTCAGAATCACAGAATGGTTGAGGTTGGAAGGGACCTCTAGAGATGATCTAGTCCAACCCCCTACTCCAGCAGGGGCATGGGGCACAGGGCGGCATCCAGGCGGGTTTGGAGACCTCCAGAGGAGACTCCACCACCTCCCTGGGCAGCCTGTTCACTGCTCTGTCACCCTCACAGTGAAGAAGTTCTTCCTCACCTGGAGATGGAACTGCCTGTGTTGCAGTTTGCACCCATTGCCCCGTTCCTGTCATTGGCCGCCACTGAGATCTGCTTAGTAATATGTGGTATTTGTAATACTTTGGGTAGCAGAAGCATGTATAAACATAAAAGTAATAAAAAATAAGGAAATGCAGCCTTTGAATTTGACTTAGCTTGAAAGAAGAATGATTTGGATTCAGAGTGCAGCCAGTGGTGCCAAAAGCTGCCGAGAAGCCTTGCAGGCCTGTGAGGATGTCAACAGGAGTCATTGTTTCAGCTTGGGTGAATGCACGGGGAGAGGGGAAGGTGCTTTAGCCTCCATGGGATGCCTTCCATGGAGCCTCCATGCGGGATCGGATTGTGGGTTTCCTGGGCAGACTGCCTGAGGGGGGATTTGCAGGTAGCCGGTTTGAGCGCAGCAGTAGGCCCCAGCCTTGGCCGCCATGCCTCAGGCCGCTCCCATGGCCTGACGTTGGCTCCCAACGTTGTTCCCAAGTGGCGGCTTCACGTGCCAAAGCTGCTGCCACAAGGTGCATTGGCCCCCTTTCAGAAAGAGTTAAGTTACTGAGCTATTACCAGTGTGATTTTATGTAATGAACTGTAATCAGAAATAGTATGCGAGGCTGATTAGAGCTGTTGGTGCAGTGAAACAGGAGCACACCCACACATGTACTTTTTGTAGGTAATTTGCTTGTGCAGATTGAGTGTTGGAATCTAAATGATTTTGAGTCTGTTTTCATTTTGCAGAACGTTGTGCATGCCTGCAAATCATCAGCACATGTAGATATTTCCTTTTACCTACCAGAGATGGGGAAAATCAGACAAGGCAAATAAGTTTTTTGCATGATACTTCATAAGCTTTTAATGAAATAAACCCAAGTGGACGTGCTGGACTGCATGTGGGACCCGGAAAGCACAAGTTGCATCTCTTTGGTTTTTGCCAGAGTTCATAGTCCCATATACAAGTAAGCCAATAAATCTTCTAAACAACAAATTCCCTGGTTTTAGTGTAGAAGCACAGCTGGAGAAAAGAAATTTCTAGTATGTTATGAAACCTCAGTGTGTCCTCACTGCCGGGTAAGCAGATTGGAGAGCCCCAAGTTGCCCTGGTTTTGCTTCGAGATAACTAGCGGCCTTTATCCGCAGGGATTTACTCTGCGACCGTTCCTGGTGTCGGAGTGAAGCTGCACCGTGTCCCTGTAGCAGACTCCTCCTTGATCCAGCTGTGTGTATGTTTTAGAGGTGTCACGGTCACCTTAGGCCTGCTCTTCAGTTTTACTTTGCCACCTTGACTGGCTGGATTTGGAGCCAGCCTTCCATAGGCTGCTTCTCTCTGAAAATACAGGGACCCAGTGTTTTTTAACATAAATTCTCACCACGCATCCATAGGAGTTAATGTATGTGACCAGGGTGATGTGGAGTCCCTCTGATTTCCACAGTGCCTTCAGTGGGTGGTTTGTGGGTATCGCGGTGCCCAAGTCAGATGTTTTCAGTTGCCTTTGTTATCCAGAGTATGGATCCAGCTACAGGATGTAATGCATCCATGTAAAGAGATCATAGGATACCATAGTTCTCGTTGATCATTGCTGAGGAATTTATGCAAGAGTATTTTTAATTAATGGAAAACTCTTTCCTTAAAGATTACTCTGTTTAGGTCTACTGCACAGAACCTGAACACCCACTCCTGGTGCAGTGAAATGAGTCAAGAAAAATATTTGCATTCGGCTTTTGCTGGTTTTTAAACCATAAATGTAGCGATTCTGCAGCATGCAGATTTCTGCTGAGTAACTGCATATCTTAGTGGAGCTTTTTCTCCTTTTTAATGGTTATATTCACCTTTCATAAGACTTGAGATATTTTAGAGTTAGGATAATTTCATACATACTTCATTTCATACAGTCTGACATGTATTCCCCATGTACATTCCCATATGGAAAAGAAGAGTACACTCAGAACATTCATTATTTTAGTGAAGTGCAGGGCTTGTGTAAATGCACTCTGTTTTTTACTAGGTTTTAAGAGCTATTAATTGGTTTCTCTATCTGTCTTTTGATTTTACTGAGAAAGCTTCAGGCTATCCTTTCAGTTTTCAAGGTGATGTTATTAACAAATGTGATATACTCAACTTTAGCACCAGATGCCTGGTGCTCAGAAATTAGTTTCAGTTGTTTACAGATCACAGACATTTTTTTTTTTACTGGAATTTCATATCCTGAATTTTCTGAATGCTTATTCAAAAATATATAGTCGTATTGGAAGCCTCTACAAGAAAATGGACAAGAGAAGCTATATAGGAGTCCTGTGTGGAGACTGAGCTGTTTATTCCTTTACAGTTGTAAAGATGGTGTTGTGGAAAATAGACACTTAATACATGTGACTGGAAAGGACAAAAAGCTTTATATGTGTTTTTTTCTAAAATAGCAAACTAAATTCTCCCCAGGGACCTGTGCTGTCCTGCTTACATATGTTGTATACAAGTTGGAAGCTTAAAAGGCTTTTCTGGTGGATTTATGGTGACTCTTAATTTCAATATATACAGTATGTTTGTCGAATTGTAGCCTAAGAACATTTTTCTTTTTGGTCTGTGGGATGATCCCTGTGGTTAGTTTTGAGCAGAACTAACTGTAACAACAGCAGCAAAAAGGATCACGAGCTTTTTGCTTTTGGGATACCTGTTATTATTGGAAGCCTGAGAGGGTTTCCACAAACTTAAAAAAAATTGCAGTGCCTTTTTGCACCAGCTGCTCTGTGAAAGGGTGGCCGGTTTTTATTCACACATATGCATGAAGCTGACTTAAGAAAAGCTGAATGTGATTTCAGAGAGTTTTCATGTAGTGCTAAACTCCCAGACCGAGGAAGGGATCAGAGAAATCACCGTTCAGGGAAACTCACCATTCAGTGAATCCATCTACATCATTTAAAACTGCTCTAGGTATTTGCTGGGTAAAAGCAAATGATTCAGCATCTCTTGCAAATTTAGTACTTAACTAATTGTGAAGCTTGTTTGCTGTAGTCTTATATCACAATTCAAATAAACGTACATTGATCACTCTTTTATTCAAACCTTCTAATGTAATGTTATTTGTGATTAAGGTTTTTTTTCCTTCATTCTACCCATTTAAATCAAATTTTTTACTCTTGCGTGGGGTAGTTTTTGAGGGCTAGAAAGCAAAAGTCAATCTTGTCATTTTAAAAACTGTCTTTGGAATGTGGTTCAAAACTGTTACTGAATACTTATGATTTATTTTAGTGGAAGACGGAAGACTAGAGGGTTCAGCTGGACACCCTTCAGTTGATATATTCCAGTTTGTCCAAAATAATATTTAAAAATCCTCTCTAAAATATTACCAAAATCCTCTCTAAAATATTAACAAAGCTTTGTTTATAAGTCTGTATCTTCTTATTTTTTTAAAATGGACTTCCTTTCTCAGGGTTGCGCACTTGACTTGTATTTGGCAGTGCATTAAAACAGAAGATGCTTTGCTTCTTGCAAGGATTATTTGGGGATTATGCATTCCATATATGTTCAAAAAAGTAAGCTGTTTAAAAATAAATGAAAAGAAAAAACCCCACAAACACACCCATCTAATACTCCAAGCCATGTGTTGTAGACTATGGTTTTTGTGATTATTTCTCTTCTGCTTTTACTAAATACAGTTTGACAAATACTAAGGATTCATATTTTTACGTAGGTTTGTTGTAGAATCCATCCCAGGCTGCTAGGTATGTAGTTCAATATTTGTTTTTTCACAGAACGAAAATTGGGTTCTGTTTGGAGGTGATTGCATATTCATTAAAAAATAAATCTTTTCTAGTTGCAGCAGAAACCCTTGTTAAGTGACAAGATCACTTTG
>JAUBOD010000560.1:2087435-2099262 GCA_032353885.1 Nothura maculosa
CTATTAGCTAAAATAACTTAAGGAGAAAGGAATGAATACTTGTATGGTGGAGTTGGTAATCATGTTGCCAATGGGTCGTCTTTTCTTCTTTTTCTTTTTTCTGTTTTTCTTCCTTTGTGCATAGTGATAGTGACACTGAAGAAGTTGAACATACTTGATAATCATTTATTCCATGATTTATGTAATAAATGTGACTGCTGCCGTATGCTAAAGATGCCTACCCATACACAAAGACACACAGTACCATAGCCAAGGAGCTGCAGTTTCTAAGAAGCTGTTTAGGAGGATTTTATGGTGCAACCTGGCTGCCCCAGCAAGGCCAACTCCAGCAGGTTGCCTAGGACAATGTCCAGGTTTGAGTATCTCCAAAGATGGAGACTCTCCATCCTCCCTCAGCAACCGGCTGCTCCAGTGTTCAGCCAGCCTCACAGTAAGGAAGTATTTCCCTATGTTCAGATGGAATTTCCTGGTTTTCAGCTAGTGTCTGTTGCTTGTTGTCCTGTCTTTGGGCACCACTGGTGAGCAGTTTGCCTCTGCTTTACCTCCTCCCATCAGATATTTATCAATATCAATAAGGTCCCCCTGAGTCTTCACTTCTTGCTCTGTGGATATGCCTATATATAAAGTATTTTTGTTCCTTTAGCTTATGACGCTGCGAGGCTCTGTGCTGGAAGATGCTATCCCTTCAACTGCCAAGCACTGCACAGCCAGAGGGCTTCCCCTGAAAGAAGTGCTGGAGTATGTGGTTCCTGAGCTCAATATCCACTGCCTCAGACTGGCCTTCAACACTCCTAAAGTTACAGAGCAGCTAATGAAGTTGGATGAACAAGGGGTAAGTGTGAAGGCGTAGAATAAGACAAATGTTGTTCTCTTTCATTCTAAGTAAATCCTTGATTTTGTTTGCTTTATAATTGTTACTGAGCATACTGAGCATTTTCACCAAAGCCTGAAATCCTAATCCTTAGATGTCATTGCTGTCAATACAAATTTGGATTTTTTTGTACCACAGGTATCAAACTTAATTGCACTGAGTTTCAGTTCTTTTGTCCCAGTATTCTGTCGTAGGTTCATTTAACCTCTCTCATAACCTCTATATCTCTCACAACCTAGTCATGCCAGCAAATTTAGTCACCTCTCTATTCCTCACATTAATCAGCCTGTTAAATTCTGCTCTAAATACTGTATGTCAGTGCTCACTCTTCTCATGGTTTTATTCACTTGTTTTCTGCCATTTAAACAGTTATTTTTCAACATGACAGATTTTGGGTTTCCATGGCCATAGATTTAGAATTTTTTTGACTATTTAAAGAAGTATTTTGTGAAATGTCTTTTGGAAACAGTGCATTCTATATTAGTTCCATATTCCATAGACATTTATCAATTTTTTAGAAAACACCGATGAACAAATCAATCAACACAGACATAAGATGGGTGGAGGGAGGTGTGTTACCTTACAGCCTGCTGAGAGAGAAAGATTTTTAGACCTTTGTGTGCTTCAGTACAACTTCTTTTCTTTCATGTGATCACCTTAAAGACTGGAGGCCTGAATGTTGTTCCACTTAAATGATGACAGTGGTGTTTGAAAATTTATTTCCTATTTGTGGTCTGTTACCTGAGTCTAAATGTAACCTGCCCTTCGTCCAGCAGGAAATTTCTGTTAAACACTAACTGATAGACAAGTCATGGTATCAGTTACAGTCTCTGTGTTGATAGTGAAGAAAATGTACTTTAATCCAGCGTGGCCCCATAACTGAGCCTTCACGTTCATAGGACAGTACATTCCCAATATGCCCATTAAGAGCTTGGATTAAGAGTAGTGTTGCTTGCAAAGATTAATGGGTCAAAAAATCTGTCAGAAAATTATATTAAAATAATTTCAGTGAAGTTATTTCAATTAGCTGTGTTAGCACAATTTTCATGGAAATACCAAATATTTTTTTTCTCTGAAGTTATTCTAATGCCATATTCTATATTTCATTAATACCCCATTAAGTGGCATTGTATGTTTCCTCATTATTACTTGCACCATACGTCTGAAAATCCTAAAGGGCAATAGAGAGTTAAAAGGTATTTTCTACATCAAAGTATTCTTCTGTTTTGTGGTAATGAAACAATTTGACACTTTAAACAGAAAAAGATAAGCACACTCTGTACTAATTAGAAGCTGCCTCCTTTATCAGTTCCAAGTTAATGCAGAAATTTGGCTAACAGCTGCTCCTCTAATTAGGTGCACAGACTGTTTAGCACTTTTTCCTTTCGAGTGTCACACCGTTTCATTACAGCAGGAACAGGTGCTTGTTTGATATAGCAAATAGGATGTTTTGTAAATTAAAGGTTTTATGACTATACAGTGACCTTAACCTGGCTTCTGCCTGGTGCACACTGTTATATTTCACCCCATAACACCTTCATTGAGCCAAATACACGCGCTTTAATAAAGCTTAACTTCCAGGAAGGCACCAGTTTCAACTAAGGTAGACTGTCATTTTATTAGCGATTGAGTGAGATTTTGAAGCAGTTGATTATTTTCATGCTTTATAAAGGTATTCTCACTTCACTATATCTGGAGATTTCTTCCAGACTTCTGTTCTCTTTCTCTGCTGTATTTGTAGATTCCCTTTATGAGGCTTATTTCCGGTCAAGGTTTTTGTGCACTGTAAATAAATGATCTGTCCATCTTGTTTCTGATAAACTAAACAGATTGCACTTTTCACGTATCATACTGCAGCATATTTTCTCTGAATTTTGTGTCATTTTTGTGGCTGATCTGTATCTATTCCAGCTTTTTAATATCTGCAGAACGTAGCCATCTGAACTGTGTATGATATTCCGATATCCGCAGTGCAGAAGGAGGTGACATCTTTAGTCATGGTTGCCAGTATCTGCTGGTCTGGCCCACGTGGCTCGTACCTAGCTGTACTTCCCATTAGCTTGATTAAAATTCCTTCATATGGATGTGGAAGGTGCAATCCAGCCTTCTGGGAAGCTGTGCAAGCTTTGTAGTTAAGTACCACCTACAAGTCTATCTTGAATGCAGAGTTCATTGGTAACTTATTTGAGGTTTATTTCTATACATGGTTTTAAAATTTAATTATCGGAGCCCAATTACTGGTTTATCCCAGTAAAAGTTTATGGTGATTCCTCATTCACAGAAATACTGTGAAATGTCAGCCAACTTTTAATATAGCTCTATATTTATAAGATAAAATTGCTGAGTAGTTAAGTCCAAGATAAGCCTTGGATGGTCTTTCACTAAGTGCTAGGCACACATTTGAAGTGCACTTCTCCCACATCTATAATTATGTAAAGACTTTTCTTTTTTTCATTAAAATGAGACTACTTTGGTGAGAGTTTAACCTCAGCATAATTCAACCTTCAACCCCTTCTTTCTCTCTTCCATCAAATTATACTCTTTCACGGACCTTAGATTTAGCAGAAGGAAGTAAATTGCAACTCTATGCCCTTGAATCCACTTTAATTCAGCAAGTTGAGCAAAAATAAGAGCCTAAGTAGAAGACATTTCATTGCACAGTCTTGGCTAGTTTCTCAGGCTGACGTTTTCACAGGTACAAAGTGCAGTCAGAGGATTGCTTATGGAAGATGCAATTCCCATTACTGCTTATACCTTGAAAAATCCTTTCCTTCACCTGAAACACGAGTTTAAATAGTGTGTAGGGGTGCTTGGGGAGAACAGTTTCCCTTGCCCTCAAATACCTGAGGTAATACTTGTTTAAGTGTAGTTACTAGGAATTGCTGTGATGAGCAATGCAGTTAAGGCACTGTGGTTCCATGGGAATAAAGAGGAGCAAAACTGCTGCCTCTCACCCCCCTTCCTCTCCTTGTCTCTTCACAGACTTCCTATAAACCTTTGATAGCTGATCCAGTTCTGTAGATTGGGTGAACGTAATAAAATAGCCATTCCCAAAATATGTGGGGTTTGAGGTTTTTTTTTTTTTTAATGAGCCCAAAATTTTACTAAGAGACAAAGGGGAAATAATCAAGACTTTTTGAATAGCGCAGTGTAAATACTAATTCTAGCTTATTATACATCTAAATTTAATTACTTCTGCCTATATCATCCCAGCAGATGCTAAACCTTTTTGAATAATATGTATATGTATGGACTACTGCCCTTTAAGACCAGTCACAGTGTGCTTGGATGACTTCCCTTTCAGTACCCTTGCAAATATCTGTTCCTGCATAACTAGTTTTTCAATCTCATGCAAGTTTTGATAGACTTTTCGATTATTATGCACTGACAAAATGGCACTTACTTAAAATGGAGCCTAAACAAAAATTATGTGGAGTAGGAGAGATTGCAATAAGTAACCTTGCAAAAAATGTGCATTCTTTTTCTAGGTGAATTACCTACACAAACCCCAAGACTCCTTTATACCCTGCCTGTTTCTGCTTGTGCAACTGTTTTTGGAAACAGCAGTAAATGACTATTGGGTGCTACTTTCCCTGCCTTTTGTGTCTTCATTTTCTGTAGTGTGGCATAAAGGGTGCAGATGCAGCCCCTTTTGCAGGGGAGGCAATTTGCAATCTGTGGAAAGGGTTTGTTTTGAAGAAATGCAGTTGAGGTCGGGTAAAACAGGCTTTTTGTTTTGTTTTTCACTTCTCCTTTACTAGGAAGCTAAAAGTATAAATCAAATAAAAGCAAAACTCAGAAGTGTGTTTGATTTTCTGTGTCAATAAATACAGTCTTTAAAACTGTTGCTTTTGTTTGTTTGTTTGTGCTGCTGTATTTTTTAAGCCAGAGAAGGCTAGCTGAATGCTATTGATTCTCTCAGTGTTGCTAGTGGATGATGGCATTATTAGTAGGTGGTTAACTTCTGTCTTCTTTGGAAAATGATATTGTTAATTTTGTGAATAGTTACAGAAATGAGTGAATGTTGTGCCCTGTTGTTGTGTGCAGAAGGTTTAGCATGGTGTAGTAACCATGGTACCCACTGAAGAGGGAGAGTCAAGTTCCTACATTTTCTCAGCCTACACTCGTGGTGTGATTCACTGCAAGACACTCACAATTTCCATGCTGCAGTGTCATCTTTCAGAAAATAAGGAACATGAATGTTTATTTCATTTCGGAAACAATTTGACATCTTCAGATGAAAGATGCCATAGCACTTATGGTGGAACACAATGGGAGTATTTGTTATGATTCTTAGGTATTTTTCATTTGTGAATAAGAGTTTAATAAAAACATGAAGCGAATTCAGTAAATATGTTGCACTATCACTTGATGTAAATATAAGATTTTTTTTTCATCTGTTTCCCTTCACAGTTAAGTTACCAGCTTAAGGTGGGTATCATGTACTGCAAAGCTGGGCAAAGCACAGAGGAGGAAATGTACAATAACGAAGCAGCAGGTCCAGCCTTTGAAGAGTTTCTTCAGCTCCTGGGAGAACGAGTTCGACTCAAGGGATTTGAAAAATATCGGGCTCAGCTGGATACCAAGAGTAAGACGATTTTAACTTTTTTTCCTGAATGAACGAAGTTTTTCACTTGGTCTCTAGTTGACCTTTTGCTTAGAGTTCAAAAAAAAGTTACCTCTCTGCTTCATAAAGTTGTTCAATCTTAGATGTCAAAGCAGAACAAATATGTGATTTGACCCACACCAAGGTCTTTCTTCATTTTGTTGATGATTCATACCGAGTTAGCATCAAAATTCAAATTTTCATCAAAGCTCCAACATCTGCACAGTTGTTACCAGCACTGTGAAATCATCACCAGTATATTGTGTAATAAATGATCAGTAGAGTGGATATGTTTATGGACTGCTACCAAAAAAAATTCTGAGAATTCATCTTTGTTGTCCACCTTGGCAAGTTGATCTGTTGCTTTTATGCAGTGGCTGATGCATGTAGTTTTTCTTCTAGGCAGTTTTGTATTACTCTTGTCAAATTATTCTTCCCTGTTTTTTTTTCCCCTTTACAGCTATGGAAAATAAACTGTTTTTGACAGTTGTATTATCAGCTTTGACCATAAAACATACTGTAGCAACAAAAAAATGTAGTGAGAAGATGATCCTAGGTGGCAGTATCTATAAAAGATATGTTCTGGTTTGGGAGTCAAGCTTGTGAAATAACAATTTTAACAACTTGTGCATGTTTTAAGTTAATTCAGTTTGTAGATATATTTAAAACCTCTTAGCAGATAATTTTTGACCAGTCTTCCTTTTCTTCAAATATTGAAACTAGCCTGTTCCTATGGAAATCTCTTGTTATTTTGCTCACTTGCAGCAGAGCGAATTAGAGTTGAGCCATGAAAACAGAAAAACATTCATCAACTTGCAGTGCGGCAAAAACTGTCCTCTTGGGGGATTTTCTCCCATCAGAATCGCAGTAATGCGCTTTGCTCTACTACTCCATTAGTCTGTCTTGTGTCCTTGATTCTTACTGGCACCAAATTGCCATCCCCTCAAGCTGTTCTTGATCACATCATTGCTATCATCGCACTTCTGATCAGTCCTCTGTGGAAAAGAAACTTGCTTCAGTTAGAAAACTAAATATACATCTTTTTCACACACATCTGCTGAAGCGATGTTGAGAGCTGACATGTCTTTCTTTTTCACTTCAAGCTGGGTATGCGCCCAATAACACCTACCAGCTCCATTATGTATCTGAAAGAATACAAAGAGAAGAGAGGTTTGACATGAGGTGTTACTGTGATCGGGAAGAAAGGGGGATGCGTTAGGCGGGAGCTGCTTGGGAAGGCGTTTCACAAAGTGCTCCCTTCAGGCAAAACTTGGGAGCTCATCAGGGAGAGCTGCAGGAATATCTGGGCTGCCTGAGACCCATAGGGATGTGTTGCCTGCAGGATCATGGGGGAAACGCACAGAGCACAGGGCAAACATGAGTTCTTGGGTAACGGCATTCAGGGGAAATAAAATGCTTATTCTGCGTATCTACAGATTAGAAATAAAGGATTTCAGCCTGGCTGACTGTGTTTAGCCTTTACTAGAAACTTAGCATGGAGAATTAGGGGTTGCCAGGACTGAATGAATGCTTTACGCTGACATTGCTGTTCAGAAGAAAGAGCACAAGGAAGGAGGAGACAAAAGCAAAGCGCTCTCTTTGACTGTGGTGCGTGTGAAATGACAATCTCAGCAACCTGTCCCTTTGAGAGTGGCACAGAAAGCCAGGCAAGACATACCAGACAGCATAGAGACACCTGAGAAATGTGCAGGGATAAACATTAAAATAGGTTTATCCTGGAGCAGTGTTTTACTGGGTAAAATATCTTTACTTGGGTGTATAGCTGAAGTTTATGGTAAATGTAAACAGCAGTTGAGCCCTTTGCTGATTCACCAGGGCCTATGGCATGAGTAGCAGAACACATATGGGCAGTACATAAAGCACTTGCACCGAGGAGCCAGTTTTTTCTGCCCCACCCCTCACACAGAAGGGCCTGGGCTACAAGGGTATGTGTGGTGTCCATCAAGTTTCAAGTTTATTGAATAATTTTTTAGGATTTTTAGGATATTTTTGGGCAGCTAAGGGGTGTACAGGTAGGTCTGTGTGCAGCTAGGGAACCCTCCTGTCCCTCTCACAGCCATCAGCTCTCGTTGCTAGAAGCCACCACCATGAAACAGCTCTTTCGGTCTCATTACTGAGGGAGCTGTTTCCCGAGTGAACATTCAGTTTAATGTCAGCACAGTTGAATGCAAAGATGCTCTTAAAACTAACGTCTGCTCATTAACTTGTTAGAAAGGTTAGAGCAACGATGTACACTAATTTGCCAGCTTGCCATACCTCTGATGATGTTTTAGCAGCAACAAAAAGCAGACGCATGAGGAGGACAGGAGGAAAGAGTCTCTCAATGGGGAAGGAAGCTGATTTGTATATACTCTGTGCAGATCTTCACAAGATTATATGTTTGTATTTTATGCAAACTTGGAAAAGAAAGACTGTTACAGCAAAGGAGTGTTACGGAACAGTGATTGTGCCCAGGAACTGTTAGAATTAGGGGCCTAATTGGTCGGCATCCATAACAGAGCCAGTTTTTAGAAGAAGCAATCTTATGCATCTTAGTAATTGAAAGGCTGCTTAAATGCATTGCAAGGGTGATCCTTCAAGGACTCCAGCTTGGGCGCTCTGCCAGTGCAACTGTTGAAAAGAGCCGCGACTTCTTGAGTTTGGCCTGGGTATTTATAGCGTGACCGCAGGGGAAGCAGCCTGCAGCCTTCGGATAGGAAATAGAGCTTGAAAATGTCATCTATCCCACGGCTGCTAGGAATTTTACGGGCATCGTTTGAAAGGAATAAACATCACAGTTATTGCTAAAATTGTAACTTCAGTCATTTTCCTTTATTTTTTGGTTGTACCACTGGCTTTATTTTCCATGCTCTCACTTATGCATATTTCTCGGTATTTTGAATTGGTAAACGGGAACAGTTGCATAATGTTAAGCCTAGTAGCCTAACATTGATGTCCAGCAAAGTGATAGAATGATTGGTGCTGGAATAATGCATATAATATTAAACATATGAGGGTTTTTTGGAGATCTATTTGAAATTATAAGCTTAGCTAGTACTAATGGAACATTTCCATATAGGATTTTTATACTGCATGACCTTTAGGTTGACATTAGGAGAATGTAAAAACAACGTGATATAATAAATAGATTTGAAACCTAGTGGATAATAGAAGAAAGAAGCATGTTGGACAGATCTCTGAGTGAAACTAGAAATCGTGGTTTTTTGGCTTTTTTAACAGCAGAGGGTGAACTGCAACAGCATTAGCCTTGGCATGGCAGAACCTTTTAGCTATTGAGCACAGCTTCGATTGGTGCTAGTGGCTCGTCTGGCACCTACCCAGTGGCATTTATTTTTGTTTTCCTACCATTCCTTGGAACATATTTTCTTCAAAAATGCAACTTGAATTGATTTTCTACTCTGAAAATTTTTGGCATAGTTTTCTGTTTCACAGTTGTTAAAAGCTCTACTGTAGGTATGTGCTCGCAAAGTTATTTGGCTTTAGTAGGTTCGGCTTTCATTTGTCAACAGTATATGGTTTATGTCAATAACAATTTTGAGCTGATGTTGACAGAAATGGGAATCGGCTAAGACGGTCTCTGAGACTCACTGAAAACATGTTAGAAGGATAGAAGAATTTGATGGATGTTTAAAGGTAAATAGAGATGGAAGAGAAAAAAAACGTATTTTTTTAAAATAAGCAAGCAAATGCAGTAAATGAACAGAACTGAGAAGAGAGCAGCAACAGGTAGGCAATGAACTGATGGTAGAAAGGGATGCCTTCAGTGTGAAAAAAAATGGTACTAATGAATTTGTAGAGCTCTAGGGCCACTGTTAAATACAAGGAGACCAAATTAAATTTTGATGCTCATTCTGATCTGGCAATGATGGATACTGTTCCAATATGCAGTCTTCGATTTTGCTGGAATGGCAACAATTCAAGTTAAGCAGCATCTGCAGTTATTCAACTTCAGTAGAGCTATTCATCACTTGTAAGAAAGAAGGTATCTAAATGATGATAAAGATGCATAGTTTGTATTGGACATGGGCTTCCGTTTGTATCTAAATTAAGCTGTCAGGACTTTGCTAAGCAGTTGAAATAATTAAATATGTCTTTAGGAGTGTAGCTTTGTTGCTTCATTTGCAGAATGTTGGGAGAATTCTGTGTGCCTTAACGGGGGAGGAGGAAAGCCCGCACACACTTGTTCTGACTGCAAGCCAGTCCGTCCGGGAAGGCTGAATGGTTGACTTGAGGGCTCAGCTGTGCTCCTGGCAGGGCTGATTGTCAGGAAAAATGGCCTTTTTTTGTTCCCTCTCCCCCTTCTTTTTTGGGGACCTCATCATCTTCCCACCTACACCCCTCTTGTGCCATTTTATGATATTCATGAACTCTGTTTGTCAGGGGTGATATATAAATTAGTGTGTCTGCAGCTGGACAACAAGAGTCAGTAAGGACTTGGATTGAGGTGTAGGTGACTCTTCAGTGCATCCACCTCCTTCAGCGCTCCTTTTAATGATCAGGCAGATGAAGAAGCTGCTGTGAACTGACTACAAAATGATATGATTCCCCTTCAGCTTTTGTGCTGCTGTGATTACCAGAACGTATTTAGCATTTAGCGAGTTTTTCATAATGAGGATGTTGAGCATTTGAAACATTTACAGACCTTTTTTCATAAAATTCTAGGAATGCTTTTTTCCTGTCTTCCCTTTTTTTGAGTATAGACGTTTTTAAAGTGCGACGTCTCTTTCGAATTACAATGTGGAAGTCACTGTATTTCGTTTTATTGGTGATGTTGCAGTTCTCACTGATTACAGAGTTAGCATTTTATTATTCTAAGTATGACAGAAAACTAAAACTCCTTGTAGTAGCCATAGCTAAATATGGGTAAATAAACATTGTATGTTTACGGTGCTGTGAATTCCTCAAAAAATAAGCACCGTTGTCTTTTTTGTAAGTTGTTTTATCTGCTGATAAATTACACTGAGGTATAGTATTTTAAACTGAGCTTTAAAGAATATTACTAAAAATATTTGAGATTATATAATGGAGTATCAGGTTTATATAATTGTAAATAACCAGAAAGCTTTTTGCTATATAGAGATACACTTCCTTTTCGGTTCTGTTTGAAGGCTGGCTTTTTGAACAGAGGACAGCAATTAAATTCAATGGAATATATTTACTATTTTCACTTTAAACATGCAGCTGCTTAATTTAGTGAAACATTTTTCAAGGTCCTTTTTGAGACAGAAAGAAAAACAAGTTCCTAATTTGTCTGTAATCAAGTGTTGACTTGAAGCAAAGCTTAGTAAACCTACATAACATCCCCTCTTCTACTATTTCTTTCTAAGCTTGATAAATCCTAGTATTTATCGTTTTCTCTCCACCTGGAAGTTCTCCATCCACATATAATTGCTTTTGTGGCCTGTTTCTGGATCCCTTCTATTTCTTCTATAGCTTTTAAATAGGGTGAGGAGAACACAAAGCAGGTGAGGGTACCTGTGATTCATACACCCGCCCGGCACCGGCTTTGTTGTGGGGTTTTTCCCTTGTAGCCCATAAGCCTGTGAACATCCTGTTTGGGTTTGGGTTGCTCCTTTCCATTAAGCACTGCTTTTAGAGAAGGTTTTATCTGGCTTCATTACAGTTCATTTAGAGCCCTGGTATTTACATTCAAAGGAATCCTTTCTAGTCTTTCATATATTGTGTATTATGTGTGCATCAATATTTAATTACATGTGAAATCATGATATTCATTCACTCTGCCCTCCTTTTTGAAATCCTTTCCATGTTCCTTACACTTCAATTTCATTCCATTTATCCTAAAAATTGGGTGGTGCCTGGAAACTATGCCTTGTTGTTCCAGAATATCAATATGTCTATTAAATACTGCTTCCAAAGAATCAATCCTTTTGAATGCACTGTGTATTATATATATTTTTCTTAGTAATATTGCAAGTAGACAGTGAGTTTCTTCCCTTTATCGAGGTTTCCTGGTCAATGAACTTTACTTTTCCGTTACCACGACTTTGAATTCCAATATCTTTTTTGTGATAAATTTTTGTCATAGTTGGATTTGATTTTTCTTTCCCTCCCTTTCTCCCTCAATCCCTCTGCATCCCCAGACCAAAGAAGAAAGGATCATTTTTAGCAGTAGAAATTAAGCAGCAAAGGTTATAAAAGAAGAGATGAAGTAATGGGCCTAATGCAAACCTGCACTGGTGTGCAAAATGGAACCAGTATTCCATTTTTTATGGAACCAGTGTATTTTTACACTATGTATGTGATGAATGTATGTTTGTCCGTGTAAACTTGCCCTTCTTTGCTGTGTTTGGCATTCTTCATGCTCAGAT
>JAUBOD010000560.1:2099362-2119713 GCA_032353885.1 Nothura maculosa
TATGTATGTGATGAATGTATGTTTGTCCGTGTAAACTTGCCCTTCTTTGCTGTGTTTGGCATTCTTCATGCTCAGATGGGCTGTCCTCGGGATGTTCTAGCAAGTTCATCACTGACAAAAGTATCTTTGCAAAATCGCACGTGCCCTCTGTACCAATCATTTGTTTTTGCAGGTGAATTGAGTAAGTTTTACTTAACTGTTATTTAAGCTAAGATCAATGATGAGTAAGAATTATTTTACCTAGTGTTTGTCTTTGACAATAATGAAACTTTTTTTTTGGTAATTAAAAAGAATAATGTTTATATCTTCTTTTTTTGTTTTTCCCTTCTTTAACTGAAGCTGATTCCACTGGTACTCACTCGCTATATACGACATACAAGGACTATGAAATCATGTTCCATGTTTCTACTATGCTGCCATATACTCCAAACAACAAGCAACAGGTAGGATGAACCATAGCTATTCAGAACAATTTTCATTTCATCTCACAAATAGTTAAACTATTCAATATTACTACAAATTTGGTTTATTACTAGCGAAGAAAACACTTAAAGAACCAAAACTAAAATTGCATCCATTTCTGTGCCAGGAAGGGGAGCTTAGGAAGTTGTTGCAAGAGCATAATAGCTGCAGTGTTTATGCCTTTTACTGTAGAAATGATGATGGTCTTTGTATTTCTACAAACAAAAATGAAGTTTTTATAGCGATTAAAGCATAGTATGCTTCATAGCTTCCTTTCCTAACCTAAATTTTACTCTGTTTTGTAGTTTATCTTTCTCATCTGCAGTAATCTTGGATTTTACTTCAAGAAGGCAAGAAGTTTATTATAATGACTAATTTCAACTTGAAATAAAACTTGTCTTTGACTTGTTTAAAAAAAAGTGCAAAATAATATTTTCCTACTTTATATATCACAGGTTGACTGGCTGATCACCTACCTTGGGGTGTTTCTGTTGTTTTTTGGATAAAATCTTTACTTAACAAATTCATTAGGTAACTAACATTCTGCTGCTTCTCATGTTAATCCACAGCTGTTTGGTTTTCAGCCTGAAATTATCACTTAAGAGAGTGAACAGTAGAATTTGATAATAAAAGGGGAAAAATAATTAAAAGTGAAAAACTGTGAAAGGATTGTTAAATATCATATTTTAACCTATGCGACCTCCTCCTCTTTTCCTTCCTTTTCCATTAAAGCTTCTGAGAAAGCGGCACATTGGGAACGATATCGTGACGATAGTTTTCCAGGAGCCCGGAGCGCAGCCGTTCAGCCCAAAGAACATTCGGTCCCACTTCCAGCACGTCTTTGTCATCGTAAGGGTGCACAACCCCTGCTCCGACAGCGTCTGCTACAGGTACCTGTGGCAGCCTTCCCGGGGAGCCTCGCACATAGGAGGGTGCCATCCCCCATCTGGGGGAAACAGCATGACAGGCTGGCCACGGGGACCTTTGAATTTAGACCTTTTTATCAAAAAAATAAGTAAAAATGCACTGACATGTCATATAAAGCACTGATGAAGCTAATGCTTCAAGTATCTACAGTCAAGCCTTCCGGAATGGTTTCAGAATTCCTTTCTCGCAGTCCTTTCCCAGTCTCCCTTTCCTGTTTATTCTCTTCATAACGATATTCTAGAAAAATGTTTCTGTTTTGATTTTTATGACTTGATTTTTTGCCCAAATTTGGGAGAATCTCTGAAATGAAGACTTTTTGAAATGAAGACAAGGAAAAAGTATGGCTTAATCTTTAGCAAGAAGAAACTTCCCTAAAAGAAGTTCCTTGAAATATTAAATCTCTTCCTTTTGTAAAGCCCGATGGAGGTTTAAACTTACTACTAAAATAAATTCAAATGAAATTTTTGTCACAGGTATGAAGCTTAATGATTTATGAAAAAATCTTTTTGTGTAGTTGAGCTTTGGTGACCCTGCAGTCATAGAGTTTGCAGGGAAGGCGAATCAGGAAGAAAAACAGAACTGTAAATTGTCAATATTGGACACTTATTAGAATTGGCAAGGTGCTAGTCCCAGTCCTGCAGCTGTATCCATACTAATGGGCCTCCGGAGCCTGCCAGGACATTCTGTGCTCTCTGTGCTGTCTTTAAGCTTAAAATCCTCCTCTCCCTCGTTTCCCCGTCCCTCTCAGCACAAACACTTGCTTTAAATTTATAGAATTACATTATGAAAAGTTTTTCTAGGAGACTTTTCAAAGTAAATTTGACCTCTTTTCTTCACTGGATTATTTGGAACAGTCTCATAGATTCATAATTCTAGACAAAACAGGAAGCCATATAGCATAAAATCGTACTGGAATTTATATTGAGAGCTACATAAAAGGAAGAAAATCGAGCACTGTCTTGGCCACTGATTCTCTCTCCCATCTAAGATCAACAGTCTTTGAAATGTCTGGCTTCTCTGTCAGCATCTTTCACATTTTAAACTTCTCTAGCATATGTTAAAAATTAATCTTTTATCCTCGTGGTTGATGCTGTTGAAAGATTAATAAAAAGAAGTCACCAACATTTTTTCATTGTAATTATATTTGACTCTAATGCTTCTTCCCTTAATAACGAGTTTATCCAGGGCTGCTGAAGATGATCAAGAGATGGGTGGTTTCATCATGAGCAAAATTACAGCTATATTGGCATATATTTGAAGCCCTCACGATACCATATCTTTGAAATCATTTGCTAGGAAATAAGATTAAGAAAGAAGAGATCGTTAGGGAGTTGTGTAGCCCTTATGAGTGTTTCTGTCTCTAATTAAGGTTAAGGAGTCAAAATAAAATATAAAAATAATACATTCTAGTTGAACCATCACACAGATTTCCAATGTATTGAAGTCCTTCCATCTTATTTTTCTTCATAAATTTCCATTGCTGTCAAGTTGAAAATAAATCAATATTTTTTTTCTGCCTCTGTCACAAGATCTAGCTATAGTTATGTGATAAATGAAATTTGAACAATATCGAAGCAGTTTTTGTCACAAAACTTGTGCAATACAGTTGGTGACAGCTTGTGGCAGCCTTCAGAGTGACTAGTAGAGGACTGGAGTGCTTCAGTTTCAGTAGGCCAAGAAGTTCTCAGCTGCTATGAATCAGAGAGGAATGGGCTGGAGAGAACAGCCAGGCTTGACAGCACTGCCTGAGCACAGTGTGTGGTCGGTCCTTCACTTGGCATGAAAACTGAAAGAAAGGATTGAAAAAGCATCTATTTCTAGTATGCGTCTCCAGTCTTCTAAGAAGTTTCTTATTTCTTGTATTTTTGGAGCAGCTTCTGATACTAAATTTTGCCCAACTAAATTTTGCCCAGCAGTAAATACATTCCTTGTGCTACTTCTGTTCATTGAGTGCAGTGTTGAGTAGGGCACTTTTGAAGGAAAAATTTAAAATGTGATTAGTAATGTCACGTACTTTAATGTTCAGTCACCAGAAGCTGACCCTCGCACTGAAGTTAGCCATCTGAGATGGCTTTAATATTAGTCTTTATCTTTTTAATATGTCCATTTTACCTGCATCTCTTGTATTTTTCTTGCATATACTTGGCATTGCTCTCATCTGAGATGTCTTTCAGCACTAGGTACCTAGCTCATGTGCTAGCCTATGGAATGGAGTGCGTCAGAAATGTTCTGGTTAGGGAAGAAAGAAAAAGGAGGGTGAGAGAAAAGAAAAGGATAAGGATAAGGAAAAGGGAAATATACTTTTATTCAAAAACTGATACATATTCATATACAATAAAATAATATGTTTTTTCCTTGCTCCTTTATTTCTTTCAGTGTTGCTGTGACAAGATCCAGAGATGTACCATCCTTTGGACCACCCATCCCAAAAGGCGTCACCTTTCCCAAATCAAACGTGTTCAGGGACTTCTTACTGGCCAAAGTCATTAATGCAGAGAACGCTGCTCACAAATCAGAGAAGTTCCGGGCAATGGCCACCAGGACCCGACAAGAATATTTGAAAGACTTGGCAGAGAAAAATGTCACCAACACTCCAATTGACCCTTCTGGCAAGTTCCCTTTCATCTCCCTTGCTTCGAAGAAGAAAGAAAAGTCCAAGCCTTATCCAGGAGCAGAAATCTATAGTTCTGGTGCTATTGTATGGAGTGTCCATGCTAAAGACTACAGCAAGGGTATGGAAATAGACTGTCTCCTCGGCATCTCTAATGAGTTTGTGGTCCTCATTGAGCAGGACACAAAAAGCGTGGTGTTCAATTGCTCCTGCCGAGATGTGATAGGGTGGACTTCAACGGATACAAATATCAAAATATTCTATGAGAGGGGTGAATGTGTTTCTTTGGAGAGCTTCATCAGCAACATGTCCGACGATATCAAAGAGATCGTCAAAAGGCTGGAGGTTAGAACGTGTTCTTTTGTTTGGGTCTCCTTTGCTTTCTCCTCCCACCTGCAATTAGGACTTCAGTAAAGCTCGGGGTGCCTACAACCCTTCTAATTATATATCCCTAAATCCATAAGGATTTTTCTGCCCTTTTCAAAAATCAGTATTACTTTGATATTTATCAGATATCAGCCATCCTCAGCTGGCCATCTACACATCAAAGATATCTTAATAATAAAGGCCAGACAGTGACTTCAAATACATAAATTGCTCCCACAGTAAATACTGAAGTACCTTACTTGTTTTGTCGTATTTACAGTTTATATGCTTGCTGTGTCTTGTTTCAAATGAGGCTGCAATATCTTTGAGACTGACTTGCGTTTTGTCAGCAGGGTGCAATTGCAGTCTCTGTTGCAGCCTTCAGATATTCTCACACTGCGTGTGATGAAAAGAACTAAAAATGCAGTGAATCATAATATCTGTAAAACATCTGTCTGTGTTCATTTTAATCCAGTTGATCATGATGGAATGTGTTGTCTTTACTGTATTTACTGTAATTTCACCACAGTAATTGTATAATGAATGACCAGGAGAAGGGGTAAAGTATGTTCTATTAGGCCACTTTTGACTCTGCTCTTGCTCATGGTACACAAAGAGTTGGCCTGAGTCCCACCTCCTGAGCTGAGCACCCGTAGGCCACCAGATTGTTCTTCTGGCTAGCAGTAGTGTTGCTATTCACAGAAGTGAGTAGAAATCTAGTGTAGTTGCTTTGCTGCTGAAGTGTGAACTGTGGATTAAATAGATCAGGTTGTGCATCTGTTGTGTGATGCCATATTTCTAGTAAAATTGCTGTGGGTTCAGTAAAAAAAAAGTTTAAGACAAAACTGACATAACCAGATGCTAACTCCAAATTCTAGTTTGAGTGAATGGATTCATTTCAGCTGGTTGTTATGTGAGAGTGGGATACATTTTCCCTTGATCTTATCCCACCCTTGTCTTGCGGGCGTTTTTTTCTGGTGCAAGTATGTAGTCCTCAAACCTTTATTACCACTCTGTGCATCTCAGTGCATTAAATCCTCCGTTTCACTTCCCAGCTGGTGACTAAAGGCTGTGAAACGGTGGAGATGACTCTGCGCCGGAACGGCCTGGGCCAGCTCGGCTTCCACGTGAACTACGAGGGCATCGTGGCCGACGTGGAGCCCTACGGCTACGCGTGGCAGGCCGGGCTGCGGCAGGGCAGCCGCCTCGTGGAGATCTGCAAGGTGGCCGTGGCCACGCTCAGCCACGAGCAGATGATCGACCTGCTGAGGACCTCGGTCACCGTGAAGGTCGTCATCATCCCGCCCTACGAGGACTGCACGCCACGCAGGTACTGCACGGGAGTCACCTTGGGTCAGAAATTAGTCTGGATTTAAAAAAATAAAAAATAAAGTGGGGACTTTCTCCCCAAATATGGTATAATTACTATATGGCCTGTATGTTAGTGTTGTTAGTGAAAGGAGAGGGCAGCATGAACTGCCAATGTTCACGTGTCAGGCTTCACAAACTATTCAGTAATTACTGTGGTTCCATGACATGTGCAAAGCAGCTTAGGTGTCATTTAAACCCATTTTCCTGTTCTTTAGTTATTACAGTTATTTAAATTAAAAGTGAGAATTGAAAAACTTTTGAGAAATGTGCATTTCTAATGCATCAAAAATAACTATGCTTTCTCTTCCATGCTTTTCCACTTGTTAATTTGTAAGATCTATAGATGTTAATATCTGAGAGCTGTGAGTGGACACATGTTCATAATGTCCATCAACAGTGTTTATCTGTACAGGAAAATTGCTGCAAATTACAGTTCTTTGCTACAGTAGATTTTTTTGCCTCTCTATCACTTCCCATCCTTGTGGAGCTGGAGGCTTGACAACTACATGATTGCTTTTATAGCTTTTTAAATGTAGCTTGATCACAACTAAACATCAGCATGCTTTTTTGGGCTTGTTTTGCTTTGGCTAAGTCAAACATGAAGCCCCTTGATTTTGTCCTGAGCTGTAAAGCTTTTTATTTTTCTGACTCCCCCCTGAACTCTTTGCCCTTGTCTGAAGCTTAGTCTGCTTCTAGAATCTCCAACATCTTTTATTAATTACTCAAAAATGGTGCATGAATAAAATAGAATGATATTTAATAGAACAAATTTGCCTGAAGGCAAGCTCCAGATTTATATTAGATTTGCCAAGGAGAAGCAAGAACAGCTACCGAAATTCAATGTTCATTGCAATGGGAGATGGAGAAAAACACTCCAATTGTTTTCCAGTCATACAATAGCTTCCTAAGGATAGGGAATAACTTTTCATATAGTTGAGGTCAGAGTTAAACTCAAATTCATCTTTATCACATTGATGTGTAATTTTTAGTTATCCCTCAGTTGTCAGTGGAAAGTTGAATGGATGTCAGGGAATAAAGTGAGCAGTGCCATAAGGTCATCCATGAGGCACTTGGAAAGCTTTTGTGTAGTATTCAGCAGTCTAAGCAAATGGAAAGTTCAGCTGCAATCATAGCAAAAGGATTAGAACACAAAAATCTGTGTGGAAAGCACAGATCCTATTATTTCTAAACTAAATTAAGTACAGTCAAAGGCCGACTTAGCTTTGCTCTATCCATATTCACAGCATGAAGGCAGATCACTGCATTATTTTGAAATACACTACTCAGCATCAGTGGGTTTTGTTATGGTGCTGGGGCGAGCTAGTGCTCATAGTACTTTATTACCTAATTATAAAGTTTCTTAAAGCAACAATTTATCCTGCCCGTTATATCCAAGATCATTAAGGTTTAGAAACTGTGCCCTGAATTTGTACCTGTCCTACGTTTTTACTGAAGACTTGGCCTAAATTTTTGCACAAAGCTATTTCTCTTGGTGCAGAACAATTTCTCTTTTGGCAGTTAATTCTTCCAGAATAAAAATCTTTTAACTGTATTCTCAGAGGGTAGTTTTAATGTTGATGTTGCATCGACTTTTGGAAGCTCTTCCTAAGATGAAGATCTGTTCTGCACAGGGTAGTGCACACAGGAGAAGCAGTTCCTGTCCTGACAAAAAGTAGGGTGAAACTAGAGGTGCATTTAGAGAAAATCACAAATTGTAGTCATCAAAGCTTTGTTACTGAACTCCTTTCAGTGGACCGATTGCTGACCTTGAAATTAAGGACACAGAAAAAAAGAGGGAGTTTATTCTTGTAACAACTTGTTACATCAGCATAGCCAGATAACGATGTTTTGTTGTGTACTTTAGCTGGAAAAAGACATTGATAGTCCTCAATGCTAATTGAGCAATCGCTTAGAAAAAGAGGTGAACGTAGGAGAATTTGCACTCATTATTTACAGCGCAGGGCCTTCTTTCCCTTCCCATTAGCTAATGATGTGCATGGATGAGCAAAGTCACCGCAACAGAAATTTATTTCCAAAAAAAGTATCTAGGTTTTTCAAGAGAAGTATCAAAGCTGACATTGCCACAACTGAAGGTTCAAGGTTGGAGTATTTGTAGTTCTTCCTGCATCTCTCATGGACAACATTAGCTTGTGCCCAGTTCAAACTGACCAGTTTCCTGCTGGCCTGTTCCTGCACATCATCAGGAAGTAGAAGACAAATTTTGCATTTGCAATTTGTAGCCAGTGTTTAATTTTCATAAAGATTAATCAAGCAGCTCGAAAGTTCCAAGTTGTTTGAAAATGAGGCATAATAAAATTTCCAGCAGATTTGAACCTTTTCAAATTCTATGCTGGTTCAGATTTTCGTCTAATTTGTTAACTTCGTAGCAGTTCCTTTCAATGTGCTTCATACATTAGTACAGAAATAGCCACTTGGGAACTGATTCATTTCAGCATTCACTGAATATGTTGTCTAGCTCAGAAACACAGCATGCCCTATGTTTGAATTGCTTGAGACCATGTTTTTACTGTTTTTGCATTTATAGTCTTCAGATGAGGTTCTGGAATGGGACATTTTGTTTTTTCCTAGGATAGAATTGTAGAGGGTAGCGCCTCTCACCTATGATAGACTCGTGGGACAACATTATTGACTTTGTAGCTATTTATATCTTCATTGCCACAAACTGGAGGTGGCAGGGTGTGTTAATGGGCTTAGAAACTCCTGCTTACCTATATCCTAGAGAATTGCTTCCCGTGCCCGTCGGTGTGTTTGCTTTGGATAGCAGCAGGTTCATTTTTCCCTTTGCAGAAGTTCTTCGGAAAACTACCGGCTGCCGGTGATGGAGTACAAGGTGAATGAAGGAGTGCCGTACGAGTTCAAGTTTCCCTTCAGGAACAACAACAAGTGGCAGCGAAATGCCGGCAAGGGGCAGGGATCGCACGTGGCCCCGGTGCCGGCCCAAATGCAGAGCCCGGTCCCGTCTCGGATGGCCTCTGGGAAAGGAGAAGGGAAGATGCCCCCACCGGAGCGAGCGGCCAACATCCCCCGGAGCATCTCTAGCGACGGGCGCCCGCTGGAGAGCCGGAGGTTGGTCTCTTCTTCACAAATAACTTCCCGTCCCTTCTGAGAACCTGCTCTAAAATGAGGCCCAGTGGGTTGATGTAGGTATCTGAAGACTGCTTTTTAGCTGGGTTTTGATTAGGCAAAAGGTGTGATGAGTGTGGGAGAGACATTAACCACCAGCTGAAGTACTGTTGCCTTATAACGGGGTGTTTCGCTGTGCTGGATGAGATTCTCAAATCACAGTGTTCCGAGTGAAGTTTTAAATGAGTTTAAAATGAAAAGCTCCTGAGGCAGAAATGTCATATAATGTGTTTAGCAAAGCACGCTGACCAGGGCACAAAGTAGATTTATTTTTTCAAAGTTTTCAAGCTAGAGAAGAGAGAGCTTAAAGCTTGCAGGATTTTTTTTTCATTTTAATGAAAGAGTAATTATTATTAAAATAAAGGTATCAGGCATGTGCAGTCACAATATTTTCATTCTTTATTGAGAAAGATGTGCGTGTTGATGCTGGAGCGCGTTGTCATTGTTGTGCTTGTCTGTACAAATCTGTCAGTGTCTCCAGCTTTACAAAGATTTGTGTTTAGGGAAGCAAGCGAGGACAATAGCTTTTGTTTGGGTTCATTTGTTGTTTTAAAAAACAAAGCTGTGGAAAGATTCTGAGCGTGCTTTATGTTTCTGAAAAACACAAGGCAATGGGAATAAGAAGGAAATAAGAGAATGTAGAGTTATAATAAATTAAGCCAGAGCATTTTCCGTATTCCATAGAACTAGGGCCTTGGGGTGAGAGAGGAGGTAGAAGAGGGTAAAACCAAGACCAGAAAATTACCAAGGTGAGACTGAAACTTTGTGCGGGCTACCTCATTAACAAATAGTAATTAGATGGCTGTGACCCCATTTTCTTAATTCTTTTCCATGGCCACTGGACAGTATTTTGCTTCTGCACGAGCTGTGTTTTGGCTCAAAGCGTGCCCATTCTCACGCACATCGGCAGCCGTTAGGGACTGCAAATTGCAGTCACAGTGTGACACGTCTGCCACCCGTTTCTGATTTTGTTTCACTGGTTAGCTCTCTAGCCGTCTGTTTGGACCAAACCCTAATGGTTTGGTTCAATTCAAGTGGTATATTTGAACCAAAATAGAAACTTTCCTGGCTTGGGGCTGTGTCTGCCTGTTGCAGCTGAAGGCAGGCAAACGCTGACCATGAAGGAGAGGAGTTGATTTTTGCTCTCTGCAGTGCTCCACCATCTCTCTGCAACCAGCCTGGCAGGACCTGGGCACAGTTTTGGGCACAGGTGGCAAATGGCTCTTCCGCTGCCTTCCGTTCAGTGGCAGCTTCTCCCATACACGTCTCTCCATTGTGTGAACAGAGCCACTTAGGCTCCATTGTGTGAACAGAGCTTCTACTATACTTTTAAATATATATTTTTTTAACTTAAGGAGTTAAAAGAGTTAAGGAGTTAAGAGCCCTTTCATCCTCTTTGTGTATTATCATAGTAGTGTTTCAGTTTGTTGAGAAGCTTTTTGGTGGATGTTTGAAAGTCTGCAGTTTGCTGAGCATGTTAGTCTTGGCTGGAGCAGTTTTAAGTAGAGCCGCAGCTGTAGGAGGCTAACTTTTCTTCCAGTTACAATGAAGAGGAATACATGTTGTTAGCTTTAAAGAAGTATTTTTGAAAAGCAGTAAGTCTGTAATGGGCTTTGAAACTTCCCATGGTGGTGGATGTGTGGAAGGAGGGAACAGAGTGAGAGGAGCAGGAAGAGCAGCTGGGCTGTGGACAAGGAGCTGCCACGTGGCCTGCAAGGGCCCGCGAGGAGGACCTGGAGTGGCAGCACATTGCAGTTCCCATCAGGAGGGATGACTGCGGATTGCCCCGTCTGAACACACCGCACGATTATGAAAGTTCTGCATGGATCCCTGGAAGACCCATAGTGGCAGTGGCAGGAGTCCAGCATGGGTTTGTATTTTCGTTAGCTTGCAAGGTAGCTGGTCACTGTTCACTGCTGCAAACTTTGCTGTCCTCTCCTGCCTTTTATTACTTCAATTGGTGTTTGCTCATGGCTCAAGGATAGTGCTTTATTAGGAAGTGGATCCTGCTCTTTCCCCATCAGCTCCTTCCCTAGCTCTCCTGCATGGGATGTGCAGTGTCCTGTGCAGGAGAGCAGCTCTGTGTGATTCCTGTGGGTGTAGCAAGAAGCAGTGATGGTGATAACTGTTATCAGCCACCACTAAGGAGCGAAATAGCAGGGTAGTTCATGATATGTATTTTAAAGGTAATGGCAGCTGAGAAACTTGGCATAGAAAGTTGATCCAGGTGGTCCTCTGAGCTTTCAATCTGAGCTAATCGGTGCAACCAGCACTAGTATCTCTTCAACAGCATCCAAGAAAGGCAATACCATCATTAACTGGTAGCACTTCTAAAGTGGAACAGAGGCATTACAAGTATTTTTGATACCTTACACCAAACATCTTCCTAGAGAGATATTACATGTCACTATATGCAGGAGAGTAGCTGGTTGCCACTTCAGGATGACAGTTCTTATGTCTGACCTGCAGAGCTCTTAAATTGGCCTTCATTGAGTAATCTCCAGGTATCCCACTTAGTAGCTCATACTTTAATTCTCTCTGCTCCTCATAGTATCCTGGATAATTGAATATATTCATGATTTACATGCATGCTTGTAGTAGCAGGAAAAATAATCAAAAACTTTATGCATCTAAAAATAAATCTCTAATGTGATTGTAGCATTGAGATTGAAAAACCTAATAATCTAAATGCAATAAATTTCAAGTTACAGCTTCCTTCACAACATTGATTAGTCTACATGGAACCCTATATATTTTATTGCCGAGACTGTGTTTTCAGGCAACAGTACATGAAGGAGAAAAAATAAATATATATATATACACCTCTCTATATATATACATATATACACGTGAAGAATGCCAGAGTTAGTTTTACTAGAGGAGATGTAGTTTCAGAACTTATTTTTTTCTGCCTATTTTTATGAATTTCTCGCTGCACACTTGATTTCTAGACTTCTTTTAAAAAAATAATATTTGGGAGAAGAGGTGAGATAGTTTCAGATGATCCATTTTTTAGTCACGTGTAGAAAACTTGAATCATTCTTAATCAAAACCTGAGTCAACACATATTTGAGAAGTGTGAAAGCAACTGAGCAAAGCATCCTGTTGTACTTAGGTAGCGTAGCACTATGCTGAACGCAAGCCTAGGGCTCCCGCTAAGGCATTTCTGAGTGTGGTCAGTATTTTGGACTGAATAGAGAAAAAAAGTGGCTTAACTACAGCCCAGCAGTGGCTATAAAATTCCACAATATAAAAATAGCAGAGCTATATCTATTAATCTAGTTTGAAGCCTCACTGAGGACCACATAGAGTCATTATGGTTGGAAAAGACCGGTCCTGCCCTAAAATCTCATGCTCTTGTGAATAATACTGCTTAGAGTCAGCAGCAGTAATTTTAGCTTAGACTCTTTCCATACTGCATAAAAATCCTGATGTGTTAGAGATGAGCTTGAACTGGTAACAGTTTTTCCCAGTATAAACACCAGGCCTCTGTGACCACCTCACCACTTGTCAAATTTCTGTTACTGAATTGCATTACCTACCTCATGGGCTGGTGATTTGTCATTTTAAAGTTTTTATAGTATTCCTAATACATGAATATAAGGCTGTGTGTTATACAGTTTTCTACTGGAACCAGGATCTAGACCTGGATCTAACTGTGGAAAATCAGGTTTATTGTTACTAATGGCTCTCTGGCCAAAATCTCATGGTTCAAAAGCCTTTGAGAACGCCAGACTGTTGGCTGGATCAAGACCTGGTTTAGTTTTTCAGTACCATCAGCAGGGACCAATGGAAAATGTAAGAAGTGGGACCTATTCACAAGTATCCTGGTGTTCTGGTCAAGAACATTTGGAGGTCACATTTGCAAGGCTGTGGTTAGAAGCTCTGGACAGCAGTTATCCATGCAGGTGAATGCCAACAGGTCTCCTGAAAAGCTTTTTGTGTGAGGAGTAATGAATCCTCCTTCCCTTTGCATGCTGAAGTACATTTGGGTGTGCTGAGATCCAATAAAAATCTCTAGAACCTCTGGATTTAGGGTCTCTTAATATGCAGCCCTTCTGTGCCTCTAGTCATCCTGTTGCCTGTCTCTGTTTTTGTTGTTGTTTTTCTGCTACATCCTTTCTGAAACTTACTGATTAAATTGAAGAAAAATGGCCAAGAGGGTACACAGTGTAGTGCAAGAAGGTACAACATGAGAACATAATTTCTTTTATTCTCTGTTTCCTTCCTGGAATTTGCTAATGTTCTTTTTTTCCTTTTTGAATGCTTGCTTTCCTTTCTTGACATGAGAGCATCAGGTCGGTGTTTTTAAAGAACTGTCAGAGCTTTCAGATTTATTAGGATTGCAAAATCAAACACTTCAAGGGCCAACATGGCAGAGTAAAGGTTTTCCCTGCAATTTTATTCAGGTCCTCAGTGTATCTTCTAATATTTCCTTTAATTAAATTGAGGGTGTTTTTTTTTTTAAGCAGAGGACATCTGTCTCATTCAGTGTACATAGTGATTGCGGCTCATTAAAGAAGCTATTTAATATTTTATTCTTTATTTACTCAATGTGCAGTTCTATCCCTTATGTACTGGATGGTATTCAAATCCTGCTGTAAAAGTGCATTTATTAATTCTCTTGTAAGCTTTACAGAGGATCCCATTACTATAGTTTCTGAATGCTTCATAGGTAATAATTAAATTTAAATTTTCAAAACTCTCCAGTGGGAAGAAAAGTCCTTGGACTTTTTAAAATAATGAACAGAAGTTGAGAGAGAAATTACATTTTAATCACTTGCTGCTTCATCTTTTGGGCATCTGAACTGTGGAAGTGTGCCCGGCATTGTTAAGATTGTATTTATTCAAATTACAGCTTCTGTTGACTTCAGCTGCCTTGGTAAGTTTTCAACATATAAGTAAATCAGGCCTCAGAATCACATTAGGCCTTTGAGAAACTCGTAATTAGTGACAATGAGCGACCGTTTTCCTTGGACAAATCTGCCAGGGCCGCTGCTGCAGGGAGAGCGGGCTGGGAATTGAGCCTGCGGAGCCAGCGTGGGGCTGCCTGGCCCCTCATCTGGGCAGCCTGTGCAGGATGTCCCGGGCCAAACTGGACTGCAAATGGCAAGGAGGTCCTGGGACGTCCCGGGCCAAACTGGACTGCAAATGGCAAGGTGGTCCCAAGGGGAATGGATGGAACCTGCATGGAATGAAGGCGCGGGTTATGTCCTAGGCAAAGCAGGGTAGACTGACTCTTTTCATTTGATGTATATATTGCATGAGTGTGCACTAAAAACCTGGAGAAACTGCAGCAAACGACATAGCAATCAGTTTACTAAGAGCAAATGGGATGTATTCAATGGCTGTATTTTCCAAATAAAATAAGCAGATTCTCCTCCTGCCCCTCCCCCTTTTTGTTAGCTTGCACAAAAGACGTTTTCTTCCTATACTTGGCCATACTCAAGCCGCTCCTTTCAGGAGGCTCCAGATCTGTTAGGACTAAATCATGCGTGGTGTAATCCCAATTCAGTTGACTGCAACGGAGTTTTATCTCTTTAATGCAATGGACGCTTG
This sequence comes from Nothura maculosa, assembly GCA_032353885.1. NCBI lineage: Eukaryota > Metazoa > Chordata > Aves > Tinamiformes > Tinamidae > Nothura > Nothura maculosa. Next base: position 2,113,803 of record JAUBOD010000560.1, read on the forward strand.
GCCTATTTTTAAATTCAATTATGGAACTCATGCACTTAAGCGTTTTGGAATTTCTTCTCAAAGCAGCCTTTTGAAATAGGTAATAGCTTGCTTTAGTTTGGGTTATAATTATAAATAAAAAAGGAGCAGAGAATCTCCTAGCTATAGGGGCCCAGCTGCTAACAATACCCCTTTTGTCTCAGGCAGTGCCTTTCATCAAGGAGTTTCAAAACAGCTTTAAAAAGTCAACTCCAACTAATTTATTCTCAAGTTCTTTGTCTTATTTATGTGTTTAGAGTAAAAGGAAACATCTTTTCCTCTTAATGGGCTCTTTAGTGCTATTGTCAGCTGTGCCAGGAGTGTGTGTTGCTGCTTTGCATCCTAGGAGATCCTACCTAACCAGTTCTTGCAGTGCTGCTGCTCAGACCAGATCTATAATAATGTTTTGTTTGCTCTTGAGGTTTTCCACCTCAGCAAAAGAGCTGCAAATCCACGTTGCAGTTGTGAAATCTTGACCTTCCATAGGAATGGTGCTGTTGCTTCTTGGTCAGGAAGTGTTTACGGGAAGTAAATAAAAGGCAGAGTTGAGTCTGGAGTGAAAATGGGAATGTTCTCCAACAGAAAAGCATTTTACCCAAATGATTCAAGAACTGGTTTCCTCCACCATCATTTACTGCTAGGAAAAAGAGCTCACTTCTAAGCTGTGCGTTGCTCTGCAAGCCTAACTGAGTTCAAATGTGTGTGTTGAGATAGATGGATGAATCCTAGTGTATTTTTGTTGGCTCGACTTCTTTCTTTCCTTATAAGAATGCCAGTGGGAAAGTGAGCAATGGCTTGCCTCGCAGCTCCCCAAATTTCCAACTCTTTAATTGTTTTCTTTGCCATCAAATATTTTAGGATTTTGCTTGCATAGACAAATGTCAGATAAATTCAGCTGAGTAGACAAAAAAGCAATTACTGGGTTTGGTGTTGAACTTCAGAAGGTCGTGAGGTGGATCATTTATGTCTTGCCTGGGTATGAGTTATTACTTATATTGACATTCCAGATGACAAAGATGTTTAGTTAAATCCTATTTTCTCTCTTTCCCTTTTTGAGATTTATTTATTACACAGCTTTTTGGCAAAATACTGAGAGGGACAAATGCCCATTTGTTATAAAAGACTATACTTTGGCATATAACACTGTGAAAATCTTTTCCCCTGGTATTCAGTGCCTTTTTCATTTTAAGGGACATTTTTAAACTTTAATGGCTCTCTCCCTACTGTTGTGAGAACTAATTTAAACCTGTCACTGCTTTACAGGGAAAACTGAAGCATGTAGACTTAAGAGGTTAGGTTAAGATTTTGTAAATCCCTGGATTCAAATCCTGTACTTAGCCAACTATCAAACTTGATATCCTGGTTTTAGATGCTAAAAATCAAATAGTTACGGTTGTAAGTTTGTGTTTTGTCTTATTCTTCCTTATTAAAATGAGTTAAAACGTGCATTTAGAGTGTGTGTATATATATATCCACATATATTTATTCATGGCTGACAGAATTCAAAGGCCGCTTAAATCACTAAAGAAGTTCTCTAAGGCTCCAGTCATGCCTGAGTGCAATGAAAGCATAGTAGCATTGAATTCAGTTGGTATTTGGGAAACAAAATGCACAAGGCAGAAAATGGTCTAAAAAACCCCTTCAGCAGGATATACAAGTAGATTAATATAAGCACACGCTGCTTCCCAGCACTGCCCAGGTGTGTGTATTGGAATTATATCCCGTTTATCTGCTCTACAGTCAGCTTGGCAGGAGGAGTCTCAGTCTGACACAGGGCTGTATTTTTAAGCAGAGTTGTGATCTATTGAAAGAATTTCATACATTTAGAAACACTATGGCTTTTTGCAAGATATTTATAAATAACGTTGTTAATTTTTGTGCTTTAAGACAAATTTCCTGGCCCAGAATAAGCTTGATACTCTTGGAGGAGTTTGCATAGATCCATCACTGCAGTTTGTTTAAACCCCAGAGAAGAGTTTGTTTTGAGAAGCAGAAATAGACGACTCTGGTATTTGGGTAAAAAATGCCATATTTTCAGTATTTCCTGCAGTCAATCTGTAAGAACAGATGAGGGCCGTAGAATCCAGACGTTCTCCTGTGCGGTCTCTGCTGTTTTGCTGCTCAGGTTTCCTGACTCTGGCTGCCTTTGTGTGCTCTGCACAGGTTGTCTCCCGGCTCGGACGTCTACGTCACCGTTTCATCCATGGCCTTAGCGAGGTCGCAGCAGTGCCGGAACTCTCCAAGCAACTTGTCCTCCTCCAGTGAGACCGGCTCTGGTGGGGGCACGTACAGACAAAAATCTATGCCAGAAGGGTAGGCACTAGATTTTTTCATATTCTTTTAGGCCCTGTGGTCGTTTTTGTTCTGTTTGTTGTAATGTACGTTAAACTGCAAAGAGTGCTCGTGGCCTCTTGGCGACTGTTCTTTATGTGCATTAAAAAATGTTTGTTTTCAAATCTTCTCTGTCATGCCTCTTGAAAAAGTCAGGGTGGAAAAAGCCCTTGCTTTCACCTTTTCCCTTTGCAGCCTTAAGATTTCTGTCTGGTCCTGGTCTGTGACAGAGCTCAGGTTACTATGCAGAGGGACTTTGATGTGTCTAAAAACCGTCATTAAAAGAATCAGTTTCATATTGTGAATTGCTTCATTTCACAGGTTTGGATTCTAAAATAAAATGAGAATTAGGTTTGGGACTTTGCAGTCTGTGCTGGTAGTTGAAGTGAAAAAGCAGCGTGTGCAACTGAAGACTTGAGATGTGAAGGCACAATCGTGCTAAGTGATCCACAGGTTGCTCAGCTGGTGTCTCCATCACATACTCCCCATCACCCTGAGTTAAGCTGCATCTTGTAGTTTCCAGAAATCTTAAGTTCCCAGAAATGGCCCACTGTTTAACATAAGGGCAACTTGCAGAGGAAGAAATTAAATCTGTATCGTTTTCAGAGAACACTGAAAGCAGCAATAAATCAAACATCTCTTAAGTAGGAGAAGAAGAAGAATTGGCAGCAAGAGAGCCATCTACTACATTCCAAAATAGTCCCCACAGAGAAGGGAAAAGGAGGAAAGCTGCTGATAGTTCCCATTGCCAAGCTTCCCTCCAAAGCCTCCTTGAGTACTTTGCAGGTCATTGTGCATAATCCACTCCAGCTTTGGTTTTCTATAAAGTTGAAACATCTTTTTTCTATTTAAAAAATATAAAAAAGCATGTGTAAATCTCATTGTCAGCAACTACTTAGCACAAAACACTGTTTTTGCCTGTTTAGATTCCAGCAAAGGGACATTGCCCCGTGTCAAGTCCTGACAGAGCTGTGCTGAGCCTGCAGTTTTTCCTTGCTCCAGGGCAATGGAGGTTTGTCCTCCGTGTCTTCTCCTTCCCCAAGCCTGAGATTTCCTTAAGAGACTGTCCTCTTTGCTGTGCATTTTGGTGATGCTCTTGATTCATGAGACTGTCTCTGTTCAGGCCATTATTTAAGCTTGTGTTTAAGTCCTACTGAAGCTAAGAAGTCTGTGCTAAACTCATTAAACTGTGCTGTAAGGAAACTAGAAAGAAGAGTATCCAGAGCTCCACCTTTGGGAGACAAGCTCTTAACCTCGTTGCAGACAACGCGCTTCTCCAGCTCCCCCAAGCCCTGCCTGCCCTGCTCCAGCTGTGTCATTTGGTCTACAAGAGGTATTGCCACCGTATGTCCTTAGGCCCTCACAGCAATATTTGCAGGGATTTTCATGCACGTGGTGGGGTTTTGTTTCTCAGTTGGCCTCGGAGCACACCAGCACCCTCCCCAAATGTTTCCAGTCTTTAATTACACACATGTGTTCAATACAGCATCTTTCACTGAGCCTTTTGCAAGTTCTGCAAAGAATGGCCTAGAAGATTTTCATGTACAGTTTTAGGTTTGGAAGATGAGTAATTTAGTCTAGTAAAAATCAGTTTTAGTGGAATAATGAAAAAACTAAGGCATGATCTTGTTTGATCCTTATTGACTTTTTTTTTAAAACTTGAATTCCAGTTATTTAGCTGTAGCATTGTATTCAAACAGGAAAAGTGCTTTGCTTCCCACACTGTTTTCATCCATGTGAATCAATTTTTAATAAAACCTTTGAAACATTTTCTACCAGCCTAGAGGGAAAGCATGAAAAATGCTTTCCCTTGCCGTAGTAGGCATAAAAGTGTCACCTAACTGAGAAGATCATCCCTCCTAGAGGCATGTGCCTCTCGGCATCCACCTGAGGCACCAAGCTGAGGGCAGCTCTGTAGTGCAGCTGTGGTGGCTGATGTGCCAGGTGGAACTGGTCAATGATGGCCCCATACATACTGTTAAAATACAGGAGAGGTTGTAGTATTCAGTTGCTGAGATGAAGTCCAAGCTGCAGGAACGGATAGAAGGATGTGGCTGGGGTGGCACATGGCTGAGGTGGCACCGTGGTCCAGAAGGGAATCCTGAGGAGAAGCCCCTGGGTGCATCTTGGATCTGCAGGATGTCCCCAGTCCAGGAAACGCGACTGCATCATGTGTGGATACATTTCTTGTTGCATGATATGACAGATCTGGAAAGGCTGAAACTGTAGGTGCCTGGAAGCGTGGCTGGGAGCCCAGCCTTTGTCAGACATCAGTAAGAGCAGTAGCTGCTGCTAGATTGTTGGTCCCTGGCCTGAGCTGGGCCTAAGCAAAAACTCCACCGACTTCAGGAGTGTCCATATGGGTCTTGCTGTCTGTGTGTGTTTCATGTACTCAGCCTGTGTTTGCCTAGAGGTACGTATATGTAGTAAGCATTAATAGAATATAGAAGGGAATTTAGAAAACACCAAAATAACCAGCTTCTTCCTATGGTCATACACCTGATAAAACATCCTTTTTTTAAGGAGACTGATCTCCTCTCTGATTTTGATGGGTTCTGCCTCACGCTCCCAGAATGTCTCTATATTTAAGCAACATAAGACTACAGCACCACATATACGGGTTATTCACGCTTTTAAATAGCTATTTAACAGGGAATAAATAAATAAATAAACTGTTTCTTAGTTAGTAGAGCAATGATTACAAAGAGACAAGACTGACAACATCTAGCCCTAAAAAACCAACTACCAGCCCAAAAACCCTGCACACTATAAAAGGAGTCCTATAAGAAAAAGCAAAAAAGACTTCATAAATAAGAACATCATGAATTCAGGTAAAAGGATAACACATGGAAAGTAAACTACTCATGGGACACAACTTGATCACACCAAATGTGTTAGGGTGTTTTTACCTTTTTTTTTTTTTTGAAATGCCCACTTCTAATTATTTTAACATGGAAAGATGCTCTTCCTAATATACTTTACAGGTGGTTAAAGCTTGAAAGCGATCTCAAATCAGAGAGAAAGGAATCAGTCAGCTTTTCAAAACCTAGATGCTTATTCTTTTATATGCACCTATTTGAATTTATGTTGAATTGGTTGTGTTTAATTTAGGTATTTGATAAGTGGAATCCCAGTTGCAGCCTGTGGGGAACATGGGTGGAAAAGGGAGGCCCTTGGCCACACCAGCGACTTCCATTTGAAGCGTTTGTGCTCATGGGGCAGGGGCACCCAGGCGATGCTCTCCACTTCTTTGCTCCATCAGACAGGATCTGTCAGCTCTACCAGGGAGCACTGGGCAAAGGGGAAGCGGGTCACGGTTGTGTGAAATTTAGCCAGGGTTCAGCATTTTGTTATTTTAGGTCTCTACCATCTATAGACATATAATCCAGATGTTTGCCCTTAAAGATGGGTGGGTAACACCCCAATTATTTCTTTAGATACTTAGAGCTAGAGAACCCCCTTGAGGTGCTGGAACTCTTTGGAGGATTGCTTTGTGCACGTAGAGCTTTTTCATCCTCCCCTTCCCTAGGGGCATAACAGATAAATACAGTCAAAATGCCTT
>JAUBOD010000560.1:2119813-2134472 GCA_032353885.1 Nothura maculosa
AATTCCATAACAGCAGCATTTACAGAATTTATACCTCTCAGATCAACTTTGTAAAGCCTTAATTGCAATTACGGCAATGTCGTGTTTCCCCAAATGCATTTTCATGGTGTTTACCTGTGTGTCTGTGTCATCTGGATGGATCTAATAATAGGAGCAGACTTTTGTTTGGAACTTCGGAAAAGTGCCTGGGATCCATGGATTGTCCTCAACAACCTTCCAATGCTCACTTTGACTAGACTGGGATAGTACAAAGGATTCCTCTGTGAAGTCCTCTCCCTGTGAAAATGCCTCATGCCCCTCTGTGCCTTTTAGCCAAGCTTTGTTCCAAAGTTTTGCTCACTTGGGTCAATTTTCTGGACTCTCTAATCACCTTTCTGTTTAAAAAATCTGTGTAAATGAAAACTGAAATCTTCATCTGGATGGTTGGATCTGCTTTTGAGTTACATGTTCTGAAACCAAATCTTCCTGAACGAAGACCCTCAGTGAATTGATGTGCTGTGCATTTCCCTGAGAACTGCTACAAATACTAAAAAGAAAAAGCATTCCAAATCCCTCAAGCAGTTGTGCTTTGCATTCCTCTGCCATATTATTTGACATAGGTAACTTTCTTACATGTGAGGAAAACAGCACTTTTTTTTTTCTTTTTTCAGATTTATGCCTATTTAAAACCATTATGTGCTTTGTTTTTGGGGTTTCACAACAGGTTTGGAATGAGCCGTAGATCCCCTGCTTCCATTGACAGGCAGAGCACGCAGACGGATACGGGTGGGAGCGGCAAATCCACCCCCAGCTGGCAGAGAAGCGAGGACAGCATCGCTGACCAGATGGGTAGGTAATTAATGATTTTACAACAAGCAAGTGGTGCTACCACAAGGTGACTTTGGCAATACATTTTTTTCCGTGCAGAGGGAGAATCCTCTTAGGCACCGTTTTCTGTGTCTTTGCAAGGTAACCTTGTTCATCAGGATGAAGAATTAGATCCTGGGTAAATACTGGCTTCTGTGTCCTTGAGAGCTGTGAATATCACCTGTGGAAGAACTGACATGACTGGGACTAAATATGCCTTAATGCTTTTACTGTGCCACACAATGTCCTTTTTAGAAGCAGTTGGGTAGACACACTTATTAATTTGTCTTGCTGGTGAGGACTTGCTTGACCTTACCTGCTCTTTCCAGTGTTTTGCCTTAGTTTAATTTTTTTCCTCAGTTTTCTGAAGTGCCTGGGATGATGCTCCCTCTCAAAAGGTGCTATATAAATGCAAATTGATTGTTTGATCGTTGAAGCTGTAAAAATACCATGTACAAAATGGAAAAAAAAATGCAATTAAAGTTTAAATAGTAAAATAGATCTATAGCTTGGTAGAATCGCTTTCCACCAGTGTATACATTTTCATTGCACTTGGCAATTAAGTTGTCAGCTAAGGGAATGTATTAACCACGTAAAACAGCTGGGTGCTGAGGATTTGCATTGTTCAGCCTTCATTTGGAGTTTCTGCACATAGACCTTTTTCCTGCAGCCATGATTTGACTTAAGTGTGTGCTGCTCAGGAGATACCAATGGAAATTTTGTCCTGTTCACAAGCAGTGCTGATTCAACGTGATGGGCATGGTCAGGGTTTGCTAGATGTTGTTCCCGGACTTTCTTCCCGTAAGTTCTGTGCTTTTTCCATCCTTGCCTATATCCAAGTGGCTTTACTGCATCACAGCTGTTTACTTTTTCTGTGTAAGTGGACCTATATTGAATGCAGAATAGTGTTCAATGAGTTCAGAAAGAGTTGGGTGAGAATATGGGATCTTCTGGTTCTGGAGATAGACTTTTTGCTCCAGAACCATCAGGACCTCACTGCGATGTGTCTGCTTATCAAAGCCATCTGCCAGGCCCTCCCTCACAGCTCCCCTACACTACTGCTCTCATTAAAAAGCTGCGATTATACTGATCTGCAGTTCTCATTTTGACAGAATGATTTTGAATCACATATGTTTTGATACTGTTGTGATGGTAACGACACATGTAAAACTGATCTTTTGCTCAGCATTACTTTTGCAGATCAACAGTTGTGTGTTGGTGCTGGCACTGAACAGACCTGCCAGCAAATTCTGTTCTGGAATGTCAGATGTCACCCCATCAGCAAAATAAATAAATAGGCCTAAAAAGAGCAGGAAAATATGCGTGGCAGAAAAGATTGCTCCAAGATTTGTCAGAGAAGTGTGTACTGACATAATGCTGTATTTTATCTCTTGTGTATCATCCTGCCTTCAGAGACTCCCAATTGGAAGCCACGTCTCCGACTGGAGACTTTATTGCCAGGCTGACGAGTATAGGTAAAAGTTTGGTTCACTGCCACATAAGCACATTTCCACTTGGCATATTCTGTGTCAAGGTAAATAAGCAGGTAGGGCAGTCAGTTCACACACACACTCCTTCCTGGCCCAACCCTTTCTACATAAGACTCGTGGTGTTTGTGCACTGCTTGTTACCACTTGCCAAGGGGGATCGAGTGAGTTTGGTTAAAAAGCGGCTTATGCTGCAGATCAGGATGAATAAACCATAGTTCCGTTGGGGAAAGCTCTTACAGAATGGCTGGCTACTGTGGGTATTGTTAAACATATGTGCTTAAGAACATCAAATGCTACTACAAAGCTGCGTTTTAGAAAGGCAGAATATTCCAAAAGCTTAGGAGAAAAGATCCACAAAGTAGAACAAAGGAAGTTTCATTTTAAATATTGACTTTTGACTCTGAGAAAGCAAATAACTACTTGAGGGGCTGTGCCTGTACATCCTCTAAACCTCCATAGTCACAGCCTAGTTAAAAATGAACTTAATGGACATAGAGCCCTCTTAGGGCTGCCCATGCAAGATGAGTCACTGGTTTGAGCTCAGTCCTCCAACACCTGGGTTAGTTTAATAAGTGCTCTTTTCTTTTGCAGATTTATGCAGTTTCCACAATCACAGCCATTTGTGTTTTCTGCAGATACTTCTATTTATTTCTTCCATTGAAAAGTACATGCTTAGCTTGCCTCAAGAAGTTTTTGGTGCCTGTATTGGAGAAAAACGTTTGCATTCAAGTGATCACTGTAGACTTTGGCTGTTAATGTCCTGCCTTGCATAGAATACTACTTAAGGAAAGCTGGAATTGAAGAATTTTTTTAAATTGTTGATCCTCAGACAAAGCACATGCAGAGATACAATGGCTTTACACCATGAAAATGAGTAGTCCTCAAATATTCTATATTCTCGTGTTGCAGTCCAGCCCTATAGGCAATGGGGCATGGGTGCATTTCAGGGTTTTCTGATAAGAGCCAGGGAGGCATTTGCTGATGTTTCATGAAGTCTTCCTGATTTACACCAGGCAGGAATCAGCGCTCCCCGACTCACCTGTGTTTTGCCATGACAATTTCTTGTTGGAACCCAAGGATTTTGGCTCGTAGTAGCAGTAGGGGGAAATTGCAGTGTAGTTTATGTGTTTTCTTGATTTACTACACCACATATACACTCATCAGTACGTTCTTGTGTGCTGTATTGCAGAGCCAACATGTCATCTCCCAGCAGTGTCAAAAGTGCTGCCGTCCTTCAGAGAGAGTCCCAGTGGAAGACTGATGAGGCAGGATCCTGTGGTTCACTTGTCTCCAAATAAGCAGGGTCATGTAAGTTACTTTAAGAAAAATAGAAGTTATTGAATGTTTTACTCCTGCTTCAGAAAAATAAGCCTGTCAGCTCTTGATACAGAAGGTGTTCATAGTTATATTTGGAGTGTCAGTTAAAGCAACAACAACAACCAAACAAAAACCCCACAAAACACAAACTTTCCCCATTTAGAATATGGAGGAAGCAGCAGGGCAGATCTGTTAGTTTCTGCATCTTGCAGCAGCTAAGCTCAGCCTTCTGAAGTATTTATTAGTTAACGGATTTCTGTTGCCTGTTGAACAACAATTTTTCATCTGTTATCTTGTCCTAAGTAGAAGGTTTGTAGGAGTTTAGGTTACGCCTACAGTAAGTTTCCTTTGCAAATCCATAGCTATTTCTAGACCTCACATGTGAAATTTGAAGCTTACAAATAGACTGTGTATGGGAAGATGGCTTAGAAAAGTGCTGCCTTGAAACAGGAAAGTGATCGTCTCAGTCTTGTTTTTGTGTTTTCTCAACTTTCTTCAAGTGTAACTCTGATGTCCTATAAGTATAACCTATCTTCAACCATTTTGGAATATTTTTTTCTGAAAGTTCTGCTAGAATCCTGTTGAATTGAGTCTTTTTTATTTACATTTAATTTCTACATGGAAAATTATCTGTTTCCAGAGTTAGATATGCACACCATTTGGTGCCGGCCATTTCCTGAGTCTTGCCAAAATGTGCATTAAGCTAGAAATGCCTTGAAAATCGTTTAAGTACCTAGAATTAAAGCAAACAAAAACCTTCAGACTGTTGTCTTGTTTTGCCAAATCATTTGTTTCCTTATTAAATTGTATAGTTAGCTAAAATGGAATTGTATAGTGTGTTTATGCTGAAAGTATCGATCACATTTATCTAGGTGCAAGCTTAAACATAGAGCTTCGTCATGTTTGTCACTGACTTGCATTCCAAATGCAGCCCAGGAGATAGTCCTGCTTGCAGTCTTCTCGCTTAGTTGTTGTTCATATTCTTTGTGTAGACAGATGGATGGGGGAGTGAGTCAGTCCCTGGTGAAGAAAAGCAGCTCTTTGACTGGAGATATCTAGAATGAGTCCAGATTGGCTTGCTTAATATTCCTTCTGCTTTTCTGTCAGTTCTTGCTCTAGTATGCTAAGAAACCTAAGACAACAAAGTTTCTTACTCCGAGTATATCCAGTCTCTATTTTCCAATGAAAACAGAAGCTGTCAGACAGAGTACTCCATCTTATTATTTGAGGATCTTTGCCCCTGAGTTGTTTGCTAAACCTGTATGTGCAGACAAGTTATATAGATGATCAGAAAGATCATCAATAGTTTTTTCAGAGTTCAGTAATTAAAATTAAGAAATTCCGAGGAATATAAATACTTGAAAGGTAGACCACTAAATAATGATGAGCAAAAGGCAGGAATTTCTCTCTGTAATGACCAATTCCACAAATACCCTCTTTAGAATTAAAGACTTGGGATTTTTTTCAGTTTCTCCATAGCAGCTGGCTCTCATCAACAACAGAATGCACAGGTCAGCCAGACCTGGGGTGCCCTGAAGGGATGATTTTAGAGCACTGCATTAAAGCTTCTTTTCATGCAATTTTATCTTCTTGGAAGGTGATTTCAGGCAGTTAAGTTGTATTTCAGTGGTTATTTGCAAAGGACACTTCTGTCAGGGCATGTAATGTGTAGTGCATGTAATACAAAAATAAATGTGTGTAATACAAAAAGGTAGGAAAAGTGATGGGAGCTTTCCCATCACTCCCACCCTGAATTGGTATGAAATTTTTGGAGTTTAAGGTAGCCTCCTCAAAGTACCTGTCCTCAAAGTAGAGATCCTGTTGGGCAGTGTTGACTTTAGTCACCCTTTCCTTCTTTTCTCCCACCCCGTTGCCATGTCTGAAATAAACCCATAGGTTTGGCTTGTTTTTCCCTGCAGTCTGACAGCCACTACTCGAGCCATTCCAGCAGCAATACTCTCTCCAGCAACGCCTCCAGTGCTCACAGCGATGAGAAGTGGTATGACAGCGGCGAGCGCACCGAGTCCGAGCTCAACAGCTACAACTACCTGCAGGGGACTTCTGCTGACAGCGGCATAGACACAACCTCCTACGGGCCCAGCCACGGCAGCACGGCCTCCTTGGGAGCAGCGACGTCCCCCCGGACAGGGCTCACCAAGGAGAAGGTGGCCCCGCTGTGGCACAGCTCCAGTGAAGTGGTCTCCCTGGCCGACAGGACATTGGAGAAGGAGAGCCACATAGAGCGCAAGGCTGAGTCCTCGCTGAGCCTGGATATTCACAGCAAGAGTCAGCCAGCTTCCAATCCTCTGACAAGAGAGAACAGCGCGTACAGCCTCAGTGATGCCGTCTCACACACAAGGTAATCTTCGGCTGGTTAGGAGATGGTTGCATCCCTCTGCACTGATTTCATCTTCCTCTGTCTCTAGCCTATCAAAAGTGACAAGTGGGTGTTGAGGAAAAGTTTGTACGTGTTTTAACCAGCAGGCTGAAACATCTCAGCGTGTAGTATGCTTGAAAATAAAGACTACCTTCATAAGCCTTTTGTGTGATAAAGAGCAAGTTTTAAGTACGACTGTTCATAAGTTTATCAGCAAGGAGAACATTCCATTTTAAATAATACCATTTGACACAGGATTCTTTATCAGTCTTAAAAGTAGGTATTTAAAATGCTTTCCATTCTCCTTCCATCCCACCACAGTTCTTCAGGAAACTGTATGGTCATCTTAATGTATTGTCCTTGCAGAGACTCTTTCATTTTTATTGCTAAGGCATCTGCTCTGAGTGTGCAGCTCCAATACTTACAGGCCTGAAGCTTTTTTTGCTCAACTGTTTGAGCAGAACTGCATTTAGACAAGACTAGGTGGTAATCAGTCACTTCCAACAGCTCCTGATACAGTAGCTGCAAATAGAGGTTGTCATAGAGATTGTAATGTAATGAAGCAGCTCCTTGTGCTTTGTCATGATAATTATAGCTGAAGATTCTGTTGTTAGTGGTCAAGTTCTGGTTTTCTTTCTTTCCCCCAGTGCAGGCACTAAAGTTGGTTTTCAGTTGGTGTAAATTCTATCTAGTGCTTTGAGGCTGCTGTTTCCAGTAGGTATGGATACGTGAAGGGCTTGAGCAAGTCTACAGGAAATGCTGTGCACAGGGATTTGGTTGAAATTTAGGCTGCCTTAGTACATATCCTCTCATGGAGGTAGAAATCCATATGGTAGTTATCTACAGGCATGTCTATGTGCATTTCTTTTTGGCATCCCTAGTTCATAGAATTCATCACATAGAATTCACCAGTTTCCCTGCAGTGCTAGTCTGAATGAGATTGAGTTTCATGTCACTGGCAGATACTGTAAATGTGAAAATCTTGCACCAAATGCTATTAAAAGAAGCTTGGAAAAATTGTGCATAATGGCCAGAAACTTCTTCTCAAAATTGTGCCTAATGGAAATGATACATTTGTACATCTGATATAGATTCTGGTTTCCACCTCTCTGGTCACCAAATCAGGATTAATTCATTTTCAAGAGTGAAAAAGCCAGGAGAAATTAGGAAAAGAGGAAAAAAGAAAAAAAAAGAGAGAGGGAGATCTTTGCAGGGCAGACATGCACTGACACCTCTCTTCTTTATCCTGCATGGATGTACTTTGGGCCTTGATTGCAGGCTTAGTATAAGATGTTGTCTCATTTATCATTTATTATATGATGACATTATGTCTCCAGACTTGGGGTGTTCTCTGGTTTATTTAGCCTACCCTAAGTGTTATTTTTATAATGATACTGAAATAGTTTGTTTCTCTAGGTCTTTTTTCAGATTTTCCAGATAAAGGTCCTCTAGATTTTCTGCTAAATTTAACAATTTTTTTCTGTTTCATTTCAAAAAAAGACTTTAAAAATTCAGCTTTTTATCAAGAAAAGCATTAGTACTAGTACATGTGGGACATGGGGAAAGCTGCAACCCTTGTACCTACATCATTTATTCTGCAGGAGAAAAAGACAGAGACCCAACTCTATTCCTTCTCTGTTATTTCACAATTTGTGAATACTAGAAGGTATTTGATACCTCGGGGTAATGCAGAGGCCCTCCTCAGCAGCCAGGCTGACCCGAGCTCTTTGCCCCCAGCTGTTAGGTAGGCAGAGCTGCTGGCTTAGGGAGCTGGTCAGGATGGAAAGTGAAGCTCAAAAAGAAGGCATTTTTGCTTTTGTTCTTGCCTTTTTTTCATCCAATCCTGTTGACTTTGCAGCCTCCTAAATAGTTAGCCTGATCCTACTGGAGGCAAGAGGGGTTGAACTGGCACTTAGGAAATGTATCCACAGCTTTGCACCTCAAAAAGATAACAGAGGGGAGCATAAAAGATGACTCAGATCAAGCTGCTTCTGGTGAGAAATGAGCTGCTTAATTGTTGTTTCTCTATAGTTTCTAAATTGTTATCCTTCATCTCTTCTCCCTTTTTACCTTTTGCCTGTAGATGCCAAGACGCCTGTAACATCTTTAGAGCTGGGGTTTAAGAAAGAAGAAAAAAGCAGTTTAGCCCTTAAAAGAACCTGGTGACAAAAGAAAAGAAAATAACGACAAATTAGAGTGTTTGTGTCTTTAGGAGACAGGAGCAGTAATTAGTGTTCAGATCATTTGATTGTGCATAAAAGAGCTTGTACCTGAGAACTGGTGGCAAAATGTAAATTATAGTGATTAACTTTTACAGCAGTGCTTCTAGATGGGTTTTATTTTCCTTCTCCACCCCCATTCCCAAAGTCTTTCCTGATGATTGTGCAGATTTCTCATAGCATCCCAAGAGAAGTGCATTATGTAGGGCAGTAATTATACAGAATCATTATAGCTGAATATCATTAAATGAAGCCATGTGCACTGACAACATGAATTTCCTAAGGGGGGAAAAATACAAACTTTCATTTCCACCTGAACAATATGGTTTCTTGTGGTCCTTTCATCAAAAACTAAAGGGCAAGCACCAATATTTCCAATCCAGTATATTTTAATTGCTTATAATATTTTAATATGCTTAAATATTGTTGGAATATTTCTATGAATGGCTTCTATGAAATTCTTTTTGCAGATCTTCAGGCAGGATAAAACATCTTCAGTGACTGCCACAGTTCAGCACATAGCTCCTGGAGCAGCAGAATATCCTCCCAAAATACTGTATTGGGAAAGTACAGCTCAAAATTCCCAATATGCTTTAATAAAAGCATATTAAAAGCTCTACGCTCATTTTCTTGCTCATCTGGCCTGGCTACTCTTGACTAATATTATGCACAATATATATTACGATAAATAGCATAATATGCAGTGCTGGTATAATAGGATTTATATGCAATATAAAATATGTGAAACAATAAATTTGCAATAAATATATATTAGTTATCATTTATATTATTATAATAGTCATAATAATAGAGATTTGGTTTATATGTTCACTCTGTTCACTTTATTGAGAGCCCTCTGAACACTGCTTTTTATCCTCTTTGCTACAACACCTCTATAATAATAGGGAGGATCAAATGCTTTCAGCCTATCTGGAAATGAGATATTAGTTTCTATACAGAAATGATTGCTCACAAATCATAATTCCTTGAGAACTACCTGATGGTATTCAATGGTATTCAGGTATTCTTTTTTTTTTTTTTTAATATACACCCAAACAAAAGATCTTTCCAGTTCTGGCATGTATTTGGAGTGGAATATTTGAAGAAAATGTGTGAGGTTCATTTTTCTTTTTCAGATGGATGTCTTCCCAGATCTTGGTGTGCAGTGTCAGATATATTGGAATGATGGAACGAACTGTAGGGAATAGATTCATTACTTGCAGAGCAGAAATAATGCTGCCTATTTTGAATGGCCTTCCAAATGTATATATCAAAAAAAAAGTCTTTAAAATCTGTATTACAGTGACTTCAGTTGTGTACTTCTAGGGAGAGGCATCTTCCTTGTACTGTGTGGGACCACACAGGCATTCCCATGCACATAGCTTGGAATGGTGGCCTGCAGGAGCTGGCGCTGCTGCTGAGGGGGGAAGGCTGCCACCCACCTCAGCTCCTCATTAAATCCACAGCTCCTCATCGTTGGGATTCATGGGGCTTAACCTTAGCCATCTGAAAATGAAACATAGAGCTGAAGACAATTTTTTAGACTCCATCTGTTGTTAATGGAGAGCAGATCATAATTCTCCTCGTCTATCTGGGACATCTAATTTAGCTGGAGGAGAATCACCTCCTAGCAATATTTTTCTCCCCATTGACTACAGCAGGAGCTAGACAAGTGGCATAGATTAGATAAATGACTTATGTAAGACTAAATGCAGATGAGTTTATTTTCACAGGTGGTGGCAGACACTTAACCTTAAATACTTTCTGCCATTATTTCAGTTACAGAAAGAGACTTGAAAATTCATAGTTTTATCAAAATATGAAGAAGATTGAAGAGACTGTTATTAAGCTAAGAATGAAGAGATCATTCAGTGACTTTATTCATCCTTCCAGATGATCTTTATTTCCCTATCAGAAACTCCTCTTTACCACAAGTCCATCTTGAAGCCATCTGTTTCAAATGCTTGCTGTGCAGCGTTGGATGGAAGGGAAAATGTGCACAACTTCTACAGAGAACTGGTAGAAAACTAGTCTCAAAAGATACTCTGATGTACAAGTATTAAGTCTGTTCATGAAGTTTCGCTCTATCTGTAGGCAGAGAAGCCTGATCCTTTAAGATGTGACAGTAGATGCTGTCTTTAACACTAATACTCCTGATATTATGCAAGTTGCATGAGATTTTTCATATCAACAGAAATAAAATAGCTCCTTTCTAAAGGCCTCCACTTCCTTCCATGCCATAAGCTGCAGTTAGCTCAGAGCTGCACCCTGACTCTTCGCTTTTTCTTAGCATGCTCTATAGCGAGGAATTCCAATGAGTAGTTGGACTCGCGTTCCTCGTTAATTCAGCTTTATCCAGTTAATTCAGCTTGCATTTCTTTTAAACTCTCCAATCATACACCTTAGATTTTCTGCCTATAAGGGGAGAGGGCGATATGTTCAGTGCTTACAGATTGCTTGTGAGGGTTTTCATCATTATGTGAGATGTTTTTAATAAAACATGGGTGGAAACCCATTAAGAGCAAAATGGTTTTCCGCTTTACGTGCAAGTGGTGAGAGTAACACTTGATGTTCCAGAGTGCTGCTTTGAAAATGCTTCTGGGTGGGCTGCCTACGTGCTTGAGGTGAGAGCTGTCTCTGTGCTTCCTCTGCAGCACCATGAGCTCACGACACTCTGCCAGCCCTGTTGTCTTCACCAGTGCCAGAAGTTCACCGAAGGAGGAGCTTCATTCTGCTGCTTCTCCACAGCTCGCACCTTCCTTCTCCTCCTCCTCCTCTTCCTCCTCTGGTCCTAGGACGTTCTACCCTCGCCAGGGTGCTACCAGCAAGTATCTGATCGGATGGAAAAAACCTGAAGGGACCATAAACTCGGTGGGGTTTATGGATACAAGAAAGTAAGAATGTATTTTGATTTTCTTGTCTGATTATTAGTTTTATGTGTGAAGAGACATGAAAATCTGTGACACTTTCTGGTATGCAAACAGCTGCAGGCTTTAATAGAATGCTTCTCTTCTATGGGACTTCATCCCTTGTCTCCAATTCTGTAGTTAGGTTTAAATATTTGATAGTGGACTAATCTTACTCTCCATTAATTTATAAACTTTTCCTTTAATCATTTTCAGAAAGTTGCATGGATTTCAACCCTACCAAATTTTATAGACTGTTTCTTTGGTAATTTTTTAAGGTGACTCAAAATGTTATCTGAGCAAACGTAAAGAATCTCCACAGCACAGAGGGCAATTCTTCCATATCTCAGTATTAGTACTATGCGTGCTATAAATTAGCTGTGTGTCAGTGTTGTCTCAGCTAGATTGCTGCCAGTATCCAGCCAAACTGAATTACAGGAGGCTAGGGCAGCTACATTACACTGTGTGACCATCTCTTCTGGAACAGAAATAGAAAACTGACTTGGTAGCAAAACGGTTGTGCCTTTGAATCTTGCTTGACTTTGGAATGGAGGTGGTTGGGAGAGTCCATTTCAGAATGATTCATTCAACTACTCATGGCTTTTGTTGGGTTAAACACAATTTTCCTAGCTCATGTCAATAATTGGCCACCAGAAGGAATAGTGAAAATCTGTGAAAGCTACATTTAAGAAAAAGACAGTTAAACAAATTACAAAGCTTGATGATTCATTTGTTACTTTGGGGTTAATTTAAGAAGGTTGGGGTTTGTACAGATCATACATCACTGTAATAAATACAACCTTATATTAGGAAAATGTATTATAACCTTTACATGTATTGCAAGCAGATGCTTTTAACAAATTGCTTCCTTCAACAAGTATTCATTACCGAGAGGCTGTGCTTTGTTATGCCAAGCTCCTTCCCTCCCCTACATCCCCACCTCGGTTTCCCCCATGAAGGTCTTGAGGATGCCACAGTTCTCCTTTCATTGGTGCTCCTGCCCCAGGGCTTGGAGAGCTGACTCTGTGTGTCCCGTTTCGTTCAAGACGCCACCAGAGCGATGGCAGCGAGATGGCCCATCCTCGGCTGCGGGCCTCCGCGAGGGACCTGCGCGCGTCCCCGAAACGAGCCTCCAAGCCCACCGTGGAAGAGGAGCTCAAGAAGCTCATTGACCTGGACAGCCCAACGCCCGAGTCTCAGAAGAACTTTAAGGTATGTGGAAGAGAATCTGTCACCTGGGGAGCTCTTGTGTAGAGAGAACTGGAAACACTTACGGAGCAATGGGCAGGGCCTATTCTGCTGTGACACTTCCATTGGGACCAAGTAGAAGTGTAAACCTTCTACTGAAGTGCACTTCAGAAGAATGTGATTGCTTTGTTTTGCTGCTGCCCAGGAATATTACTAATGCAGCAGAGGGCTTCTTAGTTTAGAAAAGGGTGAAAACTAATGAAGCTTCAACATTTCTGTGTAAAAGAAATACTGAGTTATTTTAAAGTAATCAAAGCCAACATATTCTTTCTTAAGCAGCTTTCCCAATACACTACAATGTTACTTGGAGTGTATTTTTTCCCTTCTTCCCCTATATAGGAAGATAAGATGAAAGATGGAAGAGTTTTCTGAATGCTTATCATGGACCAAGTCATGCATTTGCCATGGATATGTATCTGCTGGAGGAAAATATTTGGGGAACAATTTCATTTTTCCATTGCAAAATTATAGCAGTTCTGTGTGCAGGTTTGCAGAGACTATCATACATAGCTGTAAAGAACATTTTGATCTGCTGGCTTGTGGTGGAAAAATAATGAGGCTGTCTTATGCATTCGAATTGTTCTCCCTCTCTGATGACAGCACTAAGCAGTGATGTGCTGACAGTATTGAACCTCCGTGCTAAAATCTTGTCTTTGTGCCTTTCTGATGCAACAAGATGCTTGTGCTTCTGCACAAGCAGCAAGAACACTTCCTGAACTTTAGCAGATAATTATTCTGTATAAATATCAGCTTAAAAGCATTTTATAGGATTTCCTTATGTATACAGAAATGTAGAAGCTCATACATAAATTTTTAGAACCCCGTCACTTTCACAGAGATGTCTTGATTTCTGTAGTCAGTGTGTACAAGTCAAGCTGAACAGCTCAGACTCATCACCTAGAGCCCAAAGGGTTTCCACAGCAACTGCACAGGAGGAGCTTGCAACTTTCTTCACTGCTTGTAAAACCCCAGAGAGGCTGAGGAGAACTTGTACGTGCTACATCCCAGACACAGATGGGGTTAGATGCAGCCTTCGAGGCTGGAGGAAAAAAACTGCCCGTGGCCATAGCTTCTTTGGAGTTTTTTAAGGTGTGGATCTGAGGATTGGGGTCTGTTTTTTTGGTTTTGGTTGTTGCAGGGGGAAATTTTGGTGGGCTGCGTTTTTTGGGTTTTGTTTTGTGTATAGTAGTTGTAGTTCTGTGAGGGGAGTGAGACATGGGTGATGGGAACATCTCCTGTGAACTACTTCAAGCAAGGAAATTATTTTCATTCCACAAAGTTCTCTCCCGTTTTGAGAGGGTAGCTTATAAACAGCATCTGTTTTCCCAAGTTTGCTGTTTTGTGCATTGGGGTCAGTGAATTATTTCTTACCTTTATCTTTATTTTCTAGTGACTCTATCAAGTATTTTGGCTGAGGCTACACTTCAATAAATCTCAGCAGGTTTCTAATGTGCCATCACATCAATAGATCAGATGTTGTTCTAATGGTCTAGGCTGCAGTTTTTTATCACTTTTTTCTGCCTTCCTATCTCTTTGCCTTCTTCTCACACGTTATATCTTAACCGTTAAGCCATTCTTGTTCTCTCCTCTCTGATAGGTCTGAACTAGAAGGCAGCTCCTACACATACAGCCTCTCCTCCATCAGATGTTTGTATTTATGTTGTCTTTAGTTTAAAGGCCTGATGTTAATTGGTGGTTCCAGTTCTTAATTCTTGGGTAGACTTTGGATTCTTTAAGTAAACTGTAGGGCCCTCAAGTAAACAATGGAAGCTTTGGTAGCTCTTCCTTTTGCTCTCTTGCATCTGGGCAAGTGACTTGATAGCAGATCATGATGTGAACCTGCTGATGAAGCTTTTAAATTATACAAGAAGATGGTAGCTTGATTCTCAGTCTAACATACCAAGAGCTGTGTCAGTGTGAAAGGTGTTATTCCTCTGGTGTTGAGTGTTCATGCAGGGTTCATACGGAGATAGGCACAAGTTCTATCGTGAGGTAGTGCCATAGAAATAACATAGGATAATAGACATCATAGAAACTCGGCATGGAACATTGCTGCTCTTTCCTTCCTTGTCTTCTGGTGGAGAACAGTCTTTTTAAATAACTGGTCTGTAAAAGTAAAACTTGCAACAAATTTTATGAAAGGTTTTAATGGTTTTGGCATTTTGTCCGTCCTCCACATTCCTCTCCCACTTCCTTGTGTGGGTTTTTGATCACAGGAATAGAAAACCGTCTGCTTAAACTTTTTTCCGCTTTTTC